>JAEIFT010000267.1:0-362139 GCA_018904225.1 Lordiphosa mommai | reverse complement strand
TTTTGTTTGTTACCAAGTTCTAATAAGAATCTACATTGTGCTCGAAACTATCACAGGTTCACACATATATCTACAGTGTTTGAACATGCCACTACTGAAAAAGTGTACACAAATGAAATCAGGAGAAGCAATCCAGCACAAATGCTCTGCTTTTCGATGCGCTTATTTTTGTAATACAATGCCGCTGGCTGCTGCACTTCTGAGGACGACTCCCTGTGCTGAATTGTGGAACGTGACCAACTTGGGCATTGTGTTTAGCGTTTGGCTTTCTGGTTCGGGCGTTTGCAGCGGAAATGGATTGAATGCGGGCACCAAAAGGACAATGGCATGTGCATATTCCCTTCAGTAGTATCACAAATGAGAACAGGATGTGAAAGCTGCCTGGATGCGATGTCCGTATAGCTTCAGGACGAGCGCTTAATTAAGCTTAAATTTTTTAAATGCAAACATTAAGCCTGACACTGCACCATCATCATCATCAACATTGCCGGCAAGCGGCACACAATTTTACATCCTTTTTGGCCTGAGTTGCTTCGCCAACTTCCTGTTTGTAATTTTCCATGTATTTTTCAACACGCAAAAAAAAAAACATGAGTAATTTTTTTTTCCCATGCCATTAGAGCGAGAAAAACTTCTCTGCACATGTCGTGTGTGTCCTTTGCGTTGAAAGCTTATTGTGTGAGGGCATGCCAGTTATTTCTCAGCTTTTATTTTATGCAATATTAAAAGTTATGAAACATTTATTTACCCAGCACATTGGCAAAGATAAACTGGCAACGCCCAGTCTTTTGCGACAAACGTTAGTAAATTTTTATTTGCATTCACGGAAATGGGTTCAACTACTTTTGCACTCGTGCACAGAGAAGTGAGTTGGCCAGGGGTATGGCGCATTGTTAGGGCATAAGTGGAGCTTCTCCATATTTTGTTTGCATTTTCATTCTTTATTGCGAAGTTTCACCATAATAAAAAGAAGAAACCAAAAACCAATTATATATTCTCTTAATGCAAAAAACTATCAAATTTCATGATTAAAAGGAATATTAACTTTCAACGAGTTGATTAAAGTGCAGAAAAGGAATGTTTGATTAAATCGCATCTTAAGGGAGGACACTAAGCGTAGAAAATAGTGCAACAACCTCGCCGACGATACATGGGCATATGAATGGATTAATTTTTCTAAGTACATAATTATCAATAACATCAAAGTGCAAAAATAAATTCTGTGCTTGCAATTTTACTTTTAGAACCGAACCCCTGTTTTCAGGGTTAGGTTCGGGTTCTCTTGATTATTTCCAATAGTTTTCGGTGCCAAGTTCGGTTCAGGCATCACTAGAACCTGGACCGAACCGGTTCTGAAGGGTTCGGTTTCGGACCGGTTAGCAGCCCTGGTTCTAATGCTTAGTATTTTTAGAGAGCTTTCTTCACAGCCCAATATACCCTTATAATACTGAATTGATAGTTCATTGATAGCTCAAAAAATAATAATATTTCAATTTCAATATCTGGTATGCTCATCACAGTGGAGCGTGAGCACTGTGTCTAAGTCCCCGGATGTTGATTAGGAAGCGTTTACAACTTAAGGCCTCATTCCAGGTGACATAAAAATGTATTTTGGCACTATGCTTCATATAAATAAGACAGCTTTGCAAAAGCATTCAGCTTTCAGAGCTTTAAAAAAAAGTTTCTATTCATATGAAGGATTGTGCCGAAATAAGTTCTTATGTAATCTGGAAGGAGGCCTTTAAGTACATATATAGTACGAAGAAAAATGTAAAAAATAGTATAAAAGGGGTTTTCTCAAATGAAGATGCATGTGCTAACTTCAAACACATATTTTTAAAAATCAAAACCTTTAAGGGGGTATTCTACCTTTGAACAGCGTTTTATGAGTGTTTTTAAAAAAATTCTGGAAAGAAAACTATAAAAAGCTTTTTCAATTGAGTTTTTTGTTTTGTGTTATTTATTAATTAAATTAAAAAATACAAAAAAAAGTTCGGATTTCGAGGGCTGTTCAAAAAAATATCGGCCTGCCAATTAAGGTCTCAAAAAAAAAAAGGTGTTAAGGTGGTAGCCATGATTCCGGGACTCCAGGTTATCGAAATTGAAAACGGTAAATGAGGTTATGATCAGAATTGATGTACCTCAATCTGGCCCGTACCTCAATCATAATTTTTAATATTTTTTTGAAAAACTGGCGGACATTTTTCTTTTGGAGTTTAGTGTAAAAAAAATAGTAAAAACATGTTTTTCTCTTGATTGAGGTGCGGGCCAGAATAACATCAATTCTGCGTCGATTGCAACATGGCTGATCAAAATCGGTTCAGTAGAACTGGCCCAATCATGGCTACCAGGTCAAAAAACGTGGTTTGGAGAAAAACGCGGTTAAAGTTTTGAGCAACGTTGAAAATACTCACGTTAGCAAGAACATTGCTCCACTAAAATGGATATATCTGCTTAACTATTTCGAATATTTGAAAATGGTTTAAAGGGGATGAAAGGGGAATGTCCAAGTTATAATAACAAGGCAAAACAAAAAAATGGAAAAAACAAATTTTCAAAGGTAGAAGACCCCTTAATAGTGTTAATATAAAAACGTTATAAAATATTATTTACTAAATATGAAAACAAAGAAGTTTAAGCGCTGCAGAGTAAATACCCTGTATTCTTGAATTTGTGTCTTTTTATATGCAAATGAACACTCTCACGCAACCGTCGCCGCCGCCGCGACGCTGCCTCCCCCCTTGCCTGTTGGGTGTTCAAACAGCATTTTACTTCAAAAACTTTTGTGTTTTTAACCCATTTTGCTGGGCGTTTCATATTATAAGACCTATATTGATATTGGGGGAATTTTTCCAGGAATGCAAGCCGGGTTTGAACCGGTTCAGAAATTAAACGATCAAGGTTTTTGTGATAAGGTTTTGGTTCGAACCTTGGTTTGTCCGAAGTTTTTTTTAAATTTGTAAAAGGAATAGTTAAATTGTTAAAAATATACAAAAAATTGCAGATTTTCTGAATTTTAGTATACTCGTATATACGAGTTCAATTAATTGCAATTAAATTATATAAGTTTTATTTCTTCGAGCAATTTTTGGTCTATACTACTTCTCTTATCAATAAAATGCCCGCTTAACTAAGACTTGTAACTTTTTTTGAACCGAAACTAAAGTTAAGTTTCGGAACAGGTTGTTCAGGTTCAGTTATTTTTTTCAAAAGAGGTTCGATTCAAGGTTCGGTTTACAGTAAAAGAAAAGTCAGAATTCCGGGTTCGAACCGGTTCGGATCAAAACCGGTTTGCAGCCCTGTATTGTAGTATATTTCTGCCTGTAAAGACAATCCTTGAACTTATGGACAAAGCCTTTACATTTGTCTTTATATATGTACATTTCTTATCAAAGCAGCTCGCTAGGGTAATAATGAATTTTATGAGCGGTACCTGATTTCTGCCTTCAGGGATGAAGTTGCTAAGTAATAAATCGATTCTTTCTAAGAAATCCATTTCAGAAAGTTTTATTTTTAAAAGTTCACACGCCTGATCCCGTTTTCGAATTATATATTAACCGTGAAAGACTGAACCGAACCAAAACCGCGATTCGGCTTGCTTCAAAAACCATATTATGAACCGAACCGATGGTTTAAAATCTCTGTGAACCACAGAACCGAATTATTCCTTATTTCCGAGCCGTTTGCATGCCTGAATTTTATAAATGAGAAAAAAATTGATCTGCGTATGATATACACCTACTGACATTCCAAAGCATGTGGCTCTATCTCTTCTAGTTTTTGAAATCAACGCGTTCATACAGACTGATTTAAAAATTGAACTAAAATAACCAACACCACTTTTCTATATAGTCTCGTTCTATGTCCCAACCATTAGGATCCGTTTATCAAATATTATTTTTCTAAGTAAGAAACTTTTCCCTTAGCTAAATTAAAGTGGAAGAGGATCGTTTATGTTCCTAAAATAAGGTACATGTACAATTCGTGCTGTAAAGTCGTCGTGGACCTGCAAAAAATAGCCTAACTAGCCAGCGGGTATCGTTTAGTCGAGACCTGAACTAAGACGTTGATGTTTTCTGGTTATGCAGCTGACAGTGTCTACGGTTGGGTTATCTGTGTCAAAATGGCTGTTCTGTCTTGTTGGCTTCATGCATATTGACATCGTTTTGACAAACAGCACGCACGCCCACCCCCATATCATCTTCATTCTACCGTTCCGTCCCGTGTCTGACATATGCAGGCACACGCACTTGTCGAAAAAACCTTTTGGCATTTCCGTTTCTCTGTTAACTGGTGGGGCCTGGCATTTCTTCCATTATGTTTGTCTTTCAATAACTGCGTGTTTGTCATCAACAAGGAGCAGCATGTTAGAAAGTTGGTTATGCTTCCCTGTGTTTGTTGAGTAACATTTAATCAACTTAATACACACACACACACAGGGAAACACAGAAGCAGGCTGTGTCCTGACATTTTACAACCTCTCTTTTTACTTCTTTTATTGATGAATGAGTGTACAAGCTGGGTGGGGATAAGTTGCCTCGAGCCTGAATGCCAAATTGAATTCATGGC
This sequence comes from Lordiphosa mommai, assembly GCA_018904225.1. Lineage (NCBI taxonomy): Eukaryota > Metazoa > Arthropoda > Insecta > Diptera > Drosophilidae > Lordiphosa > Lordiphosa mommai. The sequence goes on along the minus strand of JAEIFT010000267.1, from coordinate 357,570 downwards.
CTCCTTTCAGGCTTGAAGCCATATTGCAGCAACTATTCTGTTTGATATTCTTTTGGAGTTGGCCTTTCATTACATCTAATTGAACTGGAAACTGCCGAAAAAAATGCTGCCGGTCCGTTTGAATGAATGAGCATTGGAAATTGGAATTAATTTTGAAAACTCAGCAGAAGAGCAGGATACTCAGATGTATCTCAAGTTAAAATTGTAGAAAATGCAAGAGCACGTTGCGGTTGTCTGGCATCTAAGCTCAGGTTTAATTAATGTCACACACGGGACAAATTCTCCTCCAAGTTTGCAGTTACAAATGGTTCCCATTTTGGCATTGATTTAGCTAACGTTCGCTCGTCCCCCTCAGCTTTCTCAGCACGTGCCATGGCAAAATGGCCACCATTCAATGTGGGAGTGGCTCTAGAGGGATGGGTGCGTGCACATTGAATCAGCTTATGGGTCGCTTAATTACTGCATTTCCTCTTCCATTTGTCGCGAAGCGAGCACTCAATGGGATTTGGCTTTGGTCAAGTGCACGACCACCGAGCAAACTGAAGTCGATTTGACATTAAGTGAGGGTGAAGAGGTTAAAAGAAGTAGATTTAAGACATGACCAAATGGAAAGAAAATTAAAAACGAAAGGAAAGATAAATACGAAAGAGCAGAAAGTTTTAATAAGCACGTGGGCAGGTTAATATTTCAGGAATGAGAATTGCTGTTAGTTGCATTTTATTAAACTTGGAACGTTGTTGTACACGTTACATATAAGACCCTTGCATAACTATAGACCCACCCACTTTTTTCAGTGTACAGTCAGATACAAACTGACTAGCGAAAAGTGTAAATGAGGAGTGAAAGAGAATTAAAAATAGCACATAAGAAATGCAAGACAGCAAAAGCAATATTATCTCTGTTTGACTTATCTATAAAAAATGTTTTTGAAGTAGAGCAAAACTTATACAAAAAAAAAAAAAAAAAAAAAAAAAAAATAGTTTGCGTTTATTACACGAGTAGAGGAAGATATTTCAAGCAACGGAATTGCATCTAGCTCTTAAAATAATTTCTATGAATTTAAATAGAAAAGTTATATAGGTTTTTAAATGTAGCATCATTCATCAGCCACCCTATATATGTACTAAACTTATTGTAATACAATATTTATCTTGTTTCTCATATTAATACCCAAATCGGTTTGGATATGAATCTTTGATAAACGCTTTTCATATCTCAATTGCCTGAATCTAAAACCAAAACTCATTTGCACACATCAATTTAAATTGATCCAAACATAATTAAAGTCTCACACACATAAATATGTGAGAAGCTATGAAAACTTTGTAGCTTTTGACCTAATAAATTTTCCAATTGTTTGAAATTTAATGAAGCAAAACTGCCAGGCCATAGCTGTTAAATGTAGTATATATGGTCAGTCAATTAGCTAATTTGCCTATTAGTATTTTCCACTACTTATTGAATTTTATGTTTTCTTGTCAAAATAAATTGGGATAATTTATGTGACATTTCAATTAGATAAAAAGCAATTTTGTTTCAGTTACATTTTGTGGGTGGCCCTCCCCACAAAAAAAGATAATTTAGACTCATAAAGCATGTAATCATCAGCTTGGTAACAAATTTATCTCACAGCGATGTGTTAACCAAAGTCAAGCAGCAAGCATCAGGTGCATGGCTGCTAATGAAAATCAACAACACCCAAACGCTAAAGAGCAACGCATGCCACGGGCAAAAGGCAAAGCCAAAACCGTAACCCATTTTCCTCACTTTACTTTGATATTCGTTGTGGGTTGCGGCAGCAGCAGCTGCTGTTGAAGTTTTCAATTTTCCCCGTGGAAAATTTATGGGCAAATTGAATCAAGGAAACAGTCCAGGCAATACATCCGACTAAATTTCTGCCATTGATAGGATTAGGGGGAAACTGGCTGAAGCAGAGAATAATCGTTATGATGTTTTACAGTCGGAAAAAAAGCAAAAAGTTTACTTTGGTTCATCGTTGTTTATATACTCCAGTGGGTTTTTAAACATTATTGCATACAATTTTCTAAATAAATATTTTAAATGCATAAAAACCAGAAAAAAAGCTAGCGTACTGAGAGATAAAGCAAATGATGATTCTTTTTTATAAGGAATCGCGAAATTCCTCATATTTCTTAATAATATATACGAAGTATGATATTCCGAATCAATAGCACATATTTTAAATTGATCGATCCATTAGAATAGCAGTTATTTAATAAATAACATTGATGTAGCGGTTGGATTCGCTTGGTTCCGAATTATAAGCAGTCTTCATAGAAAGAAGATTCGTTCAGACAGCTTTTAAACTAAAGAGGGAGATATTATAGAAACCGCAAAAGAACGCACAGACATTGCTATATTAACTTAGCTCATTGCGGTGATCAAGAATCTTTTAAGCGTTTCAAACATCTGGACAAAATTATAATACACTCAGAAAAAAGTAAAACTAACAATTTGAATACGAACGCTATTAAAAATCAAATACTGGAAATCGAGCTGAAATCGTTCTCAATTTGTTTTTTATAGGCGAGGAAAGTGGAAAAAAGTAACTGATCGTGGAGCAAAGTTAAAACTCTTGGATCAAGAAATTCGTGGTAAGCGTGGAAAGCGGGAAAAACTAACTGATCGTGGAACAAGGGCCTGTTTCAAAAAATTCGCAATTCATATTTTATATTTGAATCAACAAATTGGCCTCTTGGAACAAGTATTTTTGTTTTTACATTGACATATAACATTTTTGATCTATGTTCGAAATTCCGAGGCTGCAAACCCTTCAAATTTTCAAGAATTTTCAAGCTCGTCGTTAAGCTTACGGTTCGGTTCGCTGACCGCTTTTTTAGAAGCATAGAGCCCAAAGGTTTTGGGTTTAAACCTTTCATCTTGGATTTAAATAAATAAAAGCTAATCACGCCTGTTCCCTTTTCCGAATTCGATTGATCGGAAATGATAAAGCCTATTATTAACCTGAAACAATTAGAGTATTCGACTAAAAGATTTTGCAATTTGAACCGTCGAATGAAGTTCAATGGAAATTTGAAGTTATTCGTCGAATAACACAATCGGTTTTAGAAAACGGAAACATTTACCAATTCCTATTCCGCATGATTTGATCGAAATCTTTCTAACTTTCTACGTAAATCTGTTAGGATATATTTTACATTTCAACTTTTGGTCATAGACTTCGTTAAAGAAATCTTTATATTATATGTGAAAACTTTTTCAATAAGGCTACAATCCAAAACTTTTTAATAATTTCTTTGGAAATTAATTTTTTTAAAACATTGAAGTATTTATAAAAGATGATTTAAGGTTAGGCCCTTATCTTGTCTTGATTTCATTGTGACATTCATTTGACATTCAATACAATACAACATGACGGCTTTCTAAATTATCATGTCTCATGCTTCGAATAATGTGAACTCAGCCTAATTTTTTGGAAAGAGGAGCTTCGGTTAGGATACAGCAGGTCACTAACTCAAAAGATTTGGTTTTGGGTTCGGTTCAATAGAAGCAATAAACCATAACCTAACCGGTTCTAAGGGTTTTGGTTATGGACGGGTACGCAGCATTGTGAATTTCTCTATTGTTTCTCAGCGTAAACTCTCTTCAATGGTTTAAAATGCGTTTTTCAGAGTTTTAGTTCGAAGGGGATGGAATCCCTAACACTGATTTGTAAAATATTTGTACTTGGATGTACTTAAAATACGTATGAAACATTCTTAAATCCAAAAAAATCCTCCTTCCAGATGACATAAAAACATATTTCTGCACAATGCTCCATATGAATAGAAACACTTTTTAAAAGCTCTGAAAGCTAAAAGCTTTTGGAAAGCTGTCTTATTTATATTAAGCATAGTGCAAAAATAAATTTGTATGCCATCTGGAATGAGGCCTTATGAGATCTTAATTCAGATACGAAATATTTCGAATTGAGTAGGAAATCGATTTACAATGTCAAGCCAAAAAGTATGCAATGGAAAGAACGATTTTTTTTTAAATTAGAATCAGCCCATACAATTCCCAATTGGTTCTATTCACATTTTTGCATTCGCAAAATTTTGCGAATTGGTTTTAAAATACGCTTTTAAGCCAGAGTTCATGAAGTGAAAAGTAAATAGGAAATGTTGTTTGAGGTAACAACTCTAAGAAACTATTTTTGTACAATTCTTTGACATTTAAGATTAGTTTTGCAACATAAATATTTTTGCCAACAACACTTGATACATATTTAAGTATTAATTTAAGAATTTAATAGACTTAAACAAAGATAAATTTGTTATTATTTTAAGTAAGAAAACTCTTGTTTTATAAGTAAATCGGAATTGATTGAAAATTATTCCATTTGAAAAGTAAGATCCAAATGATCTTCAAATAGTTGAAAATGTAATTAATATACTTCCCAAAAAATCGTTCTAAAACTGAGTATTTTGTGCCTGAATCAAACTTTTTTATACTTATCGTAATATTCACATCGATACAAGTACAAAATTATGAATTTTTTGTTGTTTTAAGTGTATAAATTAGACATGTGGCCACCATGTGGATTATTGAGAATAAGTGGTGATAAGAAGCCTTCAACCCAACGCCAAGAGTTTAATGGGTCAGTCACACAGCAGCTGCCATAATGAAGAGTTTGCTATTGATACTTTTACTCCCGCTCTACATATCAGGCACTCGCTCCGATTGGAATATTAATGTCGAATACATTAACCGAGTCCTACTCAATGTGAATGAAAATGTTGAGCCCTGTGAGGATTTCTATGGCTATGCCTGCGGCAATTGGAGTGCCAATTACAATGACACTGATAGCTACTTGGATATGCCTGGTTACCTGGACCATCAATACAATCTGCAGCTGCTGAAAGCCTTAATCGAACATCACATGGAAGGGGAAATTCAAGGACAGCTCTGGGCCTATTACATATCCTGCAAGAACCTAAAGCAGCCTAACTTAAATGAATTCCTGCATTTGGTGGAGGACGAATTACAGTTAGAGTGGCCCATCTTCAAGCTTAACCAGAGTCAAGAGTGGAGCAATGAAACGCAATTCGATTGGCTGGGTACCTTGGCCAAACTAAGGGTTTATGGTCTGAATGGCATCTTTATCAAACAGGAAGTGAATGTAAGACGCGGAAATGGTTCGCAATATGTTTTGCATATGATGTCGCAGTCGAGGGAGCCTCAACAGACTTTAGAGGAGCAACAGGTGCTGGAGTTATACCTAGCCTTTGGTTTGACTAAGAATTTTGCTCAAAATCTTACAGCAAAACTCATGCAACTAGAGTGGCAAATAAGCAATCTCACCCAGATGCTACAGCCCTTGGAAGAAATCACTGAACTGCCAGAGTGGACACTTAAGCATTTGAGAGAGAAGCTGCCTCAATTGGATTGGAAATATTATTTAGAAACTGTTTTGAATCGCACCCTAGAGGAAGATCAGCTGGTGCAAGTGGTAGGAATTGAGGAAAACTATTTAAAAGATTTGCTAAAAATACTCAATAAAAGTTCAAATGAAACTCTGGCCTATTACATAATGTTCAAGCTACTCTACACACTCAATGAAGAGTTGCCTGGTCAAGTGAACTCGTCCATAGCCTGCATCGTACAGTTGAGAGGACACATGCCACTGGCCATGAACTATCTATATGAGACACATTATTTTGCCAAGCGACGTCCAGAAATTGTAAATGCGCTACAGCAATTGAAAAGCAACTTAAAGTCAACATTTGTGCAATTGCTACAAGAGAATAAACTTCAACTTAATTCACAAGAATTGTTGTATCTACTAGAAGAACTCAACAGTCTGCATTTAAAAGTGGGCAACCTTCCAGAGCATTTTACCAGCGTACAGCTAAGCGAATACTATAAAGAAGTGCAACTTCAAGGCCATAGTTTCTATAGCAACAAGTTGCAATTGCTACGTTTTCACACACGTCGCAATCAACAGCAACTGCTCAATCAACCTGCACCCGCCTGGGCCACACATCAGTACTATCACCAGGAGGCAGCTGTGGCACGTAGCTCTTCACCCGTGAAAGTTTTCCAAAATGCCGTACTCCTACCCTTTGGCTACCTGCAACTACCCATTTGGGATAGCCAACTGGTTGGGCTACTGCAATACTCACAATTTGGTTTCATTTTGGCTCATGAGCTACAACATGCCTTTGATCTATTTCACATCGTTTACGATGCCAGGGGCAACTATAATCAGACTGGCCTGGCTGTGATGCAGCATTTTGTGGACTTTATCAGTTGCTATGCCAAAAGCCAAGCGGAGCAAGTGCTGCTCTCAGAAAGTATGGCAGATATTGTGGGTCTACGCCTGGCCTATGATGCCTACTTTGACCAGGAACCAATTACAACCAATGGCTCCTACGTCAATTGGCTACCCTCTGGCAATTATACCAAACAGAAACTTTTCTTTATTAATTCGGTGCAATTTCTATGCGGTAATATGAATAAAATTGAGGATATGCAATATAGTGAGGATGCTGAACATGGTTTACATAATCAACGTGTGAATAGGAATTGGGCACATCATGAACAATTTGCCAGGACTTTTAATTGCACCAAGGGTCAGGCTATGCAACCGCCAGAGACTTGTCGATTGGTAGTAATAATAAAAAAAAAAAATTTTTTGTATCCCTTTTTATTTTAACAACATAAATAAGATAAAAACATATGCCCAGATATACCGACTCATTTAACAGTGGTGGTACATACCGGCTGGGTCGCTGCCTACGTCGCCAGACTTTGCTGGCAGTGACTTTTACAGCAGTTAGGTCTTATACGGTGGAGAAGCGGGGGGGCCGGGGGGGGATAATTTTAGAAAAAAAGTTCCCCAAAAGCGCAGGGCGAAAAAGTGAGTGAATAATCAGAATAGAAAACGAAACTTTTTTTAAAGACATAAGGTGTAAAAACAATTTTTTGTCAACGTACTTATGTTCATTTCCGTAAGAGGAATGATGTATAAAGGAACATAAATTCTTATAGCTGCAGGCAGTGAAAATTTTGACCAAGTTTATTTTTAATTTTCTTCCACGACCCTGCCTCCCCCGCAAATTGAAACGAGATGGGCAAAGCCAACTGTCTGTGCCGAAGTTTTAATACCCTGGAAAAACTTTTTCTCCAACTGTAGAATATATATAGGCTATAGATCAGATTTTAGGCCCAGACGAGTTTGCAGCCGTTTATATGCAGCTTTGATATATCAAATTTGATAACCATAAAAAAACTTATCTCAAGTACAAAACACAATTTTCTCAACCAGATCTGTTGTCTTATGGCAGGTTATATGCTATAGTGTCATCCGATTTTTGAGAAATTTTTGGAAATTATGTGAAAGCATATAAAACTAATATATACCAAGATTGGGACGATAAAAACAAAAAGTTTTTTTCACTAGAAGTAGTTTGACCGTCTTGTTATGGCAGCTATATGCTATAGTGATCCGATTTTTGATACATTTTTCAGAATTATGTTAAAGCATATAAAACTAACATATACCAAGATTAGTGACGATTCACGATGGAAAACAAAAGTTTTTCTAACTAGAACTTGTTTGGACCGATCGTTCCTATGGCAGCTATATGATATAGTTATCCGATCCGGCCGGTTCCGACATATTAGCTGCGTGCAGTAAAAAAGAAGACTTGTGCAAAAATTTGAGCTCGATAGCTTTTAAAACTGAGAGACTAGTTCGCGTAGAAACAGACGGACAGACAGACAGACGGACCGACAGACGGACAGACAGACGGACGGACGGACAAGCGGAAATGAACTCGGCTCGTCGTCCTGATCAAGAATATATATAGTTTATGGGGTCGGAAATGAATACTTCTATGCGTTACAAACTTCGGGGGAAATTAATATACACTCTGCAAGGGTATAAAAAACTACATACTCTTCCACAAATTTGGAGTTAGATACATTTGTCTGAACCTTCTAGACATATTCTACCATCATTACTTACTGAGCGCCTAAACATCGTTTTCCGTCGACGTAAAAACACCCACAAACATCCCGCAATTTTGGAGTTAGGTTGTTTGAACCTTCTAGACATATTTTTTTTTTATTTACTTTCTACTCTTTTCTTTTTTTTTTGTTTATTTCCTTCTTTAAATGCCACTCTGAGCTCTGAGTGGTGTTATATCCTCCACATTGCTGTTCAATTTTGTTTAAGTCGTTCGATTCCTTAAAGTAAAAGATGTTATACTTTAATTGACCTTGAGCTTACCAAAAACACAAAACAACAATAACATCAACACGATAACAACATTAAAATAGCGCATAAATTACCAAAACGCACCTTCCGTTAACATGCAAATGGAGGCCAACTGGAGGAAACGCTATTTCCTGAAATTGCCACTCCCCAAATGGGCCGCCCAACACCCTACAGCGGCTCTGATGACAGCTCTACTCTTGCTCTTCATATACTCATATTTAACTTTGCATATTGCATATTCTATTTAATTTATTGTTGCATATATTTTGATGGCAATTTATGTGGCCCACGCACGTGTTGCATTTTGAATGAAATGAAAGACCAGGAAAATAAGTTTGAGCATGACACATTTAAATTGTGTCAGTTGTGATGGCGATGTTCGGGCATGGTCCCGGCGCTTTTGTCGCACTTGATATACATTTCACACGAGAACGACTTCGACAATTGCAAAAACCCGGTTATGGCACAGTGGTTGAAAAGCAATTTATTAACTTTAGAAAAAAAAGCCATGACTGTCGAAAAAGGTCGGATTATGGTTGAACCTGGTAATTGCATGAGACGTGAAAGCTAACTTTAACTGTGTCGAAGATTCAATACACTTGGAAATGCTCGCTCCAACTGATTTAACCGATACAATATATAGAGGATGTATATGTCAGATATCAAGTACGATTTTTTTTAGACCCGAAATACTTGATGCTAAACCGTTTCGAGATATATTAAGTACTTTTCAAACTATATTAAGATCTTTTAGATCATACTTTTAGGACGTAAAAGTCTTAAGTTAATTTCGTTTAACTCTTAAAACAAGAATTTATAATTTATAACACAAGAATATGAAATATTTTTCCTGGAACTTTAATAAATTCTAAATTATTTTCCCAATACATTCCTGATACCAAATAAGAATACATAAAATATGTACAAAATGTGCTGTTTCTAATTTATGCTTGAAACTATGTCCCTGTATCGAATCAAATAAGGCTGCAAAGATCTTATTGCTAGAAATCTACCATCCCTTCAAAAGTAAAGTGATAGAACCATTTGGGAATTTTAAGGACAGATTCGTGCTAAAATATGTGGCATTTTCCTTTGCATACTTTTTTGGCTTGGCATTTTAAGATTATTTCATTATTAATCAAAGAAATTATTTACTTGAATTAAGAATGAGTTTTCTAGAATTTTTCGGTTAACTTCTTGATTCGAGAATTTTTGTTCTCATTTAAATACAAATAACTGTCGTTATTGGACTGAAGAATGTTTCATACTTAATTTAAGCACTCCCAAGAACAAAATATACTAGTAATTTTGAGTACAAAACGGTATAAATTACATTCCGATTGTACTAGAATTCTGCCAGTCGTTTTTTTCTGTGTGTATAAAAAATTTGAGAAAGTGATGATAAACACTTAAATAGTGTGCGTAAAGCTTCAAATAAGAATGTATATGAATGTATATAACCGCACGGACACTTCGCACAAAAGTAAGCGATACAGAAAGTCGCATGCCTTCTTTTACGCAAGCTGGCACTAAACAGAGTGAGTGGGAAAAAGTCAAACATATAAAAGCAGAGGTCGCAAATAACAGTTAATACATATTTTCAATCAGTACAGAACACAGAAAAGACAGAAAAAATTAAGCAGAATCGTTTTCGCTCATTGAAGAACACTGTTAAGGGCCTCTGGTTGAGCAAACAGCACTGATCTCTGTAAAAGATCAAAAGATCGTGTGATTTTTGCAGTCCCTCTATTTAGTGGTCCGAAAAAAACATTTTTTACAGAAAACCAAAAAGTGTTGGGACCTCAGTTTAAAAGTTTCTCTCAGTTTCAAGTACATGTGACGACTAGTAGTAAAAATAGTAGCTTTTCAGTTCGCGAGCCATTACACCCATAGTTTATCACTGATATAGACGAACATATGTGTATGGTTTCAATCAAGCCAGACCTTCAACCTATTCATATTTCCATCTATTTGAACCCACTGTCCTTGCGGCACTGCCTTTTGTTTTGTAGGGTTTCTCATATGCTGGTCATATATTTTGCACAAATGACAGCCGCGGGAGCCATGCAAATGCCCCCACACACTCGGTTGTTATCTCAACCAATTGGTCACTTGATACCCATTCCCCTCATTCTGTGTGTAAGTTGTAGTTGTAGTCTGGTTCAGTGTGCTTGTCCATGGCTTTGGCTAATTAATGTGAGCGTAGAGAAAAATTAAAATGCAGTTTAACCAGCACCGCATGCAGCTGTCTTCATCAAATCCTCCGACATGCGTCATGTGCAGTTAGTCAGTCGCCTAAGCTTAAGCCTACACTGAAAGAACTTGCCAGCACGAAGTTTCTGCAAATGTGGGTTAAATGCTTTTTGCGGCCGCTGACCAACGAGCGTTTCCCCCCCGCTGGCGTCTGTGCTTTTGCCTTTTGTGTGGCTGTGTGTGTGCCAAATGCAAATTTTCAATTTGCCGCAAAAGTTTTTCATTTAATTTAATTGAAACACCCAACCAATTCCGAATGCAAAACTCATTTCGTTTTTTCTGAAATGAAAATAAAGTCAATTAGTCTACAATTAAGTGTTTCTGTTGACTCTTTGCGGTGATGCAGTAAAAGCAATTGAAAGTGGTTTTAATTAAAATATTGCGACTGAAATACGCAACTTGCTATTTTTTTTCTTTCTTTTTTCGAAACAATCATTACCAGTGCTTAGTTGGACAGACGATGAACTCATTACAATGGAACCTTATCGCAGAGGGAACAAGAACAAAGCGACGCCAGCACAATTCATTATCGTTATGCCGGACGCCATTCAATGCTTTGGGATTGATTTGAACTCCTAAACTCTTAGCCAAATGCCACAAAAAAAAAGGGAATACATACACAGAACAGCACAGTGCACAGTGGGTTGCAATGAAATTGGTAAATTGGCAAATTGGCTTTGGGTTAACCGAGAAACAAGTTTGTTGCGGTTGGCAAACGTATTATCCCAGTGGGGGTAGATATGCTAGCAAATAAACTTGTTTAGTGCTCGAAAACTGATCAACAATTACAAGCGAATTTCCGCCTCTGGCAAATGTTGGCTTAACTATGTCAACTTGATAAGATTTGCATCACAAAGAATAAATTTATGAGAGAGCTGTCTGGATTTGACTGGCTCCCCGACAAGTCTCGTCACCCGTCTGGCTGGCTGGCACTTTGGTCACTCAATTATTTACACTGACACTTTGTGCGGTCGAGAGAGTGCAGAGATAATTGACACACACACACAATGCACTTGCATATGCCTAGAGTACACGTGGCGTATGCGTAATGCGCTTGTTGCATGTTAATGCATTGACAAACAAGATTAACACACGCACCGGCCACCGGCCATTGGGGCTGGGACACAACCATAGACACCACAAAGCGCACTCTACACGAAACGCTGTCTAAATTGAATGGCATCGAGTCGGAAATTTGCAAATTTGGTTGTCTAAACCAAAAACGGGCTAACTAACCGCAGAGTTGCAATTAAATGAAGTAATCTTTGGTCAGAGGGAGGAGGGAGGGAGGGTAGGTAGGAGTATGTTGTAAAGCCATAAAAATGTGCTAATATTTTTGTATTTTAATTGCATTTTAGTTATATTAGGAAAAATTGGTTTTCAACGGAAATGAACATCCAACAAAGTGGGGGGAATTATGGGTAATATGATAAGGATATGGGGAGGCATTAGGAAAATCTAAATAGAATGGTACATAAAACGCTGGGTTATATATAGAATACTCTAAGGGTCGTGGTGAAATGCATTTGGCATTCCACAAATTTCGCATTGCCTCACTTGCTAGCTTATCTCAACCAGACATAAACAAAAACTTACTTAGTAACAACTAAATTTCCAACGTACATTCATATGGAAGAAATTACCTGTAAGAAAAGAAGAAAACATATTAAAATATTTATTTAGGATTTTAGGGGATATTTTTTATATGCAACAAATGTATCATTTCTATAACGTCCATCCGCTGATGAGAGAACAGGGAGCCGCTTTATTTATACGGACCACCTGCTTTTTTCTGTTGTACATTCACATATCCGATCAATGAAATAGACTCAAGAATTTTCTTTAGAAAATTACATTTTCAGAATCAAAATACAATTGAATATTGAAAAACTTATTTGTATAAATCAGGATTTACATCTAAAATAAACAAATAATAAATTTAACTTTTAAAGACTGATTTCTTATCTTCCAGATAGAACTATTTGTCTTATAAACTTACATATAACAGAGTAAATTGTAGGTTAATGATAAGATAAGAAATCGACCCTAAGTCATACATTTTTTGTTTTGCGTACCTTTAAAAATATGAAAATTTGTATCGATCAGTGAAATAGACTCAAAAGACTGAAAATTAATATAAATAATCAAATCTTAATATTAAATTGTATTTTTGTAATATTTAAAGCTTAACTTAAAATGAGTGTAGCCAGCTTTAATTGAAATAACTTCGTAAATTCGGTGAGACGTTGAATCGGAAATATGCTTTTAATATGTAATAATAACTCTCTCCAGGCGCGTTTGATAAATTTTTTTAAATAATTCAACCATCTTCAAATTGTCTACCAGATTCATATACTTTAGGCGAAAGCCAGTCCCATACGTTGTCTTTAATATTTTTATCCGAAGAGTATGTGGGTCACTCCGTTAATATAATTTTGGTCTTAATGCACTTTATTAAGTTTGAGGATTCTCTCAGAATACTTTGCAAACATACAAAACACTTGATTTTGTGTGTTGTCATACGAATATACACATCAAACTGACGCCACTGCGAACCAAAATTCTGAAGACATTTTACTTGCAAAACTTCTGAACTTTTTAACCGATCTTATCGGGCATTTAAGGTTACATAGATATTAGGCCTTAGTCAATATACTTTAAGTCACAAAGTTCTAACTTTAAAAGTATGGGTCTGGCAGTTTTTTAAAGAAGAACAATTATGAAAGTCGGTCAAGCCCGACTGTAAAATATCCTGTACCTCCAAAAGTTTGCATATCCGATAACTTTTAAATGTGGCGCCAAAAGACCTTGTGATGTGCTGCCCATCGTAAGTGTGTGTGTGAACTAGAGATGCGCGAGTGACGTGAATTAAAGCGTGTCACGGTGTGTCACGACATGTCACGACGTGATCGTGAGAAAACACAGTCCGTGATCCGTGCGGTCGCCCCACGCGAAAATTTGGGGGTGCTTAATCGTGCGTGATCATTCGTGATATCTTCTTTAATCATGCATGAATCGTGCGTGACGCAAAACGCTCAAAAAATTGTGTGCGTGAATCGTGCGTCAAGAGAATTTTTTTTTTTATTTCGTGAATCGTGCGTTACGTGAAGGAAAAATCGATCACGCGCGCACCTCTAGTGTGAACCATAAATGCAATCCGATTTTGAACCGGACCATTAATTTGTTCGTTCCTTTCGAAAACTCCGAACCGTATCGTAAACCGCAAATAAAAACGTTTTGGTTCAGTTCACCTTACAGGGGCAAAACATCTCGACTCATCCTGGACGGGGTCCAGATTGCTCATAAAGATACTGTTACCTATCTAGGTGTTGTACTAACCGGCTTAAATCTTCGGAAATGGATTGGCTTCTCCGGCCGGAGAGCGGTCTGGCTTTAAAAGCTTAAACTTTGTTGTTTTACGTTTGCAATTCTACTATTTTTCGGCACTTGGGAATTCCCTCTGTTTGTTAAAGTGTCGCGAGGTAATAATTTAAAGTTATAGGAAGTGTTTGCTATTTCGTCTGACCATTGGCTAGGTCACGCAGAAATCGAAGACTTAAAATGTTTTATACGTCAGACAGGCAATGTTTATGGTTAATGGTTAATGTTTACCAGCTTGGATAAATAAATAAGAATTCTCAACAAAAAAAATGCGTTCAGCGTCTGCACCAAGATCAAGATATTTGGAAAATCATGAATTTGTATTCGGAAAATAAAACTTCCCGTATAAGATGGTACCGTTTTGCCGAATTTTCTTAAAAATAAGATATATATCCCACTTATTTTTTCTTGTTTGCTTTTAAGAGTTTGTGTAAAGAGAGGTATGAATTTACTCGTTACGAGAATAGTCTGACATTTTCATTTGCCTGATGGCTGGAAGTCCAAGAGATATGCACCGTTTTACAGGTGCTTTGAAAATAAATAAATGGAAATGTATAAATGAAAAATATTATACTAAAGCTAGGTACTCAGACACGAATAACATTCTCGCTGCTAGAATTGTTTCATAATTCTTAGAATATAGGCTGACCAGGCAACAGCAAAAAGTCACTGAATCCGAAATGGTCACTTTGGTTATGTCAGCTGTTGTTTGTTTACAAAATAAGCGTGCAAAAGAATTTGTAAAATAAATGTTTATAAAATTGAATATGAAAGGTTCATGTGAAATGCAGATGGAAGGTTCAATAAATTTTTGGTTGGATATATAGAATCAACGATTTGATATTTGAATTACCCTTAAAGTTTATATAATTTCAGTTTTACCTGCTCGTAAATAGGTCAAACCAACTGAACTCGACCCAAACTAAAGTCAAACATTAATTTTCCATTGCAATCTCTTGAATAATGTGCACTAAACATTTGTCACTGGAATATAAATCGGTCCAATGGCATGCCTCAATGGTCGCCCAGACCATTTAAGCAATGGAAAGTATTTATGTGGGCGTTGGCCCACCCAGAAACTATTCGCTTTATTAAATTGCTCTAAATATCTATGGGCCGTGGGCGTGGCTCGGGTGATTAATGAATGTTCCCTGGCTGAGCGACAAAAAGAGAAGAGATTAAAAAACTTAATGATAATCTTTTTGTTTTATAATAAACTCAAGATAATCCAGAATATTCTTACATAAAGCTTGGCGCTGACTCATGCTGCTTAATTGAGCTTGCTTATTCCTCCATTTAAAACTTAAGTTGCAAGAAAATTAGCAATTAGCCAGGGTTTGAGTGTGCAATCTATCTGCCTGCCATTTTAGTTTGCCGATTGGCATTGTAATGGCCTTTCGTTGCTTTTACCAGCCTGACCCACATATGTCTCACAGATCCTGGCGTTCATTTTAATTGCTTGTTGCCGCAATAAAGTTGTTGTTGGCATTTGTTTCTATTCCTTAAATATGCACAATTCACTGGAATTGGCCCCTTAAATTTTGAACTGTGTGTAAACAGAAATCGTGCAAACATAAGGCGCATTTTGCGCCATGCTAATTCCAAAATAAACATTAAACTCAATTGTTTACTTATTGCCGTCAAATGTGCGGCAATATTAAATGCTCATAATCTGTATTTAATCAGCATATACCTATAGTGTACTATAACTATGAGACTCGCAATTAGCACTGCAATCGTGGTGCTTCCAAAAAAGGCCACGAAAATATAGCCAAATGAAGCGTAAACAACTCGAGCAGCCATCTAACCAAAAGTTGTATGAATGAATTGCCCTGTGCGTGTGTATTGACTACAGCCACGCCCTGCCGGCGCCATTCAACTGTTTGCCGGGGTTTTATGAGCTTTTTCTTCCCCCTCTCATCATATGCACAGCTGTGTGCGGCTTTACCTCGAGGCAATGGGCAGTTGGGTCTGTGAGAAGGGGGTGGGGAAGGGGACATTGTTGTTGTGACAACGACACTTTGGCTAATTGTTTGTGGCAACAGCACTTGGTTAAAGCTTCAGCCGATAAGCCCTATATTTAGACAGTCTATTTTGTTAGTTTGGCAACGGTTGAACAGAGGGATAGGTCAGTGCTGGGGAATTCCGAAAAGAAATTATTTAAGCTAAGGAAAATCACTTTGAAATGGAACCAAGCTGGTTCTGGCTGTATAAAAGCCCCAAGTTTCATTATAAGAAATGTATTTCACTTTGGACGGCAAAAATTGGGGGTAGTTTTCTTTTAATCTTCCACAAGAACCAGGGATTTATCCTGAAATGAATATCGGTTGCGGTACCGGTTTCGGTACATACCGAAATGAGATTTTCGGTTAAAGGTTCTATTTTGGTTATCGGTTTCGATACGATAAGATAGCCAATATGTGTCCGATAAACTTTATTTTCTGATTTTTGTTAGTTTCTGTGACAGACTCAATATTCTAGGAGATGAGAAATTGGACCTAAACTTATATATAATCTTCCTAAAAAGCAGAAAAATATATGGGATCAGGATCTCAGATCTGCGATCGATCTCGGATCTGGGATTAGGGATCTGTGATGTGGAATCAGGGATATGGGATCTTGGATCAGGAATCTGGGATCTGGAAACAGGGATCTGGGATGGAACTCAGATCAGGGATCTGGGATCAGTGACCTGGGATCAGGGATATGGGATCTCGGATCAGGGATCTGGGATCACGGATCTGGGATCAGGTATCTGGGATTTGCGATCAGGGATCTCGGATCAGGGATTTAGGATCTGGGATGTAACCGGATCCGGGATCAGGGATTTAGGATCTGGGTCTGGTACAGGTAAACTACTTTCCAACACTATTTTATATAAAAAATAATAATAAAATAACTTTATATTCAATGCAAGAATTCTTATTTTGATTCTGGTTTTTCTTCGTAAAGAGTTTTGCTCGTACACACTACTTTTTCTTCTTCTATAAAATCAATTTATTAAATTGTAAGACATTTTTTTCTGAGTGTTTATATTTCTTTTGTGCCGGTTGAAATATATATTTGTAATAATCATAAATTAATAGAATAAATAATAAGATACCGAAACATTACCGGTATGGTTCCGGTTCCTATTATAACGGTTAACTGTTTTCGGTTCTCAAAAATTGTTTTAAATCGGTTCCGGTTTCGATTCCGGTTTCGGTTAACGGTTCCTGTTAAGGTATTATCCCTGAGAAGAACACATGACTTTTTTGTACCGGTAAATTGCTATTACATCATTCCATTAAATTTGCTGTTAAAGCAATAACTAAATAGTATAATTCGTTCGTGTTTAAAAAGCACAACACAACCTAATGTCTATTCACTCCAAAATTAAATCCACAGCCAGCAGCTTCGCTTTCACCTCACCTCAAAAATCCCTGACCTTTGTGGTTGGCATCTTGCCTCTCCTCCTGAGTTAATTACACGCGATCCTCCGCCTCTGCAGCTCCCACAAAAGCCCAAATGGAATATGCGAAGGTGCTGGCGGCGGAGGTGGTGGCTTAGCTGCCTTTAAATTTAGGTCAGGCACTAAGTGTAAGTGAGTGTTATGTAAATTACAATGCGCTGCTTGAAAGGACCTGCAAGGTCTATTCGCTCCCCAACCCACCAACAACCACTGCCTACATTCATCTTTGAGCAAATGGAAAATGGAAAACTAACTGAAAAACCAACACCGCGCCCATTTGACAGCCCGTCACTTTTCTCCCTCTCACTCGGCGTCTTTCTCTTTCTTTTAATTTAGCTGCTGCTGTGGGTTTCCTTAGGCAAAAAAATGCACATATAGCTGAGGCAGCAGCTAACTTGATGAAATGCTTCGCACACACATGGAAAGTCTTAGCGAAAGATTTTGTTCTGTTTGTTGGGCCAAAGAAATGTACATATTATAGATGACGCATGAAAAATATAAAAAAACATAGGCAAGCTAACAACGGCTCCGCCTTGCAGTTTCTTTGATTTATAAAGGTTTTCCTGTTTTTTTTTTACAAAAATTTAATTTTCAGTAGGGGAGCTATACGATATAATTAACCGATTTTGTTCAAACTCGACAAAATTTTATTCAAGCCTATGATATTTATGTTTAAAAAGTATAAAGTCGCTACCATTAAAAATAAAAATGTTTTCCTCACTAAAACCTACTTTCAGACCGTTCGATTGTATGGCAGCTATACGATATAGTCATCCGATTTTGATCGAATTCGGCATAATTATGTGAATGCATATAAGATTACTTAATGCCAAGTCTGGAAACGTTACCATAGAAAACTAAAAAGTTTTTCTCACTAGAACTAGTTTTTGGACTGATTGTCCCTATGACAGCTTTACGCTATAGCGGTCCGATTTTGATCAAACTTCTCAGAACCCTTTAGAACCGGTTCGGTTCAGGTTCTGGTGATGCCTGAACCGAACCGGGAAATAATCACGAGAACCCGAACCCGAACCTAACCCAGATTTCTAAATGATGGGGTTCGGTTCTAAAAAAAATTGCAAGCACAGAATTTATTTTTGCACTTTGATGATAAAAAATATTTTATAATGATGAACAAAAATGTATCCATTCTTATGCCCATGTATGGACGGCGACACTCTTCCCGTCCGCAACAAAAGACTGGACAAAATAACACAACCTTAAGCAAGGGAATTCAATTTGCATCCGAAACCGTATTTCTGGGTATTATTTTGTACGTACGGAGATGCAACGGCACGTTGAATACAAAGAAAAATTTTATTTTTTTACCCAAGTCACAATTTAAATACTTTTAGCATTTCACTTTCACAATATGCCAGTCAAAGCCGTGCTGTGGCGGTCCCATTAATGGAAAAAATTGCTCTGACTGGAATTCGCGGAAATGTATAAGTGTGTTCGGCCACACTATAAGTTAGGGATGAGACATACTGGCGTGTCTGTGATTAAGTCACTGTCACGGGCAATCATCAAATCACAGTGACTGCATATAAAAAACAGTGTGATTTGGTGACTACAAGTCACTGTGACTTGGCCAATCACAGTTACTAAATCACGGATACGCCAATAAAGGTCATCTCTTATTTATAAGCTGTGGCCGTGTTTTTTGCAGGTTTCATGGCCACAAAAAGCACATCAGTTTCAGGAATCCCACTACTGTGAAAGAAAAATGACTTTCGCTGAGAGTGCAAGTTGGCAGTATCGCTGAACTCTTCTAAACATACATACAATGTCTGATTGTTTAGTCAATCTAGACAGATCATTTATGTGCATGACTGCCAAAAACAGCAGCAGTTTATAAGGCATCTCTTCTTCAAACTCTATCAAATTATTTATTATGTACATAAATATATAAAATGCAATCTGGAACCCGAACCGGAACCTCGGTTCTCAATTTAAAGGGAACCGGTTGTGGAACCGAACCCCTAGCATAGGGTAAGGGTTCGAACCCCGAAACGAACCCCTGTCGAAATTGGAGGGGTTTGCAGCCCTGGTTCAAAGAAGTTACCATAGAAAACATAAAAATATTTCTCACTAGAACTAGTTTTGGACTATGGCAGCTATACGCTATAGTGTTTCGATTTTGATCAAACTTTTCAGAATTATGTAGATCAATATAGAAACTAATAAAAAACCAAGTTTAAAGAAGTTACCATAGAAAACAAAAAAGTTTTTCTTACTAGAGCTAGTATATAGACCGATCGTTTCTATGGCAGCTATTCGATACGGCAGGTTCCGATAAATGTGCAGCCTTGATGCATTTAAAGACTTTTGTTTTTGAAAGTTTGGTCAAGATAGCTTCAAAACTGAGGGAGGAGATAGCATAGATCGACTCCATGAAGTCCTAATTCCCAGTTTATGAAGGATTGCTTGATCAGGACCACGAGTTGAGTCCTACGTTTGTCTTTTTCTACGCAAACTAGTCTCTTATATCTGTCGAAACCCTCAGATCGGATGTTAATATCTTATAGCTGTCATTGGACCAGTCGGTTGGAAAATGAATCTTAGTGATACAATTTTTTTTTGGTTTCCATAACAGCGTTTGTAAATTCAGCATTTATGAAAACTGTATGCTTTTCAATAGATCTAAAAAATTTGGTCAAAGTCGGATGACTATAATACCGATTAGTCAAAAAATGGGATTTAGTAAGAAAACCTTTGTGGTTTCAACGTTAGCTTTTTAAACCCAGCAAATATAAGTGAGATATAATTTCGAACAGTTCTGCAAAATTTTGTTGGAATCGGAAGACTTTATTCTATAGCTGCCATAGAAAACCGATCGGTGGGAAATGGGTCTTTGTGAGAAAACTTTTTTGTTTTTGATGGTGAGGTGAGGAAAGTTGAGTTGGAGAATCTGTTTCATTTTAATGACCTAGTTCATGATGAACTAATCACTTTTGAACAATCCCAGGTGTTCTACAGATCGCACCGACCCAAAAATGCTCCAATTACCATACAATTTGAAAGTGGTTTCTAGAACACATGGGTATACTTCATTTTCGAAGACAAAAATTGGAGGTGGTTTTTTTGCAGCACTTTCAATTTACAGCAAATGTACTATACAAAATATGAACTATATTTCAAAAAATGGACTATAGTTAAAACACTGTGACCTAGTTCATTAGTTAATTTTTTAGACTAGTTCGTTTTAAAGGCTAGTTCATTCGAACTAGTTCACAAAATTCGCCACAACTCTAGTGGACAATAAAAAATCCGATTATTAAAGATTTTGAATTTACTAAAATCAAAAATCCATATCCTACATATATTCTGATCTTTGGTAACGAGCTTTGCCTTCGCGTTCTATTTTTACCTGAAAAATAAAGGAAATTTTATAAGCTGCGGCATTTAGTATTTAAAGCGTCTTTGGGTTTGGTGACCGCAGATTATATCATAACATCGGAGTCATCATCGTTGTGTTAAGTTCTTAGCTTGCCCCCCTGCCTGTCTGCAACGGCCATTGACCATGACGGAGAGCAGCGCCAAAGCGGAATGTAAATAAAGCACAATAATAAGAGGCGCTGCGTAAAAGTACTTTTTATGCCCGTGTGTGTGTGTCTTTGTGTGTTTGTAAATACACTTATAGCACGAGCATAAACACTTCCCAGTAGGAAGAAGAAGGCAAACACAAGTCAACAGTCTCATAATCAGTTCAATTACAAAAAAGTCAAAGGCAAGTTAAACCCCAGACCACAACAGACTGAGACAATTTTGCTTAATCACTCCAGCAGACAAGACAATCGATAAAACTCAATTGCAAGTTGCAACTTCCATTTACACGCCAATATAACGCTGACAATCGAAATTAACCATTTCTAGAACAAAGGCCAAAAGGCCAAATTGGTCTGTGTGTGTGTAGGTGTGACGCCATCTCGCGATTATCATGAGCAGCTTGTCAAACAAAAGGCAGGAAAACTCAAAATTACTGACCCATTTCAGCGACCAAAATTGTTGGGTCATTGCATTAAATTAATTATTACGTATGACATGTGCAGCCCCCCCTCCAACTCTCACTCTACCTTTCTCTCTTCCTCTGGTTATTTCTGCCTCTAGGGAGCGTCCAGCGTTTCTGCTAAAAATAACAAACTACACTACCACTTGGGCAGGGCTAAAAAAAAAACTCCCAAACGATCTGGGCCTTTGAACTATTTGTCATAGACTTTTTGTTTTTGTCGCTGAGCTGCATTGCCCACAAAAATAGCCGCCGCACAAATCTCATTTGGGAGTTGGCCGCCGTGTGCACCATTTGCCTCACAGAAAAAAAAAAAAAAAAAATACAGGAAAGTCAATTTGTGTATAACAAAGTAGTTGTGTTAATACTCTACTTTAATTAAATAAATGTTATGTGGAATCCGTGCCTTTACAATAATTTAGAAGTAGTTATAGTCGTACCAAAACAGGTATGATAAATGATATTGAACGATCGAAGTATAAAAGTATCCGGTAACCTAGTTAGTAAATACTTTGTAAGGTCATGGTCTTACTTCTCCGTCTGCTGCGGTTTTTTTTGTATAATAAGATTGGTTTTATTCCAGTCAACACTTTCACACTTTTTCCTTCTTTCTTTCTGGGGAACCCAGCTCTTACGTTTTTTTTAGTTACTTATACGCCGTGTTGCCCAATTTTCACATACAATTTGATTAAAATTTAAAAATTATATTATTCCCCTAGTCTCCTATATTTTCAATAGCGGGATTCTTGAAACGGATTTGCTTTCGATTTTGATTAACTTCATCAAGCCTGTATGACACGATATTAATCTTTGCAAGTACGAACGGTCACACTTTCCGGCATTTTAATAAATTTAAATTTATGATTAGCATCAGCAATATCTATACAAATTTAATAGTTGTCATCTTTTAAATTAAAATAGTAAGAACCGATTTTTGGCACCGCTCGTATCTTGCAATGTTTGCTTGTACAAATTTTCAATATAAATAGTTTTTTTTTAAACAAAATATATATTTCAACACAATATGTTGTACAATAAGAAATTCATAAAATTTTTGGCATTCTTTTTCCATTCCATGTTTGAAGATTGAAATGCCAGGTACTTCTTGACATTCAACACATTGTCTCCTTCAAAATTTTGAAAATGGTTGACTAGTGAATTCGAATGGGCGATTGCAACGAGTTCCAACTTTCCCTTCAATATAGATTTCGAATTATGACAATATTTGTATAAAAGAATGTTGTCATTTACTGTAGCCAAATAAGGCAATCTGATTAGTGGCCCATCTGTAGGACCAATGCAACTACGCATCACTGTGTTCTGCTTCTGAATATGCGACTTTATCATATTTTAAGTCAATTAAAATAAATGTCCGGTCATACGAAGAATAGTTTTCTTAATTTTCGTGTCCTCGCCCATGACCCCGGCAACAATTTATGAGTGAAACCTGCAGTTAGTTTTCTTATTGTTATTCCACATTTTATTTATCATTAAAAATATAGCAAAATACCTTCTTCCTCGCGTCGCAACAGCCAAGTAGCAAAAAATGTTGTTATATTTTTTTTTATTATTTTTAGTTAATAATATGTTTGTCGCAGACAACTTCAATACCGCTCAATATAGAAACAAATTGGTCCCTGTCTTATCTATTTTGAGGGCTTTTCTACAAATTAATGACAAAATAATGAGTTTGAAAGTACGATTTAATGCATTAATCTATCGGCCAATGGCAATCGAAATTGGTATATTTTTTTTGGGATTTTGTTCAAGTTAGTATTTTTCCGATAACCGATAGTAACGCGTTAATGCGGCATTAAAAACCTCATTAATTTCCACATGTATTTGTCTCTCTCTCACTCACGCAAAACCAATATCAACTGAAATTAATGCATTATTAATACGTTCAATTAATGTCGTGTCATAAGGCCATTAGCAGTTCGCAGCGGCCACAGTGTGACCATGAGATCTGCGAAAAAGTGAGCGTGTTTTATGCAGGTTTCATGGTCACACTGTACCTATTGTATGGAGCAACAACGAAATCAAATACAAATCAAAATTAATGCAAATCAGTTTCAGGAATTCCACTAATACATAGGGTTGGCAATAAAGTTGGGTTGTTCCGGAGTAAGTGAACAAAAAGGAGAACTGTACTTAACGGAACAAGTGAACGTGTTTCTATTCAATTGTTCTTTTTTTTCGAAGCTCTTGTTCCGTGACTTTTGTTCCGAGACTCTTGGTCCGAAACTCTTGTTCCGTGACTCTTGAACCGCGACTCTTTATTCTTGTCTCTTGTTCCCTGACTCGTGTTCCGCGATTCTTGTTCCGTGACTCTGGTTAACAAGAACTCTGCTGCTTCCGAAAATGTTAAGCAATTCAAATCGACCTGGAGCGACTGAGCAATAGAGAACAGAACAACGGAGGAACTGATCAACGGAGCGATCGGAGTGAGTCGACTCACTTAAAAAAAAGAAACAAGTGAAAAAGTTCCGTGAAAGGAACAACCTTTTTTCAACACGAGTTGGCAAGAAAGTCAATTTATTTATTATTTATCGATAAAAAGGTTGATTGTCAATCGATATCACTTGAAGAAGCTACACAAAATTTTGTATGGTACGAAACAGTGAGCATTTTTTGCAAATTTTGCTATTTTACTTCCAAAAAGGAAAGAAAGGGAACCAATCTTAAATGAAATCTTTCAACATATACGGTACCGATGAGTAATCTACAATATTGCCAAATTCAAATCCACAAATTTTGAGGTGAAGAAAGCACCAGGCTCTAGTCGCCCTTTGGAGGCTGATGACAATAAAATCAAGCAGATAATTTCGATTGACGATTACTGATTTACGATGGCTGAATGTTTTTAATGGCATGGACTGCAGGCTTAGTGCTTCTTATCAAAAAATTAGGTCACACTAATTAAATCCATTATTTACGTATTCAAAATTGTCGGTCACACTGAAAATTTCAGTATGGTGGGCTCACCCATTTATCGGCAATTACTTTTACCAATCATAATTTTTTATCGATTTCCTATTAGTAATTTTTAATCACTGCATTCAGGAGTTAAAATCGGGTATCATAAATCACAAATCGCAAATATAAATTATCTGCTAAAAGGTCCCAATAATTAATGAGCAGCTATTTATCGCGAGAGATTTTCGAGAAGCTAAATGTTTTCCATACACCAGTGGATTCCCGCTTAAAACAACTTGTATACGGAAACAAGCTCGATATTTTGCTCCACAATTTCTTTTAAAATTCAATATCTTCTATTCATTGCCCATTTTTGAAATGAATCATAACTGGGGAAAATTTAAGTCTAAAGCAATCCTGGAAGAAGATAGATGATCCGGCTCAAACCACATAAGTAGCCGATATACAACAGAGATAGATAAATATTGCTGTCTGTTTTTGGTGGAATTATAAGAAGGACGTTCGCATTCATCTTTGGTCACTCATCAAAAACTATCGAAGCTTAATAAGGAAGTGATGCCAACTCCATTATATAGCCCCGACCTTGCACCTTTAGATTATCATTTGGCAATGCACTGGCTGTTGCATCATTAGCTTACACGTTTTCTCTTATCAAGTTGATAACTTCATAAAAGTAATTCCGAAAGAATTTCAAGTGGAACTCAGAACACAAAACTATGTAAGTGAAATCGTTCAACTTAATCTTAGCATTTGGTAATTTTTATCAAAGTCAATATTTTGATTCTCTTCTAATAACAAACGTAACAAATGCTTTGTACATACTCCAGTTGCCATAAAGAGTATTAGTAAACGAAATGAAAACGTAAATCTCTTGGCCATGCCTAGCCTATCTCAACCGGCTGCCTGGAAATGTTCCAAAGCGTTTTGTCGAAAAAGAAAAAATAAATGAAAATTTAATGCGGTCACTGGCTTTTTGACATGCCGCAAACTATTTTCGAATATGTATTCATACTCTCCAATTCGTCTACGTATTCATTTCGTTTTGGTCAGCATTTGGGGAACGTTTGTTTTTTGTTTTTTTGTTATTTTTAGCGCCGGCTAAAGTTGTGAAGAGCGCTCTCCGGCTGCATCCTTCAACATTTGTTATGTAAATTTTGTGTCGAAGATGATGATGATGATTTGGAGTGTGCGGCGGCTGCTTGGACTCGTTGGAAACTTCAAACTAATAAAACGTCAAAGCAATTTTGACAACATGCAACTTGGAGCAAAAAAAAAGGAACAGAAAAAACCTAGACAACGTCTTGACTTGAGGCGGCTTTTGGAGCCGTCCCTTGTGCATATTGCAAGTCAAAAAGTTGGTTTGTTAGTTTTTTTTTCAGGCAATGCTTTCATTTTGCCAACTTTCTGTTGGTAGCTGGGCGGAGAAGGGGGAGGGACTGGGGCTTAAAGCTATCTAACTGGCATATCAGCCATTAAACCTCTCTGAACATTAAAGCCGTGTGAAAATTGCGGCTCAAGTGTTAAACTGTGTGACATGAGATGCCCGAGGAGGCGTTAGGGTGATAAGCGGCTCTGTGTTAATAGAGTTGTCAAGTGCTCATAAAAATTGACGAAGCTGACTGACTACCTGTGGTGTAGGCGGCACGCCCATTTTGGGCCAACACGGGGTTAAGTGCGGCATCATTAGCACAGGCAGATGTGAGGCCACTTGGACAGCCGCAATTTATGATTTATCCAAGTGACTCAGCCTTGTTTGCGTGCATTTGCGGCATTAACTTGCCAAGGACCTTCATTTGCCTGTCATGCCCGAGACTTGCTAATAATATTATAAATGCTTCTGATGTTCTAAAATTTTCATTTTTTTTTTTGCTTTTGCGGCTCAATTCAATTAATTTTCAGCCTAAGGCAGCAGGTCCTTTAAGTGGCCTTAGGACTTGCTGTGCTGTTAAATTTTAATGCTGTGCGGTTTATGTGCCATATCTGCGCAATTTGAGTAAATTAAATTTTAATTGTATGGGTTTTGCCTCAAATTGCCAGTCAGCGGCATTCAAATGATTCCCCAGTTTCTCCCAAAAATGTTAGCAGACCATAAATTATTTTGTAGGATTCCTTGCTACCCAAAGCCTAACGAAAAGGTTAACGAACCGTGCCAAATACCCACAACAACAACAACAACCATAATAAAATGGGCAAAAAATCTGCTGAAAAATTCATACCACAAATGCAAATTCATAAAAAAAAAACGGAAAGAAGCAAAATAAGTAGGTGCAGTGGCCGGCGGCAACTGCTCTTGAGCTTGAAAAAGTCAGACGGAGACAGAGTTGTAAGTCAGACACACAATGAGTAGTGTCTGGGCCGGGTCTGACAATTACGTCAATGGCGCAAACGTCAAAAAAAAAAATGTAACTAACAAAACCGTTAGGCACCGAATGCCATTGCAATTTAAAGGCAGACTCATTTGCGGGTATTCGACTAGCCAAAGCTGAGGGGGCAACTCCACTTTGTCAGCGAGTTGCTGGTAAAAAAGAAATATATATTTTTGAAGTTGGTAAATTGAGAAAAGCTGAAACTTGTATGCCCTTTTAGTATGTACGAAATGTTACATTTTTCAATATATTTTTCATTTTGTTAATTTATTTTAAAATTCAATTTTTTTTAAATGGCGGCAACCCTAGAGCTTCTATGTTGTATTCCTAATTTTATTAACCATTAATTGAGCGGCAAAATTGGAAGTCGTTATGTGTTACAATCAATCGGTTAACCTAGGTTCAGGTCTAAACACTGGTTCAGAAAATATGGATGCAGAGCAGACGTGTCCCAATAACAAAATCACAGACTTGCCCATAACAAATTAAAAAAGAAACCCAATTTTCCATATATGAGATATTTTTTATTTATTTTGGGACCTTTACAATTTGTTTGTACTAATTTTTGATGTGAAACATCTTTGAATTCGGTACGAAAGATTTTTCCAAATAACGCATAACGCTGAATGCTCACACGGACACAGCATACACTCTAAGCAATCCCTTGGCCAACCGTGGCATTTCAATTAAACTTAGTGGTAGTATTTCTTAGACTTCTTGACTTTTGGGGAGTTTTCCTACACTGTTGTCCAATACTATTTTTCAATTCTGCTTTTCAACATTGTTTTCCAACACTCTTTTTTAACATCGTTTTCCAACACTGTTTTCCAACACTGTTGTCCAATACTATTTTCCAATTCTGCTTTTCAACATTGTTTTCCAACACTCTTTTTGAACATCATTTTCCAACACTGTTTTTAACATTGTTTTCCAACACTGTTTTCAACATTGTTTTCCAACACTGTTTGCTAACTAAACTATTTCCCTAAACTGCTCTTGAACTTTGTTTTCTAACACTATTTTCCAAAACTGTTTTAAAGCTTCATCAGCCTTAGCAAAAGAGCAAGGCAAAAAGAGGTATTGGTGTGCGACGCAAAGCGGCTCGAACCTACCTTGTTGAAGGCTAGGCGAGCACTGATTGGCTTTGCTTGTTTTTACCCCTCTTTGCGAAGGGCTCGGCATGGTTCGGCTCGTGTCTGTGTGAATTTGCCGAATGTGTTCGGCCGCCTGCGTCTTGGACGACAACGTCTGCTATACATTGTTTCAACATTGTTTTCGAATACTATTTTCAACACTGTTTTCTAACTCTTTGTTCCAACCAATAGCCTGACTAACCGTTGCCTTTTTCACGGTATATTAACTCTTTTCAATTAACAAGTTTTCCATCAAAGTCTTTTTAGCTCAAGCTCAAAAACAAGGTGCATATATACAAAGACATCTTTGCAACAATCTGGCGGTACGTTGTGCAGGTGATTCGCTGCTAAATCTCACTTGAACCGAATACGCACATTTCAGGCCCAGCATGCTCAGAAGTATTTCAGAAGCCGAGTGGTACATACGCACACGTGACCTTGAGCGGGAGTGCGGAGTCTCCATGGTAGGGAATACTATCAACAGACAAGCAGCTCTGTACCTGAATAAGGTCGGATGTCACTTAATAAATACCACACAAAATAAGATAAAACACATTTAAACCAAATTAAATAAGCTATTTGTTAAAATCCCATCAAAAAAGGGTTACTAAATTTTAAACTGAATTTAATAAATATAAGATTTAAAAAAAAAGACACAATGTCTAACAACCCGTTCGAACCCGGAGTTCCGGCTTTTCTTATACTGTGAACCGAACCACTTGTGGAAAAAATAGTTGAACCCGAACCTGTTCCGAACCAAAACTTTCGGTTCGGTTCAGCAGAAGTTACAAGTCTAAGTCGGGATTTACACGATGAAGCAAACTTCATGAAGTTTTCTTAGTAGGCGTAAAATGTAGGGGAATTCATTTAGACCTATTAAACGAAAAGTATAGAAGTACATTTAAGTCTCTCGACTACTAAGAAATCCCGTCTAAGTCGTGATTTACACCATGAAGCAAACTTCATGAAGTTTTCTTAGTAGGCGTGTCATTTTAAACGAATAGTAAAAAAATACATACATACAAGTACCAGGCACTTCTGGTAGCCGTGGAAGATTTCGTTATAATGAATATGTTCCATTCAACTTTAGATTGACATAGCTTAGTTATAAAACAATTCGCTCCAATCCACCGAAAATAGTGGGAAAATAAAACCAAGGTATGAACCGACCCCTTAGGAACCGGTCCGCGAACTGAACCTCCGACTTTACGATGGGTTAAACCTCCTTATCAAATCTGAATAGGAGTCTAAATATAGAAATTGGTTTCTTTATCTCTTATTCCTTTAAGCTGTTACCTGCTTACATTTGCTCGAACTTATTATAACCTTTTTACTATAAGAGAAATGAGTAGAGTTTCCTTATCTGTGACTATTTGGTTTGCCTATTGAAATAGAGGGATTGCAGATTACAGTTAGAGGGTATTAAATATTGGTAGTTGTCAGTTTTGAGTTGTTTGTGATTCATTGGAAATTCTAGTGAATTGTAGTGAGTGCAATTGTTGTTGCTGTTGTTTTTGCTGGTGCCATCCAGAATTGTGGCAGACGTTGCGTCGTCTGCTGATTGTTGCCTTTTGGCGCTTTGCTTCTGCCAGATTAACTCATTCATATATTCATGTTACCCCAGGAGAAGGAGGGAAAGTGAGTGGGTGAGGAAATGGGGGTTGCATTGTTGAGAGCCAGCCTTTTATTTTGATTATTTTCATTTCAAAAGTTGGCGGCGCAGAAAAAACCGCAAGCCGAGTACTTTGTGTGTGTGTAGTTACGTGAAATATTTAAAGTACGCCCTGAAGTTAACACACACACATACATATATACACAGAGGAAAATTGGCTTTGTAGTTGTGGCTCGGTTAACTTTGAGCAGCAGCCGGCATGCCGGTTTTTCTCCGTCTGCCAACTGCAACTTTAATTGGCGTTGGCAAACTTGTTTTATTTTTGACTAAATTTGGCATGCATTTCCTACACGATTTTTAAAGCGAGGTCAACTCATCGTTTGCATTTGTTTTGTATTTTGGACTTACCTTTAGTGTAAGAGAGCAGCGACCCGGAGTTTTCAGCACAGTTGTCGGGTGGTTTTTCCTTGGATTGACATCCCCTTTGGACCCAAACAGAGTCACCCGCTTGGGCAAAATGCAAGAAATTAAATGATAATTTATTGTGAGCCAAACACACACAAACAAACTCACACAGAGGCACACTCCCTCTCGAACGCTCTCTCTCTCTCTCTATCGCGCTATACGTGTGTGTGTGTGTGTGAGTGTTTGTGTTTTGTTTGTTCTTCTGCGATTGACTTTGCTTTTACTTTGCTATTTACTTTACTTTGCTGCTGCTGCACACAACGTCGCAACGTTGCAACATCATCCACATTTCACTTGTGATTGAACTTGAATGCACTTTTCTCTTTGGTTGTGATTTGTATTTGCTTTAAATTTCTTTTGTAGTATTTTGGTTGTTTTGACTGCGGCAGATGCGGCTTCTGCCTCGTCCTCTTCCCCTTGTTTCGCGAGTTATCCTGGCGTTTGCTTTATACTCGTATCCTGCGTAAGCAAGGATATTTTTTTTTCTTAACTTGGCGTGGTGCGTGTTGCAGCCCCCGAGAGAGAAAAAAAACGCACCTTTAAAGCCACATTTTCACACAAATATTTGGCTTACAAACACGAACGTTGAACTCCGAACAATTTCCGATGTTTATTACGACAATTTTACTACATTTTCCGTTTTTTAAATAATTATTAACAATTTCCACACACACTCCCACGCGCAGACCCCTCCTCCAAACAGTTTTCTCAAATATCAACTGAGAAGACAGTTTTGCCGTGTGTGACCAGTGAAGTTTAATGGCAAAATACTGTGGTTTATGGTTACGAGTTACGTTAACATTCGTTACGTTGAGCGTGACAAAGTGCTGCGCAGCTGTATTGGCTGTCAATGGCGGGAAGTTTGAATTTGTACTCAGTTTTGTAGTTTGAACTTTTTTGTAATAAAATTAATGAATTTGAATTTGCTTTCAAGGGAATTCTTCTAAAGCAAGCAGTTGTACGATCACTCGCTTATCACCCACGCACAGATGCTCAGGAAAAGGGTCAAATATTGAGCTAATAGTAATCGTAACTCACCCGATTGTTTGCCCTGGTCTAGTTTCAGGAATGATTGTTGTTTTTGAACTGGATTAGGTGATCACGAGGCAGGAGCGTATAAATATGGAAAAAAAACAACAACAAAACAACGAAAAATTTGGGCCATTTGAAAAAGAAATTTAAATAAAATCTGGAAATTTAATTTAAAAAAAAACGGAAAACTTAAACTAAATTGGGAAATTACAATGAATTCGGGAAATTAAATTGAAATTAAACGGGAAATTAACGTAAATGATAACAGACGGTTCATTCAATGTTCAAAACAAGCAGTAGATGGCGCCCAATGACTATAGCGCTCTCTGGCGTATTGAGATTGCATTTATGCTTAGTACCGGAACAGCCTACTAGGGGGCGTTAGTATGCAAAACATGTGGCGCCTTTTATTTTTGAAAACTTAGCGAACTTTCTCTGCCTCTGGCAGATATTTGATATATCACAAATATTTGCAAAGAACTAATATCGGAAAATCTGTCAGTGCGTTGAAAAGGCGATTTTTATTATCTATTCTCCTTGTTAAAGTATATTTTGTCTTACAATTTATCTACCCAACTATCATAAAGTTAAAGATACCAAAGTGTAATGCCAATTTTCACACTTCAATAATAAACTTGGAATGATAAAAAATTTTGTCACTTTTCTAAATTTCTAGGTAACTAAGGTACCGCCACATAATCTTTGCAAATAATGATAACACAATTGTCACACAAAATGATTAATCGAATTTTTCAAGAGCAAAACTGGTGAAGTAATTCGTTGCGTTAGGTCAATGTGAAAACTTGACTTGTCGTTCATTCCATATTGGCCTGATAGGAAATATTATTATATTAAGAATTTATATGGAAATTGATAAGTTTATTGCTTTAAAGGGTGTTATTCCCTTATCTAATAAATGTGTAATTGGAACAAATGTTAAATTTGATTATTTATACAATCCGCGCCATTTGAAAAGTTTACCCTAGGTTTTAAAATTCCTATAAACATGGCCCTGTCGGGTGTTTGAAAAGCAACAGCCTACTATTTCGTCCGCGAATGCCATGCGCTTGGGGTCGGAGTTCTCGTCGGCTGGTTGGAAAAATTACTATACAGCTCGAATCAGGAATTGGTTCCGGTTCTGATACATACCGAAACTTATGTTCTGTTTTGGCTCTACATTTTGTCGGTATTCGGATCCGTATTATTTAAGCTTTTAACTTGAAAACTGGTGTGCAGGTTTTTTACATGGAGTGTGACGTTTTCCCGGTTCCAAACCGGTTCGGAACCAGTTTAAACCGGTTTAAAAGTGCCTCAGAGATATAACATGGAGTCAGTTGTTTTTCAGCTTAAAAACTGGTTCCGAACCAGATTGAACTAGATATAAAAAACTGGTTGAGAACCAACTTTCTGAAAAAAAAATTCAAGCTATACATTTGCTATTCAGTGTGTAGGTTGTTTATAAGGTTCAAATCCGGTTTCAAACTAGTTTCAACTGGTTCAAAAACCCTATCCCAGACATTTTGTAAGCCATCAATTGGAAATTTGGTGTGTAGATTGGTAATATGAACTCAACTGTTTTCCAATTTCAAAACTGGTTTCTAACCAGATTGAACCTGTTCAAAAAACTAGTTCTCAGCAAACGTATTCAAGCTATGCATTTGAAATTCGAAGTGTAGGTTGGTTATATGGAGTAAGATAGTTTCCCCGGTTCAAATCCGGTTCCGAACTGGTTTAAAAACCACATACCAAACATTTTTTAAGTCATAAATTGGAAATTTGGTATGCAGATTGTTAATATGAAATCAGATGTTTTCCGGGTTCAAAAGTGGTTCCTAACCAGATTGAACCAGTTCAAAAAACTAGATCCTAGACATATCTCTGCAAACATATTCAAGTTATGCATTTAAAATTCGGTGTGTAGTTTGGTTATATGGAGTAATATATTTTCCTGGTTCAAATCCGGTTCCGAACTAGCTTAAACTGGTTCAAAAGACATATACCAGACATTTTTTAAAGACATAAATTGGAAATTTGGTGTGTAGATTGGTAATATGAAATCAGTGGTTTTCCAGGTTCAAAACTGGTTCCTAACCAGATTGAACCAGTTCAAAACTGGTCCCTAACCAAATTGAACCAGTTCAAAAAACTGGTTCCGAACAAATTCTTAGAAAAAATATTCAAGTTACACAAATTAAATTCGTTGTGTAGGTTGGTAATATGAAATAAGATGTTTTACCCGGTTCATAGCCGGTTCCGAACTAGTCTGAACCGGTTCAATAGTGATTCAGAACCATAATCCAGTCATTTTTATAAACTTAAAACTTGAAAACTTTTAAAAAATAAATGTAAAATTTAGTGCTAATATGGAGCCAGATATTTTCCAGGTTGAAAACTGGTTCCGAACTAGTTTGAGGAAATCGATTCCCTGTGATTATAAACTCCCTCATTTGACAGTATTGCGTATTTTTTTTAGAATTTTCTGAAAGAACAAGTAAGAAAGTCGGTCATGCCTGACAGTATTATTTTCCCTACCTGCCAAAGTTTGTATATAACTAATAACTTTTAAGTGTGGGGCCGCACTAACTATAAAAGTGCTGACCATCTGTATCGACTATGCTATTGATGATGATCAAGATTATATATATTTTCAAGTTGGGTTCAAGTTGGTTCTTTTCGGAATAGATTTTTGATTTCGTTTTGATTTCTTGCCAGGAATGCCTAAGTTTTATTAACGCACAGCATCGTTTTTTTTAAGCAAATAGCTGCCCCGATAAAGTTTGGAGAATCGTTATATGTGTCCAAAATAATTGCACGAAAATGTTCACGTTTCAATTTCCTTTTAATTGCAATGTACCTATGAACACAAATCACAGAGTGACCGTGCAATAAAACGTTTTGTGCAAGTTTAGGCTATAAAATAAGATAACCGGAACTTATAAAAGGTCTTAAGACTTGACAATTGTAAACCATGTTATCTCACACAGAAAGACAAGTGACATACCATATTTGTCTTATTTTTATGACCTACACGATAAAACCATATCAATTGAGTTGTTATCATATTTCGGCAGTGGTTGTGTCAATGGTGTGGGGGAGCCCATCTCCAATTAAGGGCCAATTACAAATGCGATTTTGGTGTTCGCCCACGCTACCACGTGCAGGGATCGGCAAAAAGTTTCCCTGACGGCACACGCTAAACTGGGAAAGATAACAACAATTGAATCTGTCTGTGCTGTAGGGACACATTGTACGGCCTTTTCTTATGTAATATATAGAATATATTAATACTCTTGATCTTACTATAGGAAAGAACAATTGGGAGTGATTGTTGTCTAAAAAAAAAACGCAGCAGCTAGATGTCATCTTCGGACCTTGAAAAATCTTATTATTTGGAAAGCAAAATGTAGTTGCACGAACGTTGTTTAAGTGCTTTGCTATAAAAGATAATGTTAAAAAGTAAATTCATGACCATTTTAAATAGTTGCATTTTTTTTACTACTTAGACAAAAATGAGTAATCAGCCGCCCCTGGTACACATGTTGGTGGTTGTCCGGAAACAATTCATTCACTGTCAATTCATTTCTGATAATGCTTCCAGTGGATGCTCATCGATATCGTACCACAGTTTGGAGGTGACAGGGCATGGTTCTTATTAGTCGTGTCGGGTACGTAGAAGGTGGCACATCGTGATGGCAGCCCGTCCCCATATCTCTCATTCGCTATACCAATGGCTTGGCTTTTGTGTTTTCGTGCTAATTTGTCTATTTTATATAACAAATCGAGAGAATACCACAAATCGCAAGTGGCAATATGAAGCAAAGTTATTGAATGAAAGTGAAGTTGAAGCTGCCAGTGAAACGACAGACATTAAAGATGCCGTAAGAGACGACCTGCCGTTGTATTTTGTGGAAAGTTCCAAGTGTAAAATACCCTATATAGATCCATTTACTGCCGAAACCATGGCCGTATATAAGCCCATGATATTTGAGACTTGCAGCAATGACTCCGCTCTGGTTTCGCCCATTTACGATCAGAATCGCCGTCGCTATGTGCTGCACATTAATGAGACTGTGGCGAGACTTTTACTTAATTCCAGTGACATTGAATACAATTGTTACTATCAAGAAGTGATACGCGATGCGCCCAACGACAGTTATGAAAGGTAAATTCACACTCGATTCAGTTACAGCTGTTTACAGCATTTTTCGAATGACTAAAAAGGGTATCAATAAGTTGTGCTAAAGTATGTAATAGACAGAAGTTAATGTTAAAGTTTATATATTCTTGAACAGGATCAACAATCGAGTCAATAATTATTTCATCTAGTTGCCGATTTAATATCAATTTGTTTGTGTTGTACGCTATTATAAACGCCATTTTTTCAAAACGGGGCAAGTTGGGGCAAACATCGTAAGTTACACCTAAATTTGTATAACTTTGTATAAGAAACTTTTCACAAAACTCTGCCATGCAAAAGTAATATTCCACGAAACAAAAGCTACTGTTTTTAGTGGCACACAAAAATTACACTATCGGGCAAAAACACGCAACAATTGGAGAAGTATTAGCAAACTATAATTTTACATACCTGGACTAATGTTTTGATTTTTAAGCAGATGCCCTCAAAGCTGTGGAATTTTTCCCTAAAATTTCACTAGAAAAAATTAAAAAAAAAAAATTTCAAAACTGTGTTGCCACCAAGTTTGAATTTGTATTTGTTTGTATTTTGTGTAGATATTAAAAATCTGAATTTAAAAAATGTAGTTTATGGCAACAAAAACGCTAAAACAAACATTGTGCATAGGTCCGATGCACAGTGGCGCCCATAGAACAAATGAGGTTGCAAAAGCAAAAATTGCACGTGCGCCAAAATGAAACATAGAAATTTCTTCAACGATTTTAAATATGCAACCCTTAATAAAATGCGATTTTTATTTTAGAAGATATAACCCTTCAAAGTTCACCGATTTTCAGTTTTGAAAATAACACAACATTTTTTGAGCATTTTTTTCGCTTTCAGTTAGAATATCTCGAAAAGTAGTTAACGAATTGTCCTTTTTTTTAAATTTATTGATAGATGTTCTTAATAAGTGTATAATATAACAAAAAAAATACTTTTTGATTTGTGTTTCTCCAAAAAAAATCCCTATTTACCAACTGTCCATTTTTTCATTTTTTTTCCAAGTTTGACGCAAAATAAATAAAATGTATGATTTTGCATACTTGCCAAATTTTTAAAATATCTTTTTTTAATTATTTCTTAACCTATTTCAACAAGTTTTAACTGCCCGCATTTGCCTCTGCGACTGCTAGAGGTAAAATAGGTAAAGAAGACAAGGCAAATGAGGGCCACTTCAACTTGTTGGCCACATTTTCCGATCCACTTTTTCATCTCTGCGGCATGAATAAGTTCAAAAATGATTAATCTATTAGAGATACCTTGTCTTATGAATAGTAAAAATGGAAAAATCTTATCATAAATTTAAAAAAAAATTTCGAAAAAAATATTTTTTTTTGTAGTTTTTGGGTTATAATTTTAAAACATAGAAAAATTTAAAAAGAAACACAAAAAGGAAAAAATTGTTAAAAATAATTTTTTTGTAACCAAAAAATTAATTTTTCCAGAAATTTTAGCTTCGATAACCCATAGGTAAGCATCTAGTAAACGTAGCACCCATTACAAACATAGATTCCACACCCAAAAAAAAGTAATCATCAAAATGACAGAATTTAGTCATTAATTTAAAACTATTGAGTATCGAATTATGCTCAATACTCAAAGTATCAAGTTGATAATTCGATAGTATCAAAATAATATTTTCGATGTTATCAAAATGTTAGTAATTTGTATCAGAATGACATTTCTTTATATTAATTTTAAAGTATCAATTTGAAACTTTTTTGTATCATTTTGAAACTAGCCTTTAACAATTTGGCAATAATAAATAAAAAATATTGTACATTTTTATTTTTCTGAAATTTTGTTGCGATAATTTAGCCGGCATACACAAACAATCAATCGCAAGACGGCAAATTTGTGAGAGTTATACAGACTGTTTCAAGTTTGCCGGTTGTAGTTTCAATTTGAGACAACGCTTATCAAACTAATATTGATACGAATTTTTTTGGGTGCATATATTTAAGAATTATCTATCATTTGCCAGTTAAATTATTCAATTAACTCATTTGGTTCAAAAGTTAAGATTTTGAAAAGAAAAATCTAAAATGGCGCCACTGTGCGATGGGTCGAAAAATGGATCTTAGTGAGAGAACATGTTGTCTCCAATGATAACGTTCCTAAACTCTGAAATTATGAATATCATACTCTTTTGACCAGATCTGCAAAATTAAAAAAAAAATCGTATGACTTTAGTTGCCATAAAACCAATTGGTCGAAACATAAGTCTAAATGAAAAATTTTAAAAGTATTTTGTCACTATTGAAGGTTGTTTTTGAATACTGTGCTTCCTTAAAAGACAGATTATAACTGTATGTTGACTATCCTATAAGCTCCTTTATAAATAGTTCCTATCATATTTCTCTAAAAAGTTGCTTGTCAAACTTGTCTAAAAATAAACTTTTTGGAGAAACTAAGATGAGCTATTACACTTGTAATATCTGAGAATCGTGAACTAGTTCAACGGATGCAGTAATAGTTCAAAATTTGATTGACGAACCAAACAAAGAAAAACAACTTGTTATTCATAGTTAGAGCATTTTATTCTACACTCAGAGAAAAAAGCGAGCAGATCGTGCTTGAGTTCAAGCAGATTTCGTGTCAGAAGTTCGGCACGACAGAATCTTCTTGAATCCAAAAAGAAAATACTGAAATCAAGCATGAATTTTTAAGCTCGATCTGCTCGGTTTTAAATTTAGTCGGCTTCATATCAAGCATGATTTATTCTCGAATTCAAGAATAGATCTTCTTGAAAGTAAGCATTTTAGAAAAAGTTGCCAGAGAGCGAGAGAACGCCTAATCGTGCTAGATTTCTCTGGGTGTATTAGCCTTTTTGTGACACCGGAGACTCATATGTCTTGTGCATTCGGAATTTCTCAAAAAATGGTCCCTGAAGTCTGTAATGCAATTGCAGATTTAAATTCCGCTTACCTAAAGGTAATACATATGTATAAGGTCATTCCCTTATATTATTTTGTAGAGCAATGGCGAACCATTCGAGGAAGTGTGTAATTTTGTATAAATTTATTTGTTATCAATTTCCATTAGCTTTATCTAAAAAGTGAAAAACAAAAAAAATTGAACATTAAAAAATATAAATATGTAATATACATGTCCCCTATTTATTGTGTGCAAATTATCAAGATAACCACACAGAAGAGTATTCGCAAAAGTTAGAGCTTAAATTGAATTTCTCAACAGATTACTTGATAACCAACTGTTAATGCTTACTACAAAAAGCTTAATAAACACGTTATATCTCCCTCAATATTTAAGAAAGGTTGTTCGGACATTCTAGACATTTTCTAGACATCGAAGGCATTTATATCGCGCCCCTTTAAAACCTGAACCCCTTAAAAATCTTTAATAATTAATAGCGAATGATTTTTTTAATAAAAATTGAAAATATCAAATGATTGCCTATCTGAGAATCTGTAATGAAAATATTGGCTTCACAATCGGCAGACAATTTTTTAAGTGATCGCTTCATATTTATTTATCTAATCATTTTTTTTTAAATAACGATTATTTTCGGTCCCTGGTTTTGACAAAACAAATGTTTTTGACACTTTTAACAAATTTTCGATTATTTTACACCATTTTAAAATTTGGCATATTTAAAGTCTTAAATTTTTTCAAGTATTTTGTTGTTGCGTCTTAAGCTTTTGAATTTTTAAAAATTGAGATTTAAGACTTAAGACAGAGCTAGTGAATACCCTAAGTAGTTTTGTTTTTCGATCAAATGAACAATAGTCAAGGTACAACCGTGATGGGCAGCACTTTCACAGTTTGTGTGGTCCCACACTTTAAATTTATCAGTTTTATACAAACTTGTGTATATTAAAGTCGGGCTTGAACAACTTTTTAAATTGTTTTAATTTTGTTTTTACAGAATGGATCGCAAATATTTCTCCCAGGATTATGTGGTGCCACTGCATGTTTTGGGCATAATATTGGCCTGTCACCGGATTGACAATACCTCGCATATACTTCAGAATGATGCCTATTCTCTCATACAATATAAGCCACCTCCCAAGGAATTATCTTTGAAGCCTGGCCAACGCAAGCCAAGCGTTATTATGTTTGGCATAGATAGCTTATCTAAGATCAATCTGAGACGCACCATGCCCAAAGTATACAACTTTCTAACACGCAGTGGTTGGTATGAGTTGCAGGGTTACAATAAGGTGAGCTAAAACTGTGTTTTTACCCCACGAGCCTAAACTAATGACATTCCCCTGCCAGATAGGCGATAACACTTTTCCCAATCTCTTGGCCGTACTAACTGGTTACACTCCCGAAACGGCCAAGGAGCAAGTCTGCGATTGGGAGATTGAAGGTTGCTTAGATCGCACGCCCTTCATTTGGAAGTACTTTAATAATGCCAGCTATTTGACTGCCATGGGTGAGGATGAGTCTGGCATGAATACCTTCAACTATGCCAAGCCTGGTTTTATGGAGCAACCCACTGATTATTATCTCAGACCCTTTCAGAAGGCAATTGAGTATAATATGGATATATGGAAGTGTGAGCATTGCTCCTTGAAATACTGCATTGGCAGGCGCATCACCAGCAGTTATGTCTATGATTTTGGAAAGGAATTCGCGCGACGCTATGTGGATGAGCGACCCATTTTTGGTCTATTCTGGTCGAACAGTTTCAGTCACGACGATTACAGAATGCCCTCGAAAATGCAAAATTATGTACTGCAATATTTACTTGACTTTGAGACAGATGGCGTTTTTGAGCAGAGTATTGTGATCTTTCTTTCGGATCATGGTGCACGTTATGGCAAAATAATGTCGTTCACTAGTGGCTTCTTGGAGTCACGTTTGCCAACGATGTTTATCTATTTGCCACCTTGGTTTCGCGCACATTATCCTGAGTATGCGCAGGCTCTGCACCTGAATCAAAATCGTTTGACTTCCAATTTTGATCTGCATAATACGCTTAAGCATATCATTGAACTGGGTGGTACACCCGATGGACCCGCCTTACCCAAATCTTTTGATTGTCCCAAATGTCAATCCTTGTTTTATGCTGTGGATGCGCTCAGGACATGTGAAGATGCGGGAATACCCGAGCATTACTGCACTTGTGTGCCGTATAAAACATTATCGGCCAAATGGGCTGATCGCATCGCTCCGCGTGTCATCGAACGCATTAACGAGTATCTCGAGCTTAAGAATCTAAGCAGCATTTGCAGCAAATTAAGTTTAAATTATATACACAAAACTGAAATTAAAATTGATCTTGAAAGGAACTATCATGATGAAACACCCAACCTGGAGTTGGCTGTGTATCGCACCAAATTTAAGGTTCAACAAAATAGTGCCGATTTTCATGCCACGGTTAAATTTAATAATATCACCGAAAATGTGGAGGTCAATGTGGAGACCATAAGTCGGACGAATTCGTATGAAAGCGATTCCGGTTGTGTCAATGATAAAATGGCTAAATTATATTGTATATGCTTAGATAGTATTAAAAATTAGCGCGTTTAATAAAATTAAAGACAACAATAAGTTAGCAAAATTATTCCTGACTCCAGTTTGAATCGGGATTGAGGGCGTCCGAAATGATTAAAATACTTTAAAGTAAATTTTGTTGTAATATTAATTATTTTTTTTTTTAGTTTTTCTAGAGGTAAGCTCAAATAATTCGCCATAACTTCGAAAAGAAAAATCTATTTTAAAAGCTATACATTGGAAGAAGATAATAAATTGTGAGTTACTGAATTTTGTTCAAAGAAACTTTTAAATATTTTCGAAAATGTCGAAAATTTTTTTAATTTTTTAAATTAAATTTTTTTTTAGTCTTTCTAGAGGTAAGCTCAAATAACACAGGGCAACCGTGTTTTTGGTGCAGCCCTATCTTTAACTGATTATATAAGAATGGAGTGCACTGAACAAAACTGCATACACGATTTTCTTCCATCAGCTCTTGTTTTCAAGAAATGGAAGAAATACGGATTTCAAGTACATTTTGGCCTCACGAATTTCTTGTGGTCACAATAGGCATGAATTTCTGAATTTATATGGCCTATTCGACAATGCTTCTGTAAAAAATCAAACGCGCAATATTCGATCATGCAGATCAGACGTTTCTCGAAGAAGATAATAAATATGCCTACAAATAAGTTCTTTTATACTTTTAGTTAAAGTTAACAGTTTGTGAGTTACTGAATTTTGCCCAAAGAAACTTAAAATTTTTTTTCGAAAATTTCGAAAACTAAAAAAAATTCTCGAATAAAAAAGTTTTGTTCATTTTATTGATATGATCAGAAATATACATTAGTTGGTCGTCAAACAAGCTTTATATGGCTTAAATCTTTGGATAAACATTCAAGTTATGCGGGGGTTGACACAGAAATCTCAATGGTTGGTTTATAAATTTCTCGAAAAATCCGTTGGTGCCCAAGAACTTCAAGAGATTTTAAGTTCTTATACGAAAGTCGAGTTGGATTGTGTGTGTGTGTCAGATTATGGTCTAACTACAATAATAGGGTTGCCACTTTTGCAAATAATTTATACCAATTTTTATTTCTAACACTGTAATAGTTTTTTTTTCAAAAAAATAAAAAAGTCATGACCTACTTGAAAGATTTTCTCCTAATTCGGGCTCTAGGAATCGAACTGCATCATTACTTTTATGAGTTATGGTTTCATACAATATTTTTTATCATTAAGATACACTTGGCAACCCTTGAAACATTTTTTGTGTCAATGCTAACTGAGGCTGGTTCGCGTATTCGCTCTTAAAATTGGAATTTGTTTGGAAGAGATTTCTGTGGCACCAACGATAGATGTTTGAGCTGAATTCAAAATGTAAAATTAAAATCGTTCATTATTAATAAAAATAATGTTAAAATTTTTAAAACTCACAAAAAAAGGTTCTTACCGAAAAATATTAAAAAATTGTTTTCTTCAACAGAAAAAATCGCTTTCAGTTTGAGAACTTTTTAAAATCTGATCCTAGCAAACCCCCCTTAAGTGTGGCAAATTATAGTTAATAAACGTTGTGGCTTCGCAACAATACGTATATCCCGCCTCCTTGGTCCTTGTCGGCTTCAACGAGTTCGGACAAGTCACTTCATTGCAATATGGAGTGGACTGTGGCACTTGGGTTGCAAACACATTGTTCGAGGTGAAGAAAACAAAGCGCGAATTGGCGCCATCACTTACAATCTTATACAGCCATTCGGGTACTGGATTCTTCTCATTATTTCCTAAATATATCGATATCATTTGTCCATTTTGATTGGGCAACTGTAGTACACCCAATCTTCCTGTACAGATTCGCAAGGATTGATAGTTTCCCTGTGAAAGTTGTCGGCGCACCCAGTTCTCGATGGTCTTCCAGCTGCCGCGATTGATTTTCGCAAATTGAGCCACCGCATTGATGTACTTGTAGGTCTGGCGCTGGTTCTGTTCAAAAACAAAATCGGCCGAGGGTACCAGATGGCCACGATCAAATAGCAAATGGCTTCTCGAATCAACATAAGGCTGCTGTGCTCCCAACAGGGCTTGAAAACGATCGTAGATTTTTGATGCCTGAAAGCTTGCTGCAGTCGCTCCAGTGATAATGCGATCTGAGGTAAAAGGTTGCGGGGGCCGATCTGCATCTAAAAGAAAGGTAAGAAACAGTTGAGATTAGTAAGTGTGTAAATAATTAATGCTGCAGAGGGTAAATTAACATTGATCTGATGTTTGTACCGCATGGAGGAAAGCATTACCGGCCCCCTAAAGTACATCTATACATATATATAAAAGTGAAAGTATGTTTGTCACCAATTGCCTTCTAAACCACTAAACCGAACTTTATGAAATTTTCATGTCGATCAGGAAAGAATTATAGGCTATGTCCCCAGACAGTGAACCGGTTCCGAACTCGCTGATCCGGTTTAATAGTGGTGGTTCAGAGCCATATCTCAGACGCTATAAAAGCTATGATCTTAAAAATTTGGTGTGTAGGTTAGTTATATGAAGACTGATATTTCACTGTTTCAAGACTGGTTCCGAAGTGGTTCAGAGCCATATCTCAGAAGTTATATAAGCTATGAACATATAAATTGGTGTGTAAGTTACTTGATATATGGAGACCGATATTTCACTGGTTCAAGACTTGTTCCGAACCGGCTGAACCGCTTAAAAAGTGGTTCGGAGCCATATCTCTAAAGTTATTGAAGCTATGAACTTAAAATTTGGTGTGCAGTTTAGTTATTTGGAGTCGGATCTTACACTGGTTCAAGACCGGTCCGAAACAGCAGAACCGGTTCAAAAGTGGTGCAGAGCCATCATAAACTGTCTCATAATGGTACTAAGGTTTTTTTTTCCAGTATTGTAAAGGACTTGTTAGTTTTAAGTTCGATTACATCGTAATTTTAATATTTTCGAATGTTTGAAGTGTGTATTATTATTTTAGAATTTCCATACATATCTTTCTGAATGATTCTAAATACTTTTCGCCTAAGATATAACAACTTTGAAAAAATCACCTCCCTATTGAAGGCAGAGAGAAACATGCGTTCTCTGTGAATGCTGCAGAAGAACTGATCTTTATTCCGTTTGTTTCGCTGGGCTTAGCCCAAGTTACGTTAGTGTTTGTGTGTATGTGAATAGAGTGAAACAGAGAAATGCTCAGTATTTACTTCCACAAAACTGCTGTCAAAACAAAAATATGCATACAAAATACGCAAACAAAATTTTAGGAGTACAAATTTTGTATGGATTTTCTTGGGTTATTCTAAATTAAATGCTCGTAAAATGTAAATTGAAAAATATATTATTTATACCTTCTCAGATGTAAAGAAGAATATCTAATTAGTGGATATCACTGGAACTGGTAGCTTTAAGCAAATTGTTGTAAATACTATTGAGCAATAAAGCAAATCATTAAATTCAAATTATTATTAAATTTTGTATGTAGATTTTTCTATTGGCAGCAGTTTTGTTGCAGTGAATACTTAGTTTTAAGCTGTATTAACTTTACTTTAAAACTACCCAGACTTACTTGAAATGTACGGATATGCCTGATGAATGGTAAAGTGGGCTGTTACTTTCTCCGCATCATAGCAGCTTCTATAGATTTCCAAAAATATCGTCTCACTCAGCCTATAGCCTACACGGTACATGGTAAAGGCACAGCTGGGATCGGCAATCGCTTCCACAATAGCCTTAAGTGGATTTGCGCAACTGGTAATGGGTAACGGGGGATTAAAGCTTCCATCTGATTGACATTTGGTTTGTATCACATCTTGGGGTGTACATATCAGTAGCATTGTCTGATCGGTAGGTATAACATCCGAACTTTGTAGAAAGTATTGTGAATTATATTGAACAGCAAAGACACGATTGTTTGATATTTGATTACTGCTCAGCTGGCAATTTGCCAAAATGCGGGCGAGTACTAGCGGAAACAGGTTATTAAATTTTGGAGCATTTTGACAAGGTAGTTCACTTACGTATCGAGAAACAGAAACATCCATAGAGCATCCGGTACATGTTGACGACAGAAGCACACTTAGAGAACTGAGTGAATTGGCATTTAATTTATAACAACACTTGATCGAGATGACTAAATATTAACCTCTATCACATAATCTCTCTCTCTCTCTCGGTCTCTCTATTTTGATTGCTTTTTATTTTAATATTAACATTTATTTGGTGGGTCATTGCTGTAGCTAGAAAGCTACACTAGGAAAAAATACCAAGTTTTATAAACTATTAACACTTAGATTTATTTAATTATTTTTATCAATAATTTTGGTAAAAAACAAGCCGTTACATACATTTGTACAAGCCCAATATATTCTTTGTACCTTCGGTTT
This sequence comes from Lordiphosa mommai, assembly GCA_018904225.1. Taxonomy (NCBI): domain Eukaryota; kingdom Metazoa; phylum Arthropoda; class Insecta; order Diptera; family Drosophilidae; genus Lordiphosa; species Lordiphosa mommai. The sequence continues at coordinate 312,679 of JAEIFT010000267.1, read as the reverse complement.
GGAGTATACAAATTTGTTTGAGAACAAGGTAATGTCTGATCCTAGCAAACTCCCTTTAAATGTGGCAAATTCTTGTTAAGAAATTTTGTGGCATCACAGCAATACGTATATCCCGCCTCCTTGGTTTGTTGTAGCTGCACCGAGTCGGGACAAGACACTTTCTTGCAATAGGGTGTGGGCTGTGGCACTTCGGTTGCATTCGCATTGTTCAAGGTGAAGAAAACAATACGCGAATCGGCGCCATCACTAACAATCTTGTACAGCCATTTGGGTACGGGATTCTTGTGAGCATTGCCTAAATATATCGATTTCATTTGTCCATTTCGATCGGGCAACTGTAGTACACCCAATCCCCCTGTACAGATTTGCAAGACTTCATAGTGTCGTTCCGTAAGTTGTCGCCGCACCCAGTTCTCAATGATCTTCCAGTTGCTACGATTGATGGTCCGAAATTGGGCCAACACATTGATGTACTTAAAGGTCTGTCGCTGGTCCTGTTCAAAAACAAAATCGGCCGAGGGTACCAGATGGCCACGATCAAATACCAGATCTCTAGATGACTTAATAAAAGGTTGTTGTGGTCCCAGCAGATCTTCGAAACGCTTGTAGATGTTTTTCGCCTCAAAGCTTGCTGCAGTCGCTCCACTGATAATGCCATCTGAGGTAAAACTTTGCATGGGCCGATTTGCAGCTAAAGAAAGGGTAAAAATCAGTTGAGATTAGTAATTTGTATTTGTATTTCTATATATACAAAAACTTTATCTTAGAACTACAACTCTGCAAGAGATTAGTAAGGAAATGTAAAGTAAGCCTACAATGGATTTTTGTCATATAAGAAATTCTTACTTTAAGCAATACTGTAATATACTCTGCTCCAGCCAAAGTTTGTATATAATATTTTTCAGTTTCGTGATCTAGCAAATGTATGTATGCTTTTCGCTGAGCGGAACTTTGTAATACCAAAGTCTCCTTCAATTGAATGATAAGGCTTCATGATTGTCCTTTCTAGTTATTAATTGAAATGAAATACTGTACAATAGCCAATTGTAATAATCGAAATTTAATGTAATATCGATAACAAATGAAGTATTGTTATAGGATTTTGTTTTTCAACACCGTCCGTCTGTCCAAGGCAATTTTGCACAGAGTCTCTTTTTACTACACGCTGCTCATATGTCGGAACAGCCAGGATCGGATGCCTATATCTTAGGAACGGTTGGTCCTAGTGAGAAAAACAGTTTTATTTTCAAAGTTAGCGTTCTGAAGCTTGGCATTTATGAATATTTTATGATTTCAAACAGTTCTTGAAAAATTTGGTTAAAATCGGATTACTATATCTTATAGAACCAAAAACATTTTTGTTTGGAAGAGTGTTCAAATTTAGAAGTAAAAAATCAGATTCTTAAAGATTTGAAATTTATGAAAAGTCTGTCATCTATATTCTGTTCGTAAGTTGGTTCAGTTGGTTTGAGCTATTGCAAGTTAGCTTTGCCTTCTCGTTTTAAAGAAAGACTAACAGATCCTTAAAGATAATAAATAAAGCTGATAATTGAGTCATTTGTACTTTGCACGATTTGTTTAACTATTTGGGATTTAGTCAGAGTCAAAGAAGAAAAAACATTTTTTCTATATATTTTTCTTTTCTTTTGTGAAACCGTCAAGTTATAGACTTAAAAGCTGAATGCTCAAAAGCACTTTTGAAAACATGTGTTCGAATTCACAAAATGGTATTTTAAATTATGGCGCCTATAAGTATGTAATGCTTTAAACTCTAGTATAGTCATTAGATTTGAATTGCATTCAATATTCTAAACGACAATCATTGCATGCTTTTGGGCACCCGAATTTAATTAGATATTTTGTGAACACTTGTATTCAAAATGGTTTGGTATGGTAATTTTTTTTTAAAGCTTAGCATTAGTACTGAACGATGAATTGAATCAAAGTTTGGTTAAAACTTTAGTTTTTATTAAAAAAATTACCAAATTACCAAAAAGCTAGAGAATATCAAAATTAATTTCGCCTATTTATACTTTGAACCAATTAGAGTATATTGAGTTAATGCAAATGTATGAAATCAGCATTGACTAATGTTTAAATATGTGGAAGATGAAATGCATGGTTACTCAGTTCTTAAATCTTTAACAATAACAGTTAGGGCCATTTTCTAATGGCCCCTTTTTGTAAATCCAGGTGCTTATTGAGAAAATATATGCAGCCTATTTTTAGGCCGCAGTTAAAATCATACGTGTGACGTCGTAGACACAAGCAAAGATATTTCTAAAGCGTCCTAAAAGTAGGCAACCTCTATTTTCTTTACAAGCACCTGGATTTACAAAAAGGAAACATTGGAAAATTACCCTTAGATTGATATTAGTTATTTAACTTACTCAAAGTATACGGATATGCCAGATGAATAGTAAAATGGGCAGTCACTGTCGTCGCATCATAGCAGCTTCTATAGATTTCCAAAAACACAGTCTCACTCAGTTTATAGCCTACACGGTACATGGTATACGAACAGCTAGGATCGTCAATCGCTTCCACAATTGCCTTAAGCGGATTACTGCAATCAGTCATGGGTAATGAGGGCTTAAAACTTCCATTTGATTGACATTTAGTTTGTACCACATCTTGGGGATTACATATCATTTGCAATGTCTGATCGGTAGGTATAACATCCAAACGTTGTGGAAAGTATTGTGATTCAGCATGAAAGGCAAAAATACGATTCGTTTGTGATATCTGACTACTAGTCAGCTGGCAATCTGCCAAAGTGCGGGCGAGTACTAGCGGAAACAGGTTACTAAATTTTGGAGCATTTAGATAAAGTAATTCACTTACGTAGCGAGAGACAAAAACATCCATAGAGCAGCCGGTACATGTTGACTACAGAAGCACACCCAGAGAACTGAGTGACTTGACATTCAATTCATTAGGTGCTGGCATTAGACCTATCAACACTTGCTCTAGATCTCTGAATCTCTATCTCTAACACTCAGTTTCTCGTTTTCTCTCTCTCTCTCTCGGTTTCTTTATTTTGTTTGCTACTTAATTTCAATAACAAACTTATGACGCTTCGAAATTGCCATTTATTTGACAGGTCATCGCTGTTGGAAGCTGCACTAGAAAAATAAACAACGTAATTCAAGCTATTTACATTTAGATTATTTAAATTTAATGCGTTCCCCCTTACACAGTGTTATGTGTAAGGGAGTAGTTAATTGGTTTAAAAAATTTTTTTTTGTTAATTTGAAAGTACAATGTCTTGGGAATATACTGGAAAATTTCAGACATAAATTCGAAATATTTCGGGAGGAGTTATAACGAGTTTCCTAGAGCGCCTCGGAGTCCAACCTTTATGGTTGTTGAACTTTAAACGCGTTTTTTCAAAAACATTGTTTTCCTGGTCGGCCTGGGTCCAACTTTTTTCTACTAAACCGATTGCTTTCAAATTTTAACAGGCTGTTCTACGCACTTATAGTTCTCGTTGGTACTTTTTTCACCCATAACTTTTTATTTTACAACCCTTTCTTTGCTAAAATAAAAGGACTTTTTTTCAAAGTCCGCCATTTTGTTATTTACCCTTGAAATTTAACTTCAGTAGTTCCGACCAGAATGACATGTCTATAGATTATGAATAATCAAGAATATTTGATTTCAAATAACATCAAGAGCCAAAATCACCCGGGCCACCCATGTGCATTTTTTTGAGGTTCCAATTTTTTTTTTATATGTTTATGTAAATAAAAACACTCTAAATATTCAAGATAATTAATTTTTATTTTCCTATAAAAAACCACCCTACAAAGAAGTCATGAAAATAGGCATAAGTTACCAGACTACTACCTTAAACACGCCCATAATTGATTTCAAGTGTTGTGATATTTGGTTATGTTTTTCAATTTAAGACCTATTCTCAGATTACCAAAAAATATTTTATTTTGGCACAATGCTTCATATGAATAGAAACACTATTGAAGAGTTTGAAATCAGAATGCATTTGCACAGCTGACTTAATTATATGAAGTATTGTGGCCGAATTAAAATTAATGTTATCTGAGATCAGGCCATAAGTATAATTATTAAAAAACCCACATAACTCAAGAACCACCTAAGGTTATTTTACGCAAGACTTTAAACCAATCCGGAACCAAACCCTTGAGAACAGGTTCGGTTGGCGTATTTTCTGTCTCAAACCTTAAAAATAATGCTATTCCGAACCAAAAACCAACACCTCTATTGAAAAATGGTGCCTGCATCTTCAGATCACGAAGCAGTTAGTTCAAAAATAAGTAATCTATTAGATATACCTTCTCCTATGAATAGAGATAAATATGTTAAAATTTTTTTTTAAAAAATGTGTTTTTTTTTTATTTTATTGGATAATAATTTTAAAACAGAAAACCCTTAAATAAGAATCATAAAGAATCTAAAAATGTTAAAAATAATATTTTTAAGTTACCATAAAATTGATTTGATCACAAATTTTGACTTGGATAACCCATAAGTAATCATATAGTAGGCGTAGCACCCTTTTCAAATACTTATTTCATAGGTTGAACAATTATATATCACATGTCCGTTAAATTATTCGATTATCTCATTTGGCTTAAGAACTATGATTTTTATTCGACTGTGCGTCGGTTAGTTTTCAAATCTCTCAAAAAATTCGTCAGTGCCACAGAACTTCAAGAGATTGTAAATTCTTATTAGAAAGTCTAGTTGGAATATGTCGTTTTAAAACTTATAAAAAAAGTTTACCCCAAAAAATGTAAAGCAAATAACATTTGTTGCATTGCATCTATGAGTTCAGAACATTGCAATGTCTAATTCAAGCAAACCCCCCCTAAATGTGGCAAATTATCATTAACAAACGTTGCGGCATCACAGCAATACGTATATCCCGCCTTCTTGGTCAGTTGCAGCCTTAACGAGTCCGGACAAGACACTTTATTACAATATGGTGTGGGGTCTGGCACTTGGGTTGCAAACACATTGTTCGAGGTGAAGAAAACAAAGCTCGAATTGGCGCCATCACTTACAATCTTGTACAGCCATTCGGGTACTGGATTCTTCTCATCATCAAGTAAGTATATCGATTTCATTTGTCCATTTTGATCGGGCAACTGTAGTACACCAAATCCCCCTGTGCAGATTTGCAAGGATCGATATATTTCCTGTGAAAGTTGTCGGCGCACCCAGTTTTCGATGGTCTTCCAGTTGCCACGATTGATTTTCGCAAATTGAGCCACCACATTGATGTACTTGTAGGTCTGTCGCTGGTACTGTTCAAAAACAAAATCGGCCGAGGGTACCAGATGGCCACGATCAAATAGCAAACTTCTTGCTGAATTAACATAAGGCTGTTGTTCTCCCAGCAGTGATTTAAAGCGATCGTAGATTTTTGACGCCTGAAAGCTTGCTGCATCCTCTGAAGTGATAATGTGATCTAAGGTAAAAGTTTGCCGAGGACGATCTGCATCTAAAAGAAATGTAATAATCAGTTGAGAATTTTTATCAGCTTAACAGGGTGAATTTATCTATCTTCTCCGTTAGGTTTAAAGCAATCGTGGTCATAGTTTAAGTTTAATCAAAATCGGACAACTATTTAGTATAGCTGACTTATAATCGATAGGTTCTTAAACTTGGAAATTATGATCATTAATCAAAATCGAATGATTATTTCCTAAAGCTGTCATAGTATCGAACGGTTGGGAAAATAGTTTAATCATAAACAATTTTCCGTACATTTTTCTTTCACATGTACTATCCCTACAAACCGAGTTTAAAGTTAATCGGATCCATTAGTTGGGGCCTTAGGAATCGAACAGCATCATTACTTTTTTGAGTTATCACGATGGATTCAGAACAATTATTTTTTTAAGTTTTTTGAAAATGATTTTAAATCTTTTTTTTCGTAAAATCAAAATGAATAGATTATTTGTCTTTTAATTTTATACATTTACGATTTTCGATTTCCGATTTGCCAAAATTTTATTTATATGGAATATGAAATGGTTACTTATTTTACGATATTTTTGTTGCCAGTTCTTAAATCTTAAATGATGATGCATTAAATGAATTAACCGATTTCGGATTAATTAACTTTACTTTAAAACTACCAAGACTTACTCGAAATGTACGGATATGCCTGATGAACGGTAAAGTGGGCTGTTACTTTCTCCGCATCATAGCAGCTTCTATAGATTTCCAAAAATATACCCCAATTCAGCTTATATCCTACACGGTACATGGTATAGGCACAGCTAGGATCGGTAATCGCTTCCACAATAGGCTTAAGGGGATTACTGCAAGCGGTTATGGGTAACGGGGGATTAAAGCTTCCATCTGATTGACATTTGGTTCGTTTGAAAATTTCGGGTGTACACATCATTAGCAATGTCTGATCGGTGGGTATAACATCCAAACGTTGTGGAAAGTATTGTGATTCAGAATAAAAGGCAAAAATACGATTCGTTTGTGATATCTGACTACTGGTCAGCTGGCAATCTGCCAAAGTGCGGGCGAATACTAGCGGAAACAGGTTACTTTATTTTGGAGCATTTCGATAAGGTAATTCACTTACGTATCGAGAAACAGAAACATCCATAGAGCAGCCGGTACATGTTGACTACAGAAGCACACCCTGGGAACTGACTGATCTAAGCGTTTGCTTTGGACCTATAAACACTTGCTCTAGTTCTCTGAATCTTAACCTCTCGCTCTATCGGTTTTGCTATCAGTGATTGCTACTTAATTTTATTAACAAACCTTTGACTGTATCTGTTTTAGCCAGAAAAACCTGGTTCCGTTTCGGTCTGACACATACAAAAACTAATGTTTCGGTAAAAGGTTCTGTTCAGGTCCTAGTTTATTTCGGATCCACACAATACTATTTCACCCAAGTCTGATTCGGTTTGCTTATTTTAAGTCTTTAACCTTTAAGATTAATGTCAACCATTTCTTTTGGATCACTTTCACAGGTATAACCATTTCCCAACGGGGAAAATTATGTATTTATACATACATTGCACTTTTTTTTTTGTATTTTTTGAGGTTCAAGACAGCCCTCTGGCCGCGGGGTGCTCTGGCCATAGAATTCGCCCAGCTCGCTGGTGTTGCCTATCTATGTTTATTATCAAAAACATCGCCAAGTGGTTGCCAGTTCTCACGTACAATAACAAAAGGGTTTGTCTTTTCATCATACGTATGTATGTATATATATATGTTTTTTTTCAAGCCAGTTTTATGTGACTTGCATTTTGTCATCAGCACTCATAAAATCCTATCTAAAATTAAATCTAAGATGAACCAAAGCTATTTGGATCACAGCAGTAGGTGTAGCCCTTCGCGGCTGAGTTAATCAGCCGTATGGGACACTCTCTCACCTGACAGAATGCAGGACATTCTGGTCTTTGTGGGGCATAAATGTTATTGTAGGTGAGAAAAGTGTAAAGCGGCTGATTGTTCGAATCGCGTACCAACTTGAACATCCATTCAGGTACGGGATTCTGTGTGTCTTCAACTAAATAGGCTGCCCTCAGCCAGTGCTGAGGGCTTGTATCGGGCAAATTAAGAACTCCTATACCACCAGTGCGTACATGTAAAACAGAGTTGGGTGGAATTTGTCTGCGTACCCATTTCTCAATGTCTTTCCAGTTGCCACTGTTAATAGTCCCGAACTGTGGCACCATATTCCCATATTTAAATGTTCCGCACATTTGATCATTAAACAGAAAGTCAGCTGAGGCGGTCAGATGTCCTCGATTGATAACCAAAACCCTATTGTTGGGTATATACTGTTGATCTGAGCCATAGATCTCGCCAAAGGTACGGTAAATGGAATCTTTAAAGAATGTGGCTGCCTTATTCGGTGTAATTAGACCATCGGTAGTAAAGACGCAATTCGGACGCTTTGGATCTAAAAAGGAAATAAATATATGAGATGATCAGTTGCTCACTAAACTGGACAAGAAACATTTACTTTAAATGCATTTTTTTGTTCAGTTGTTCAACGTGTTTGTATTGTACTGTATGTACTGTCATAAGGAACGTTTGGACACTCTTGCTTTAGATACTCACAGAAGGGCTTCGGATAAAGAGTGACATCTGAGAAATGGGTACGCAAACTTTCTAAGCTATAGCATACACGATATAGCTCTAGAAATTGATTGTTGATATTGTATCCTATGGCAAACATAGAGTCTGGACAGGACATATCTGCAACCAGCCTGATACTGGGCGCCGGCATTGGGTGGACACATCTCAAAGGCAACGCTGGCTAAAGGCGTCCATTATCCTGGCAAGTGGTTGTATGTGGCAATTCATTGGGCGAACAGTAGATTTTTAGGATGGTGCCTGCAGCCACTTGAGGTGCGCGCAGTAGTTGAATATTTCCGAGGGCATCCGTGTAAGTAAATATGCCTTGGAATCTCGAACTTCGTCAAATGTGATCGAGCATTGGCCATGTACGTGCCAAGCTATTTAAAAGAATTACCAGTAATCTATTTATAGGCAGTGCTATATGTTAAACTATTTACACAGTAATGTCAGCACAAGTAAACGCATATTCCAACTCATCTTGCCCTCTTCAGCTAGTATGTTTTTAAAGCAGGGATCGGCAAGAAGATCAAGGCGAAAAAGTGCTAAACTATTGCGACCCAAAGTGGCTCTGACCCACTTCGTTGAAGGCTAGGCAGCCACTGATTGGTTTTGATAATTTTTTTACTCTCTTTGCAAAAGGCTCGGCATGTGTTCGGCTCGTGTCTGTTTGAACTACCGAATGAGTTCGGCACCCAAGGGAACTCTGATCTAAAGAAAGATAGAGAAAGAGCTGTGTATAGTAAGTAGGATCAGAACTTGAAATTAGCCTTTTCGGATTGATGCAAGAATTCTGCGATTGATCCAAGTCTTTCGTACTTAAAACTTCAATCTTAAGGTTGAAATCAAATCATTTTTTTGTTTAACTTGTATTTAGCTCCCCATAGTATTTTTTCTGTGTACATGTAGTTACTATATGTCAATCTATTTCAGCAAGAGCAACCGCACATTCAAACTCATTATGTACTCTTATCACTGACGGTGCTATTAACTACATTGCTTACAAAGCATTTGCTTATCTGGTGTGTGTTAAGAAAGGGCAGTTACTAGGAAATTTCATTTAAAGCATTATTACATTTCAATTCCGATTAGAGATATAGGACTGACCTTTTTACTAGGAATTCATTACAGTTCTTACGGTTCTAAGAATACTTATCTTGCACTCTTATCACTGACTGGGCTGCTGGGGTAATTATTTACGTCGCTTACAAACGCTAATTAGCATATTAGCATCCTGATAGGTGGGGAGGGGGTAATTATTATTTATAATTATGAACAATTACATAAATATAAATAATAATAATATATTCCCTTATGTTCATTGACTTACGAACAGTTTTAAAGAATATACTATGGTTTTTTTTTTCGAACAATACGACATTTATTTTTAATCTTTGGTTAAGAAAAAAAGATATTTGATCCAAATCGTTTCCGATCCGAAAACGATAAAATTACGATACGGATTTGTGTCGATTTTAAGACGAAAGCGATTTGTAGAACTCGTGAAAATAACTAATTTTAATGATAACCTTGCTGTCTGATAAAGCGCTTTTGACGAAGTTAGAAATTGTTTTCTCAGCCACCATCGTCCCTTTTTAATATCGCAATTATTTCATCTTACATTATTTTCCATATTTTAGCGTTTTTAATTACTCGCTAAAGATTTTTTCTTTTTCCAGATTATCGATCTCATTTTGCTTTACAAATTCATATTATCTGTACCATTGTGCGATTTGTAAAGACGCTATATCTTGTATGATCTCTTAAGCTTTAGTGCTTTATTCTGCCATACTAACCAAATCATCGGTAAGCTTCACTTAAGTTGAAATTTTCACTTTGAGAAAACACAACTCAACAAAATTAAAATTTTTTTAGTTTATTCAACGGTGGTGGTGTTTCTAAATGATTTTTGTGTGCTAAAAATGAATCTGTTTTGGCAAAATGCTTCATCACTTCAGGATTTTTGGTGATTTGAGCCTAAAGTTGGTAACAGTGCATATTTTTACAATTTTAAGGCATGTTTTGTGGGCAACCAATGCGTTTGTTTTATCTCTCCTTGATATTATTGTAAAGTACAATTTCTTCGCTTAAAAATAAATTATACCACATAATTGTGCGATTTTTTTCAACGAAGATATGCCCTTTTGATTACTTGTGTTAGAATTTACATATACTACGTTTATGATATTAAAAAAAATCATGTGTTTGCCCCTAAAAGTATGCCATCTTTATTTTCTTTAAGAATTATTTATTTGAACGAGAACGTGCTGCCATAACTTAGCACCATACATAATCCACATTGGCTAAGTAAAAATAAATATTTTCCTTAATTATAAAACATAGCATACTTTGAAGAGCAAAAATCATGATTTTTTTTTGTGCATAAACGTAGTAATAATGTTTTACTTAATTTTTGCTGTCTAAAAGTATGCTAAGATAAAAACAGTACATCGACTAGTAATTTTTATTAAATTATAACGAAAGCTCTCTACGGCACCCTTTGCATAGTTGTGGTCAGTTGAAACACTTGTAAGCAAATTAGACTCTCTACTTTTTTACTGCACGCTGCTAATGTGTCGAAACCGGCCGGATCGGAGGACTATATCTTATAGTTGCCAAAGGAACGATCGGTCGGAAAAAAGGTCTTAGTGATTGGTAGCTGATCGCACCACCTTGTACATCCACCCGGGTACCGGATTCTGGCTACCTGCGAAGTATCGGTCAATGACAATTGACCCATCGCACCTGTTCTGATACGTAGTGAATTTTCATCCGTGATCCGATTACGTATCCAGCGTTCAATTGTCTCCCAATTGCGATCGTTAATGCTCTTAAACTGTGAGGGTGTTAGATGTCCACGATTGATCACCACATCGCGATTATTGGGTATGTAGCGCTGACCATTTCCATAGATACACCTAAAGGCATTAAATATGTTACGCGAGCGGAAACTGTTGGCATCGTTTTCACTAACGACACCATCTCTGGTGAATTCAATACAGGGACGCCTTGGATCTGTTAGGCAACAATGCAAGGCTTGGGGTCTTTTAAAACATGGGATAATGGGACAACGGCATGGGAAAATAATAGAGTTTTGGCACAACTTTTCGGATTTGTCTGGCATCTGGTCTGTACAGGGCAGAGAAATAAAACCTTTTTTATACACTAGCAAAGTGTACATAAATTATGCCTAAAAATTAAATTAAAATATAATTACTTAAGAAAAAGTTATGTTGTGCAAAATCGACTTCAATTTTGTTAAGCAGTGTATTGATATGGGACTGACGTGTGCTATGTGTGTAATAAAGTAAATAAGCACAATTGCTCTGATCATGTTATCAATTTTAATTTATTAAATTTGTATGTATGAAATCTCTTTTGCAATTTAACAGATCTTTAGAGGAAGAGGAAATTGTAAAAGAATTTTTGACATTTTGGGAGAATTGTGTTTTGAAATCTATCCATATGTATGTATATATAAATTTTGTTTTTCAAGCCAGTTTTATGTGCCTTGCATTTTGTCATCAGCACTCATAAAATCCTAACTAAAATTAAATTTAAGATGAACCAAAGGTATTTGGATCACAGCAGTAGGTGTAGCCCTTCGCGGGTAAGTTACTCAGCCGTAAGGGACACTCTCTCACCTGACAGTATGCAGGACTTTCTGGTTTTCGTGGGGCATAAATGTTATTGTAGGTGAGAAAAGTGTAAAGCGGCTGATTGTTCGAATCGCGTACCAACTTGAACATCCATTCAGGAACGGGATTCTTCATGTCTATAGCTAAATAGGCCGCCATTGGCCTGTGCTGAGGGCTAGTATCGAGCAAAGTAAGAACTCCTACACCACCAGTGCGTACATGTAGAACTGAGTTGGGTGGAATTTGCTTGCGTACCCATTCCTCAATGTCTTTCCAGTTGCCACTGTTAATTGTCTCGAACTGTGGCACCATATTCCCATATTTAAATGTTCCGCACATTTGATCATTGAACAGAAAGTCAGCCGAGGCGGTCAGATGTCCTCGATTGATAACCATAACCCTTTTGTTGGGTATATACCATTGATCTGAACCATAGATCTCGCCAAAGGTACGGTAAATTGAATCTCTAGAGAATGTGGCTGCCATATTCGGTGTAATTAGACCATCGGTAGTAAAGACGCATTCCGGACGCTTTGGAACTAAAAAGGAAATAAATATATGAGATTCTTATTTATGAGTGACTTTAAATGCTCTTTTTTTTTAGTTGTTTAACGTTTGGGCACTCCTGCTTTAGATACTCACAGAATCGCTTGGGGTAAAGAGTGACATCTGAGAAATAGGCACGCAGACTTCTCACGCTGTAGCATACACTATATAGCTCTAGAAATTGATTGTTGATAATATATCCTATGGCAAACTTTGAGGCTGGACAGGACATATCTGCAACCAGCCTAATACTAGGCGACGGCAGCGGTTGGACACATCTCAAAGGCAACGCTGGCTGAAAGCGTCCATTAACCTGGCAAGTGGTTGTCTGTGGCAATTCATTGGGCGAACAGTAGATGTTGAGGATGGTGCCTGCAGCCACTTGAGGTACGCGCAGTAGTTGAATATTTCCGAGGGCATCCGTGTAAGTAAATATGCCATTAGAATCTCGAACTTCGTTGAATGTGATCGAGCATTGACCATGCACGCGCCAAGCTATTTAAGAGAAAAATCAGTAGTCGTTTTATATGCAGTGGTATATGTTAAACTATTTACACAGTAATGTCAGCAGAAGAAACCGTACATTCCAACTCATCTTGCCCTCTTCACATTTAAAACTAAGCGAATTTGAGCACTGACTGGCCTACTTATATAATACGTCGATTAGAAAGGCATTAGCTTGTATTTGTCTAAATTCCCAGCAAACATTTTTAATAGCGCATGATAAGAATGCGATTCTTCCAGTAGGCATCGCTTCACTCTAGCGATATCGCATTCTCATCTCACTTCGAGAAGAAGTGTGCCAGCCTGGGACACTTCTTGGAGGTGAGAAAGCGTTTCCTTTGGGATATAAGAAAACGTTTCTTCTTGGGGATAAAAAAGCGTTTCATTTTGGGTATAAGAAAAAGTCACATCTTTCAGAAAAGAAGTAGTGCCTTCTAAATGAATAGAAAGCGTTTCTTTTTGGAGATAAGAAAACGTGTCTTCTTATAGATAAGAAAGCGTTTCATTCTGCGGATAAGAAAAATCCTCTTTTTTGAGAAAAGAAGTAGTGCCTTCTAAATGAAAAGAAAGCGTTTCTTCCTGACAATATAAAAACTGAAAGAAAAACAAGGCCCGCTTATGGTGCTTGTGTTTAAGCAGACCAGTTTATCGCATGGAAGATGCAAAGTATTTTTTTTCTTCAACTTCAACTTCCTTCAAGAAGAATCTCATTTATTTCTTCTAGATGATTGTAAAGCGATATATCGCCGATTTATAGATTTAATGATAATAAGCGAGATCACTTCAAAGAGAATCGAATTTAAGTCTCCTAGGTGTTTGTTAAGGGATATGTCTCCAATTTACCGATTGAATAATAAAACGAGAAGGCAAAGCTAACTTCGACTGTGCCGAAGTTTTAATACACTTGAAAAACTTTACTCCAACTGATTTAACTGGAAAAATATATTTAGGATATAGACATCAGATATTTAAAAATTTTTTAAATCATTGATAATAAAAATTTGATACCATAAAAAAAACTTTTTCTTAGTAAAACACATTTTCCGACCGATCGTTCCTATTTCAGCTATATGCTATAGTCATCCGATTTTGATAATTTTTTCGAAATTATGTGAAAGCATATAAAACTAATATATACCAAGATTGGGGACGCTACGATAAAAAACAAAAAGTTTTTCTCACTAGAAGTAGTTTTTTGACCGTCCGTTTATATGGCAGCTATATGCTATAGTCATCCGATTTTTATAAATTTTTTCAGAATTATGTGAAAACATATAAAACAAATATATACTACGATTGGAGACGCTACGATGGAAATCAAAAAAGTTTTTCTCACAAAGACTTATTTTTCGACCGATCGTTCCTATGGCAGCTATATGCTATAGTCATCCGATTTTGATACATTTTTCCAGAATTATGTTAAAGCATATAAACCTAACATATACCAAGATTAGTGACGCTACGATGGAAAACAAAAAAGTTTTTCTAACTAGAACTTGTTCTTGGACCGATCGTTCCTATGGCAGCTATATGATATAGTTATCCGATCCGGCCGGTTCCGACATATTAGTTGCGTGCAGTTCTGTGCAAAATTTCAGCTCGATAGCTTTAAAACTGAGAGACTAGTTCGCGTAGAAACAGACGGACAGACAGACGGACGGACGGACAAGCGGAAATGAACTCAGCTTGTTGTCCTGATCAAGAATATATATAGTTTATGGGGTCGGAAATGAATATTTCTATGCGTTACAAACTTCTGGGCAAAATTAATATACACTTTTCAAGTGTATAAAAAGTGTATCTTTTGTATACACATCGCTTATTAATCCCTTTTTAGTTTCAAATGCGATAGCTAAGGTATTTTGTTAGTGTAAGTCGCCAAACTTTCTTTAAACTCTTGATTCAACCTATCGCCAAGCTCTCTTTTTGAAGAGGGAGATAAGAAACACGACAAAATGTTTGCAGGGAAAAAGTGAGAGTGTATTATTGTGCGAATAAAATGCGATGCAAAAGCAGCTCTGACCTGATCTCGTTGAAGGCTAGGCAACCACTGATTGTGTTAACGTATGGGGTCAAGGTCACTGCGACGATCACACGTAGAACGTTATTGAATACTCAAGAAGTTGATTGAATACTGATTTATTGATTAATTAACAGGAGTTTATTTATTTTTATGGGGGGCGGGTTGAGGGTGGGGGTTGTGGGTCGGGAGTTGTCGCCCCCCGCAAATTAAAACTAATGGAGTAGGTGTGAAAGATCTAGACAGAGAACAGGGGTGAAAGCAGAGGGGGCTTTTTATGTTTCTTTTTATAAAATTAATTAGAATACATTATAATAAAATGTTGTTTACAAAGCACTTAGATATATCTTAGTGTTGCGTATCTGGTATGTGTTTAGATAGGGCATTTACTAGGAAATTTCATTCAAAGTATTATTACATTTCAATTCCTAATTTTAGAGATAAAGAACTGACCTTTTTACCAGGAAATCACTATAGTTCTGTTCTGTCTGCGAAATGGTGTGCTCTCTTATCACTGACTGGGCTGCTGGGGTAATTATTTACGTCACTTGCAAACGCTGATTAGCATATTATCATCCTGATAGGTGGGGAAGGGTGGGTTTTATGGGTAAAAGGCCTTAGTAACGAAATTTGAATAATTTCATCAACATAAATAATAATATATTCTTCTATTTACATTGACTCACGAGCAGCTTTAAAGAATTAATAATAATGATAACGTTCTTTCCTTGATACTTTTAATAAGTTCTACATGTTTTGGTTAACATTGAATGACTATATGTTACAGTGTCTTACCAATAAAACTTTTTTATGGTAGCGTGAGCAAATTTTGAAGTCAACAATCGGATAATTTATATCTGACCTTATTTATCCTATATATAGTCCATCGGTAAAATCAGTTGGAGTGATCTTTTGCAAGTGTATACAATCATTCTATGTTATCAAAATCCAGAAACATTTATTAAAAATCGATTTTGCTCCTATTGTTTCAGTTTATTTTTTATTTAGCTTGGAAAATTCCACCCTCCATTCGTTACATGTTTCATTACACAGTAAAAGTGGTTGCATTGCAACAAAAGGTGTATCCGGCTGCTGCATTATCCACGAAAGTCAATGGACAGGTTATGCTGGTACAGCTACGAATTGGAGCCGGTCTTCGAGTGGCATAGATATTGTTATAGACCAGAAAAACGGCTAAAGGTTGATTGGTAGCTGTTCGCACCACTTTGTACATCCATTCGGGTACCGGATTTTTGCTACCTGCGCCCAAAATGGCCCGACGTCGGGTACGACGCCGCGAAGTATCGGTCAATGACAAATGACCTATCGCACCTGTTCTGATACGCAGCGAATTTTCACCCGTGATCCGATTACGCACCCAGCGTTCAATTGTCTCCCAATTGCGATCGTTAATGCTCTTAAACTGTGGCACCACATTTATATATTTGAAGGTGGAGCACATTTGATCACCAAATAGATAGTCGGCTGAGGGTGTGAGATGTCCACGATTAATCACCACATCGCGATCGTTGGGAATGTAGCGCTGAGCATTTCCATAGATGCGTCTAAAGGCATTAAAAATGTTACGCGTGCGGAAACTGTTGGCATCGGCTTCACTAATGACACCATCTCTGGTGAATTCAACACAGGGACGCCTTGGATCTGTTAGACAAGCAGAGAGTAAATGACTCGGCAATTCAAGAGATCATATCGACTTAAACTTACAAAAGGGTTTGGCATACACCCGATGCACAGTGAACAGAGCACGTACATTTCTGCGATCATAGCAGGCTCGAAACAGTTCCAAGCGGCGATTATTGATGGTATAGCCCACAGAATACATGGTGGCCGAACAACTGGTATCGGCAACAATGGTTGCCGTAGGCCTCATGGGATTGGTGCAACGCAAGGGAAATGGTGTGGTAAAGTTGCCATTCGCCTGGCATCTGGTCTGTACAATGGCATTCGGTTGACAGATCATATGCAGCGTCTCACCTGTGCGAACTCTCAGGGTGCGCTTTAAGGAATATTGGCCCGAAGCTTCTCGATTGGTAAAAATGCGATTGGTGCCTTCGATCATGGCGCGTGTAAGCGGACAGTCCGCCTTGGACTGTAGGACTACAGAATAAGATTTGATGTTATAAGAAAAGGCTCTTCTTGTTTAGATTACCTACCCAGCGCCACGATTGTCAGCAGTAGCAATGACCACACCTCTTGATGAGCTTCCATGTTTAATATTGTTCAATTAACAGGTGCTTGCGGGCATTTATAGGTGCCGCAATGAATGGCTTGGCTTTGTCTTCTGTCCTTTTTAAAAAAAAAATAAAATATAAGTTTCCGTACCGAAATTAAAGATGTTTCACATAAAAATGGCATGAATTGTTGTGCCATCCTTTGTTGCAGATTGTAACAAATATATTGTTGTTCATTTTCTTAAAAGACCCGAGCCGAGTGGATTTTAATGCCAGAAACTTAAATGGCATTTTTGGGGAAATTGAGACTTGCAGCTTCGCAGAATTTATTGAACTCTTCAGTAAGGTTTTAATTCGTTGTGCAGTTGAAATAATTTTGCAACTGAAAAGGAATTTTCAAATATGTAATCGTTGAACGATCCTAACGTGCCGAAAAATATTTTTCCGTTGTCTATCTCTTAGTTAATTTAATATTGATTTGTATTATTATTCACTCCTTCAAAACATATTAAGATTATTCGAAAATTAAAATTTTTATTTGGATGATAATGAATGACGGCGAATATACACAAATATTTCTTATATAAAGATCTGAAAAGATAAATAATCATTTTTTTAATCAAAAACAAAAGGTTGGTATATGTATCTGATATGAAATATCACATTTATGTCAAATCAAATCAATTTAATTAGCATTCTCTTTCTATTTTTGGAGTTAAAGGTATTTAAAAATTAAATCAAATCCGAGTGCTTGTGAACGAAAAAAAATGTATAAAAATTAAAAAAAAGAAATTTTAATTTCCTACCACATAAACTATATATATTCTTGATCAGGACGACGAGCTGAGTTTAATTCCGTCTGTCCGGTTGTCTGTCTGTTTCTACGCGAACTGTCGAGCTGAAATTTTGCACAGAGTCTTTTTTTACTGCACGCAACTAATATATCAAAATCGGCCGGATCAGATGACTATATCATATAGCTGGCATAGAAACGATCGGTCAAAAAAATAGTTCTAGTTTGAAAAACTTTTTTGTTTTTCATCGTAGCGATCTCACTCTTGGTATATATTTGTTTCAAATGATTCCACATAATTTTGGAATAATTTATCTAAATCGGATGACTATAGAAACGTTCGGTGAAAAAATATATTTCTAGTTAGAAAAACTTTTTTGTTTTCTTTTACTTTAGCATATAGCTACCATCGGACCGATCGATCGGAAAATGTGTTTTATTAAGAAAAGTTTTTTTGTATGGTATCGTGATCAAATTTTGATTCTTAATGATTTTGAATTTATAAATTTCAGATAATTATATCTCTTATATATTCTACTAGTTAAATCAGTTGGAGTTAACTTTTGCAAGTGTATTAAAAGCTCGGCACAGTCGAAGTTAGCTTTGCCTTCTCGTTGTTATTGTTTTTGCCTCTCGCGTATGCCGCGAGCTCTGTCTGTGACTTCGTGTGCTCGCGCTATAGTGGCGAGTGAGGTAACAACGAAAGAGCGCGCAGAGTATAGGGCTTGGGCAACTGTGTTTTAGGGTCTATTCAATAACTTGTACTTTTATTTGCTTTTAACGGTTTATTAAAATTCCTGTATACATTTTTTTCCTGTAACTCATGGCGGCATCAAGTTTCTTCCATTTTTAAAGTCCTGCCCAGTTTTCAATTTTTACAGTCAAAGCCCGAAAAGTGTACACACTGATCGTTTCAATGCTTACAAGTTTCTGGATACAGAATGTTTGTCCAAGTCATTGGCCTTATAAAGAGTTGTCCGAAGGACAAAGCCTTGGGTTTGTTTGACATAATAGATATGTGACTATTAAAGATTAATTTGGGTACAAATAGTATACCCAAGTCATCAAGCTTAAGAATAAATTCGTTAATAGTATTGTCGAACTATGAAAAGTCTTACGCTTACACTTCTGAATATTAAGCGAAAGACAATATATCGAACAATGAATCACATTTAATAAGGAAAGGGGATATAGGATCATTATAAGTTATACCGAGTTTTAGGTACATAAGCGCATGTGAGTGAGACAAAATATGAGGAATATCATTAATATAAATATTTAAGGGTATCGTACCCAAATGACTACACTGAGGAACGTCAGATCATACCCTAATTATTTTAAAAATTGATCCATTAAAGTCCGTTAAGTTTATTGAGGAGAAACTCATGGTTGACAGAGTCAAATGCTTTGCTAAAATTTGTTTATATTACATCAGTAACAAATCCCAAATCAACCATCAGGTTTATATTTACAGAGCGCTTCTTCATAAAGCCACTTGGGAGATTGAAGAGACTTATATATATTTCTAGGCTGCCTAAGTTTTCGATGAGTAACATTTTTAGACTCTTTTCTTTTTTACATTTTATTTATTTTCATTTGAATTTGTCATTAGTAGCTTGTAATATTTATATTTTATCAAATCTATTTATTTTTGAATGAAGCTTGGATATTTTTAAGGATTTTACCAATAAATATTTTTATCATCAAATTGATATTTGTTTTTTTTTCCGTGTACGAGTCGCATTACGGAGTGAAAGTGGTCGCATTGCAACAGAAAGTGTATCCAGCTGCTGCATTATCCACCAAAGCCAATGGGCAGGGTATTCTGGTACAAGTACGAACTGGAGCTGGTCTTCTAGTGGCATAGATATTGTTGTAGACCAGAAAAGCGGCTAAAGGTTGATTGGTAGCTGATCTAACCATTTTGTACATCCACTCGGGTACCGGATTCTTGCTACCTGCGCCCAAAATGGCTCGACGTCGGGTACGACTCCGCGAGGTATCGGCCAATGACAAATGACCTATGACTCCCGTTTTGACACGTACCCAATTTTCACCCGTGATCCGATTACGTATCCAGCGTTCAATTGTCTCCCAATTGCGATCGTTAATGCTCTTAAACTGTGGCACCACATTTATATATTTGAAGGTGGAGCACATTTGATCACCAAATAGATAGTCGGCTGAGGGTGTGAGATGTCCACGATTAATCACCACATCGCGTTCATTGGGTATGTAGCGCTGAGCATTTCCATAGATGCGCCTGAAGGCATTATAAATGTTACGCGTGCGGAAACTGTTGGCATCGTCTTCACTAATGACACCATCTCTGGTAAATTCAGCACAGGGACGGGTGGGATCTGTTAGACAAGCAGAGAGTTAATGACTCGCCTATTGAATAGATCATTTCGAGTTGAACTTACAAAAGGATTTGGCAAATAAAAAATGCACAGTGAACAGAGCACGTACATTGGTGCGATCATAGCAGGCATGATACAATTCCAAGCGGCGATTATTGATGGTATAGCCCACAGAATACATGGTGCCCGAACAACTGGTGTCGGTAATTGCAGTTGCCGTGGGGCTGATGGGATTGGCGCAACGCATGGGAAATGGAGTGGTAAAGTTGCCATTCGCCTGGCATCTGGTCTGTACAATGGAGTTCGGTTGACAGATCATATGCAGCGTTTCACCAGTGCGTACGATCTGGGTGCGCTTTAAGGAATAGTGGCCAGCAGCATTACGATTGGTAAAAATGCGATTGGTGCCCTCGATCATGGCGCGTGTAAGCGGACAGTCCGCCTTGGACTGTAGGACTACAGAAACAGAGTTGATAATATAAGGAATGAATCTTCTTGTTTAGATTACCTACCCAGCGCCAAGACCGTCAGCAGTAGCAGGGACCACACCACTTGATAAGCTGCCATGATTATTTTTGATCAATTAGCTGGTGCTTGCGGCCATTTATAGGTGCCGCAATGAATGGCTTGGCTTTGGCTTTTGTTCTTTTCAAAAATACTAAAATAAAAGCTTCCACGAGCCAAGGAAAGAAAAGAACTACAATTTTTGGCAACACATTTTTTTCGGCCATTTGTTCGCAATTCAATGCACCAGTTCTTGTATTATTTTCATTGTTTTTGCCCCATAAAAATATTTCACATCGAATATGTAGCGTAATTTCTATTTTTCCATTCTCTGACATTGTCAAACATTTCCCTTATGTTCTAAAATTCTGTGTCAACTTGTGAGTGGCCTTCCTACTAAATGCACTTGTATTTTATTTAACCAAAAATATTTCGCTGTGTTTAAGTGTTAAATAAATTTTACTAGGACTTACACAAGCAAATTCAGTTGCTATTCGTATATTAAATATCATGAAAGTAAATTAAATTTAACATTGCAAATTGACTTTTCCAGTGGGTTATAAGAGGGCAGAGAGTACACTATGTGTACATCAACTATGGCCAAAAATTAAATTACAATATAAATACTTTAGATAAAGTTAAGTTGGGCAATATGGACTTTAATTTTGTTGAGCAGTGTACTGATGTGGGGCCGACGTGTTTATGTTTAAATAAGCAACATTGCTCTGATCATGTTATCAATTTTAATTTTTTATATTTTTATGTATGAAATCTCTTTTGCAATTTGACAGATCTTGAGAGGAAGAGGAAATTGTGAAAGAATTTGTGACATTTTGGGAGCATTGTGTTTTGAAATGTATCCATATGTATGTATATATATATTTTGTTTTTCAAGCCAGTTTTATGTGCCTAGCATTTTGTCATCAGCACTCATAAAATCGTATCTAAAATTAAATCTAAGATAAACCAAAGTGGAGTGTGGAGTCACTTGATGGTTTTCAATTTTTACAATCAAAGCCACAAACGCACACTGATCGTTTCAATGCTTAAAAGTTGTTTGTTCAAGTCATTGGCTTAAAAAAGATATGTCCGAAGGAATGGTAAACATTATATTATCCCTTTTTAATACCAATTTTTGAAGAGCCGTGAATTTTTTTAATTTAAGATTCATATTTTTCTTATTTCTCATTTCAAGAACTAAACAGCGTTTTCGGATTATAAATTCACTTAAAATTGAAATTACATTTTTTCAGATGCTTGAATTTGATTGAAGGCAAAAAAACATTTGAAAAAGCTTATTTCAACTGATTTAACCGGTAAAATATATATAGGATATAGATATCAGATATTAAAAAATTTTAAATCATTGATAATAAAAATTTGATTCCATTAAAATAACGTATCTTTTTCCTTCATTGTTTAGTACAGTTCAGTCTTCTGACCGATCGGTCCTATGGCAACTATATGCTATAGTCATCCGATTTTGATAATATCTTCGGACTTAATGTGACAAAAGCATATAAAACTAATATGCAATACACAAGATTGAGTGACTAGCCCGTTCCTACGAGGTAAATGAAAATACATAACGAAAAGTTATTTTTCACTAAGGTAAAGGTCTTATTTGTATGTACCGATCGTTCCTAAGGCACTGGCTATAAGATATAGTAATCCGATCCGGCCGGTTCCGACATGTTAGTTGCGTGCAGCAAAATGAAGAGTCTGTGCAAATTTCAGCCCGGCAGCTTTAAAAATGAGGGACTAGTTCACGGACGGACAGACGGAATTGAACTCAGCTCGTTGTCCTGATCGTCTACAAGTGTATAAAAAAGAATAAAATAACGTTGACATTTTCTGAACAAAACAATCTTAATTTAATCACGGTCATACCTAAACATAGGATGGCATTTTTTCTGGGTGTGGTCCCTTACTGTTTGAGAAGGTAAATTAAAAATTGGACCTACATAAGGTAAAAGGTACTTGAATTTTAAAGTATCGTGGTAAGGTAAAAGGTAAACTACCTAACACTGTCTGTACCCACAAACTAGCAGCTTTTGTCCATTTACGAAAAATTGGGACAGTTATTGTTCCAGCCTTAGTAACATTTTTTGTCTGTTTCCTTTTATCCATTTTATTTGTTTTCATTTAAATTTGACATTATTAGCTTGAAATATTTATATTTTATTATATATAAACATTTTTTTAATGACGCATTGAAATTTTCGGGAATAAATTTTAAATATTTAACTTCAAATTGATATTTGTTTTTGTTTTTTCCATGTACCAGTCGCATTACGGAGTGAAAGTGGTCGCATTGCAACAAAAAGTGTATCCAGCTGCTGCACTTTCTACCAAAGCCAATGGGCAAGGTATTCTGGTACAAGTACGAACTGGAGCGGGTCTTTGAGTGGCATAGATATTGTTGTAGACCAGAAAAGCGGCTAGAGGTTGATTGGTAGCTGATCTAACCATTTTGTACATCCACTCGGGTACCGGATTTTTGCTACCTGCGCCCAAAATGGCTCGACGTTGGGTACGTCTCCGCGTGGTATCGGCCAATGACAAATGACCTATGACTCCCGTTCTGATACGTAGCCAATTTTCACCCGTGATCCGATTACGTATCCAGCGTTCAATTGTCTCCCAATTGCGATCGTTAATGCTCTTAAACTGTGGCACCACATTCACATACTTAAAGGTGGAGCACATTTGATCGCCAAATAGAAAGTCAGCTGAGGGTGTGAGATGTCCACGATTGATCACCACATCGCGATCATTGGGTATGTAGCGCTGAGCATTTCCATAGATGCGCCTAAAGACATTATAAATGCTACGCGCGCGGAAACTGTTGGCATCGTCTTCACTAATGTGACCATCTCTGGTAAATTCAACACAGGGACGGGTTGGAACTGTTAGACAAGCAGAGAGTTATTGATTCGACAATTCAACAAGAACATTTCGAGCTAAACTTACAGAAAGTTTTGGCATATAACCGATGCACACTGAACAGAGCACGTACATTGGCGCGATCATAGCAGGTACGATACAATTCCAAGCGGTGATTATTGATGGTATAGCCCACAGAATACATGGTGGCGGAACAACTGGTGTCGGTGATAGCAATTGCCGTGGGGCTGATGGGATTGGCGCAACGCATGGGAAAGGGAGTGGTAAAGTTGCCATTCGCCTGGCATCTGGTCTGTACAATGGTGTTCGGTTGACAGATCATATGCAGCGTTTCACCAGTGCGTACGATCTGGGTGCGCTTTAAGGAATAGTTTCCAGCAGCATCACGATTAGCAAAAATGCGATTGGTGCCTTCGATCATGGCGCGTGTAAGCGCACAGTCTGCCTTTGACTGAGGGACTACAGAAATAGACTTGATGTTATAAGGCAAGGCTCCTCTTGCATAGATTACCTACCCAGCGCCATGACTGTCAGCAGTAGAAGGGACCACACCACTTGATGAGCTGCCATGATTATTATTGATCAATTAGCAGGTGCTTGCGGCCATTTATAGGTGCCGCACTGAATGGCTTGGCTTTGGCTTTTGTTCTTTTCAAAAATACTAAAATAAAAGCTTCCACGAGCCAAGGAAAGAAAAGAACTGCGTTAAATGCGACAGACAGTTTTTGGCAACACATTTTTCGGCCATTTGTTCGCATTTCAATGCACCAGTTCTTGTATTATTTTCATTGTTTTTGCCCCATAAAAATATTTCACATCGAATATGTAGCGTAATTTCTTTTTTTCCAAGTCTCTGACATTGGCAACATTTCCCATATGTTCTAAAATTCTGGGTCAACTTGTTTGTGACCTTCCAGCACTTGGTTGCTTTCACTACTAAATGCATTTTTATGTTATTTAACCAAAAATATTTCGCTGTGTTGGGTGTAAAATAAATGTTACTCGGACTTTCACAGGCAAATGCAGTTGCTCCTTGCATAAGTATTCATATATCTCTATATATATTTATAAAAGAGTTCAACCTGACTGACCGACTGACTGATTGGTGACCCTTGCTCAGCACAAACCGTTAGAGATAGGAAGCTGCATTAGCTTCATCTTATTTTGAAAGTTTGTACTAAGGCGTGGTTTTCGCCGGGATATGTAGAAAATGCAATGAAAACTGTTGTATGAAACTTTATTGTTTATCATTCGATCAGCTCCAAACTTATTTTGCAAAACATAACAAAATATTAACAAATATTTTGAAAAATATTCGTGGGAAAAAAAACATTTATGTCTTCCATTCGATCGGGCTCAAAATCTTTTCAAAGCTCTTTCGAGCAACTTTCAAAGCTCTATATGGAAATTTCATAAAAATTGTATTCACTTTTGGTTTTTTTTTTGGAAATTCCACCCTCCATTTCCATGCAATGTTGGTTTGATTTTCAACTTTTGCCCGATTTGCTTCAAACCAAAAATTTGATATATGTATATCAGCTACAAATTTATTTTTAATGCTCTACATAACAAAATATTACCAACGGGACTTCAAAATATTAAGAAATCCGGAAAATTGGCAAACTAGTCCCTCAGTTTTAAAGCTATCGAGCTTTAATTTTGCTCAGAGTCTTCTTTTTAATGCACGCATATTCGCATGTCGGAACCACCCGGATCGGATGACTATATCTTATTGCTGCCATAGGAACGATCGGTCGTTAAAAGGATCTAAGTGAGAAAAACTTTTGTGTTTTCAATGATAGCGTTCTTAAACTTAGGAATTATGAAAATAGTATGCTTTCACAAAATTTGGTTATACGCGGATGACTCTTATCTCATAGCTGCTATAGAACCGATCGGTCGGAGATGGAGTTCAAATTTTTCCAGTGTACACTCAAATGGTCTTCACGCAGATCAAATTTGTTTGTTTAAAAATTTAAAATAAATACTGATATTTGATTGATAAATCAAGCTAATTCTTTTAAACTTGGCATCTCCGACCCTATAAAGTTGATCTGATATAATTATTTTGATCAGCATCAACAGCCGAGTCGATATAGCGGTCTGTCGTCTGTCTGGTGTGTGTGTTGTCCGTATGTCTGTCCGTCTGTCTGTCCGTATGAACGAAGAGATCTCAGAGATGGTAAGAGATAGAGATTTGAAGTGTATGGAACATATATTTCTTATACTTGCAGGCAGATCAAGTTTAGGTTTTTTTTTTGCCACGAACCCTGCCTCCCCCGCAAATTGAAAAAAACGTAATATCTTCCACAATTTTGGAGTTAGGTTGTTTGAACCTTCTAGGCATATATTCTACTCATCATTACCTTTGGAGCTTCCATACATCGTTTTCCGACCAGATGAACGATAGTAGAGTTGCCACCCACGCAATTTGAAAAACACCTCAAATATCCCGCAATTTTGGAGTTAGGTTGTTTGAACCTTCTAGACATATATTCTACTCATCATTACTTATTGAGCTTCAATACATTGTTTTCCGATCAGATGAACGATGGCAGAGTTGCCACTTCCACAATTTTAAAGACAGATTGTTTGAACCTTTTAGGGATATATTTTAATCGTCATATACTTACTCGATCCACCATACACCGTTTCGTTGAATTTCAAATTTGAACGAAATCGCAAAAGTTTTAAGAAATCAAATAATTTAGAAAAAGTAATGTTGGTCCTGGGGGAAAATCGAGTTCACTTTGTTGAGCAGTGTACTAATGTGGGGCAGTAATGAAGTATAAAATGCTCGTCATGCATCAATTTTAATTAATTTGTTTAGTAGAAATTTCTTGTAATTTGACAGATTTTTAGAGGAAGAGGAAATCGTGAAAGAATTTGTGTAAAACAACATTTTGGGAGAATTGTGTATTGAAATCACAGAAAAAGCTAGCAAACGAAATCAAATCTAAGTCAGTGGAGCTAATTTCGTTAAATCTCTTAGCATGACCCTATTTTCAATCAAATCTAAATCAGTTTCAGGTATTTATTTTCACTTAAATATGGCTTTTCCTGAAATATTAATTGTTTTGTTTATTGATTTTGATGAAAAGCTCGCTTTTGTATGAAAGTCCTGGTGTAAGGTCTGTCATTGAAATTTGAAACATTTTAGTTTCCTAGCCTCATACAAAATTCAGTCCATTATGCTTATGAAACTTCAGCTAAAATTCGCCTGATGTACCTATTTCTATTATTTAACATCTAGTTCTTGCTTAAAATAATGACACATCTTGAGATGTAGGCAGACAATGAATGAATGACTGAATGGCTGAATGAATGTTGTCTTATGTTTGCATTGGCCATTCATTGTCTGTCTATTGTTGTTGTTGTTGTCCAACAAGAAACCTAAGTAGAGCTGTTCTATTTTAATGTGCATTTAACGAAATGTTTAATGCTTAGCAACGTATTTCGAGCTTTTGTCTGCTGCCGGGCGGTGTCTAAGAGGGAGAGGGCGTTACGCAATTTCCGTAGCTGATGAGCCATTTTGACGCTATTTGGGCGCTTTTAATGTATGAACCAAATTATGTCGTTTACAATTTGTGACTCGGATTCGGTTGTATGTGCATATAGTACATGTACTCCGTACATGTGAAGGATTGTAATGGTCAATAAAAATAATAGGGGCAAGGCAACAAAATCAACAAGCCGACCACAACCCAAAACATAAATTAAATGGTGCCGCAGTGCAGGCGGAGGAGCAATGTTTGTTGTGGTGGTTAAAGAAGAGCATTTACAATGCCATTGAGTTGCGTGTTTACAGCACAATTACAACTGTTAGGTTTTATGCGTGCCCAATAGTCGAGAGAGCCAGAGCGGGCGAGTGTGCTGTGTCCGGGCAGCAAATTTATGCTGCAGTTTTATGAGCGCCCAGTGCTCGCCCTTTACTCCTCACGCACAAAACAATTTCACAGAACGCGTATTTAAAAGCAACAACAATACAGTTATGCTGGGTTTAACAGGGTGGGGCAACTTATAATATTTCAAAAATAAATTAAAGGGTAAAAGGGTAAAACCGTTCGAATCCTCGTGCGAATTTTAATTTTTTTATACTACTATTTTTTATACTAGTATTTTTTATACTACACAACGGGTAAAATTTACTTTATTGTCGATCTGCAGGATTCTGCACAGCATATTTGTCGGTTATGGTTATGGAAGCGTCATACATAGTTTACACTGCGAGTTTGTTCATGTAGTCGGAGCCGATATATACTTCGTTTATACACACAAAATTTATCATGATAAATGCCCTTAAAAGTATGCAAACTTTATTTGCTTTAATATTTATCTATTTAAACAAGTCGGCTATGCAAACGTTATACATTGTTGAAACTGCGCATTTGTTTAAATTGTCGGAGCAGATATAGTTATGCAGAATAGATTAGTGTTAAGGAAAATATTAAATATCAATATTTCTTTATTATTCCTAATCATGGGCATAGCATACTTTTCAGGGCATTTATCATGATAAACTTTGTGTGTATAAACGAGGTAATAGTTATACAAAGTAAATTAGTGTTAAGGCAAATATAATCGAATCAATTTCTCTTTATAGACATAGCATACTTTGAAGGTCATAATAAAATGTGTGCGTATAAACGAGGTAATAGTTTGTGTGCTAGCTTCTTTACTCTAGCACTCGCGCACTCTGCTAACAACTTTTCAACCAAGCCTCACCCTGTTATTCCAGCATAACATTCACCCAGTCATGCCCGGCTGAATAATTTATTTAATGTCTACTTTTAGGCGCAACAGCAATTGCTGTGGCTTTTTATTGCACTCGCACGCATTTGCAAGAGGTAGGCACCTCAAATTTATGCGAATCCACAAAATGACCATTAAAACTCAAAGCAAAAGTCATTTTTGAGCCTGAGTCCCAAGGCGTTTAGTTGTTGCTTTATTTTGTTTTACGATTTATGGAAATTGATTTGCAGCATGAGGCTATAAAAGATATGGTTTTAATGTGCCTTTAATTTGCCCGTTTTACGTTCTAATTTAGGGATTAAAATTGGCCGGATTACAGCACATGGTAAAACCATCGGCGGCGGTATTGGCCAGCCGAATGGAGGTAGGACAATTGACGGGTCGACAAAATAGCGGTGCAGCTGGACGCTGTGTCGCATAGATGTTATTCAGGGTAAGGAAAATTACCGGTCGTTGCAGACGCACTATCTTGTACATCCACAAGGGCACTGGATTGCGATTGCCGTTAAGAAAAACTTGATTCTGAACATTACCAGAGCGCAGTGTCAGCACACCCGTGGCGCCAGTTCTTACATCGACAGCCTGATTGCCCTGCACGGTATTGCGCACCCAACGTTCAATTAACTCCCAATTGCGATCGTTTATAGTCCTAAACTGCGGCACTACATTTACATACTTAAAGGTGGAGCACATTTGATCGACAAATAGAAAATCAGCTGATGCAGCCAAATGGCCACGATTAATGATCCAATCACGATTGTTGGGTATAAAAGTTTGCTGTCTGCCAAACAGGCGTATGAATCTGTTGTGAACGTTGCTGGGAAAATAGCTGACCTCATCGGCACGTAGGATGACGCCATCGGTGGTAAACTGCTGGCAGGGACGCTGGGGATCTGACGAGACAAAAGGTTAGAATGATTAATAATATAAAGCTTTATTATTTTACTTACAGAAAGGCTTGGCAAACACTCGATGTTCCACAAATAAAACACGCGTCGTTTGCCTATTGAAACAGGATCGATAGATCTCTAGGAAATGATTCCCGCTCAGACGATAGCCCACCCTGTACATGGTTTGTGAGCAGCGTGGATCCTGAACACGCTCGACTACGACCCTAGGTGGTGCGGCACATTGCCCCACTGGCAATGCCGGTTGAAAGGAGCGATTGGCTTGGCAGGTGACGGCCATAATAGATGTCGAATTGCAATACATCTGCAGAATTTCACCATTGGCT
The DNA here is from genome assembly GCA_018904225.1 of Lordiphosa mommai. Taxonomy (NCBI): domain Eukaryota; kingdom Metazoa; phylum Arthropoda; class Insecta; order Diptera; family Drosophilidae; genus Lordiphosa; species Lordiphosa mommai. The sequence goes on along the minus strand of JAEIFT010000267.1, from coordinate 283,126 downwards.
GCATTACTTGTACGTTTCAATTGTAGTACCCGATTGCGATCGTGACCCATGAAAACTCGATTAGTACGTTCTACCATGATCCGTGTGATGGGGCATTGTGCTTGAGCTGAGTGCAGGAGAGAGTCGGAAATATTTGTAATATTGCAAAATTTGTGGACCTTGCCTTACCAGATCCCAAAACATGCAGCACTAACAGTGCGGCGGGTAGCAGCAGGCGCAACATTTTCGAAATTGCTTGACTTAGCCACCTGGCACTATTTATAGCAGGTGTTTTTTTGCCAGCAGCTTTGAACCCATTGTATGCACAGCTGATCAGCTAACAATGGCTGATCCATATTAAATTGTTACACCTTCCATTCAGGCCGTGGCACGTGGCCTCTGGTATATATAAAAGGGGCACCGCAACTGAAAGAACGATATTTTGAAACGAATTCTTCCTTGTGAAAAGCCGAGAGCTACAAGTAAAGAGTTGTAAGATGATTGCGGGCTCCTGGCTCTTTTAATTTTGCCGTTTAAAAGTTTTTAAAAATTTTCTAGTTATTGAAAAATATCATCTTATATAATATCTTAAGCAATAGACCTTTGTGTACTCTAATTTATTATCCTAATTATCCCAATTGAACTTTCCACAAAAGTGTGGCCTATATAAACTTCGGTGCAGAACTATGGCCGCACCCAATTATTTACAGTTTTTTTTACTCATAGAGGAGAGAGCAACAATTGGTGAATGCAGATAAAAAGAGAATCAAAGAGAATAGTTTATGTGCCAAGCTTCAGATATATTGGCTATAATAGCTTTAAAACTGAGGGAGAAAAAAACATAGAAACGCTGATCAAGACATTCAGGCCTGTTCCCGTTTTCGAACTCGATCAAATCATGCGGAAACGGTATTCTTAAATGTTCTCGCTTCTTAAAAGCAGTTGTGTTATTCAGCTTCTAACTTCAAAATTTCAATTATCTTCATTCGAATCTTTCGATGGTAAAAACTTTCATCCAAATTCTTTAAGGGGGTCTTCTACCTTTGAACAGTGTTTTACAGAGCTCGCAAATAACCGTCAACCATTTCAAAGTGTCCGATAAAAACCGATCATCTCCTAACACTATGAAGTGGGTAGAGAGCAAACACTTTCAAAAGTGTTCTCAGTCAACAACTGTTCAGCTCAGAGCAAAACACTTTTTTTAGCGTTCTTTTTGGTTTTGTCTTTCGATGACTACTTTGATCGGTCACCTTCGGCAAAAGTGTCTTTGTTTATGTATGTGTGCGTCTGTGTAACCTGTGCGTGCCAGCGAACTCACACACACATGCCATGGCAGGATTCTTCTTCTTTCTTTCACGCACACAGCAAGAAAAAACACTTTAAGCAGAAACTTATTGAGCAGTGTTCTTTTAAAAACAGTTTTGCAGTAAGCAATCACTCTAAAGTGTCTCACAGAGTTGTTATTGAGAGACTGATTCGTTTGTTCAGTTGAGCCGAACTCTCTGACTGAAGAGCGTAAGCGAAACAAAACGAGAGCTTAAGTTAAAGTCGGCCCTGCTCGACTTCGATATACCCGTTACTCAGGATATCAACATGTCCACATTGTGGGATATATGAGTTTTTTTTTCCAATTTGCGGGGGAAGCAACTCTACTATAGCTCATCTGATCAGGAAATGATGTACGGCTGATCGATAGGTAATTATTATGAAAATATATGTCTAGAGGGTTCAAACAATCTATTTTCAAAATTGTGGGAGATATGAGGTATTTTTTTAAATTGCGGGGGGGTGAACTTTTCTATCGTTCATCTGATCAGGAAACGATGTATGGCGGGTCGATGGGTAGTGATGATTAAAATATATGTCTAGAGGGTTCGAATAGTCTATCTTAAAAATTCTGGGAGATATGAGGTATTATCCAAATTGCGTGGGTGGCAACTTTACTACCGTACATCTGACCGGGAATCGAAGTGATGATAGGTAATGAGGATTAAGATATATGCCTAGAAGGTTTGAATAGTCTATTTTCAAAATTGTGGAAGATATGAGGTTTTTTTCAAATGGCGGGGGCGGCAACTTTTCTATCGTTCATCTGATCAGGAAATGAAGTACAGCTGATCGATAGGTAATAATTATTAAAATATATGTCTAGAAGGATCAAAAATTCTATTTTCAATATTGTGGGAGATATGAGGTATTTTTCAAATTGCGTGGGCGGCAACTTTACTATAGTTCATCTGATCGAAAAATGATGTATGGCGGATCGATAGGTATGATCAAAATCGGTTCGGTAGAACTGGCGCAATCATGGCTACCAGGTCAAAAAACTTGGTTTCGAGAAAATCACATTTAAAGTTTTGAGTAACGTGTAAAATACTCACTATAGCAAGAACGTTGCTCCACTAAAATGACTATATCTGCTAAACTATTTCGAATATTTGAAAATGGTTTAAAGGGTATGGAAAGGGGAATGTCCAAGCTATAATAATAAGGCAAAACAAAAAAATCGAAAAAAATAATGTTCAAAGGTAGAAGACCCCCTTAATCGTTTCTTGGAAATCACTACTCTTAACAATTCCGATCCATCGAATTTGGGCTCTACAAGGGTATACAAAAAGTCTTTACTAATAAATGGGGCAGTTTTTATTCCCTATTTGATGAGATGGTCCATTATCTTAGACAAAATCCTTCCCACTTGATTTTCAATTAAGAAATTGAAATCTCTCAAAGTTTTGTGCCAACCAACTGAGGCCAAAATCTCTAGAGATTTCCGTGTCATCTTCGTATATGATGTGTTAATTCCCAAGCAGCGTACCTGAAGCAAACACATTTCCAAAATGTTGCTGCAATCTGTCACAATAAGCTGGCAAAGCTGAACAGGCATGTTCTGGCTCTTAGCCATAAGATGATGGTACACAAGGCAAATGTGATGTAAATCTGGAACTGCGTCGGGCTAATTTAAGGTTGCATTTTTTTCTAAATATAGCTCAATCTTAATTAAAGCTTAAGCAATGCTTTCATTTGTTATCTTGTTATTTAACCTCAATCTTATTTGGTATTGGATTTTCATAGAGCACTTTTGTTTCGGCATTGAGCTCAATATTGGTTTAATTAGAGCTGGAAAACCACATGCAGCTATAGACTTTTGTGCATCGTTTTATCTCCAACCTGACAGCGTGTGCGAGTGCGAGTCTGTGTGTGTGAATGTATTTCGGTTGCAAATGAAATTAGTTATTGGCATGATGCCACAACCTGGCCAAACTGTTTCACTTACCATTTGCCCTGTGTCCCATGATTTCATTATCCATGTTTGTTGCACAAATAACATTAGTTCAGTTTGGTTTTGCATTGATTTTGGTCATGTTTGACATGCCACACAGCAACCAGCCACCATGTTTGCGGTTGCAAGTTAGTTTTTTGTGGCCTTGGTTGTAGTTGATGATTTTCGCCCGAATTCCCCATAATTGAAATTGCACAATACTTACCTACACACTCACATACAGATATATTATTTCATAAATTTATATTTGCCAGCGAAATCCCTTAACGGCTGTAAGCATACAAAATGGCTGCAAAACTAATACATGCGCATATATAATCGAGCGAAAACGTGCCAACTTTGCATGTGTACCTCAACCAACTCAGCTCGATATCGAAATCTGAGTGGGTGTGTGAGTGTGCAAGTGGTTGAGTGTGCTCGGGCAACTTAAGGATAAGGCAGGCGACATTTTGACTTTTACGCGCAATTGAGCCGCCAAGCTCTGGAGTGGCTCTTAAAGGCAGACCTAGGATCTGCCTTCTACGGCCTCTCTGCTTATAAATATTTATAACAGCCCACTTGGCACTCACTAAATTATTAAGTAAATGCGTTGCGCCATTCAGAAAAGGTAGCCCAGCCCAGCCTCTTCTCCAGACGGGACCAATAAAATGTGGCCCAGCCTGTTTGACAATTTCACGCGTCTTGGCCATTTAGGAGGAGTATCGGAGGGGATTATGTGTGTATGTGTGTGGCCAACGATTAATAAGCATGTTAATGTTGCGCGAAATTATCAACGAAATGGGAAAAGTTTCACAAGTTTTACATCACTTTTGGCTTTGGATTTATAAATGGCTCATGTTTTGAACTGCAATTATGTATAAAGGGCGACATATGAGCGATGGCAAGTTAAACAACACAACTTTTCCGTCCGCTCGAGCACAACATAAATCAGGGGTGGGTGGTGTTGTGGGGGGGTGGGGATTTAGGTGAGATGAAATATGACCAACCATCTAAGTAGAGATCACAGAAGATGCTGGCGTTGGTTTGTGGCCGACGCCAGTTTCGTTTTTATGCTCCAGTTGTGTCAGGGGGTCGTATACTTGATATTGCATATTTGAAGCCAGCAGCACATTTGCACAGTGGTTGAAGAATTGTCAAAAATTTTAGAAATTTATTAAGGTCTTAGGCTTAAAATGTTGTCGAAAGGCATGCCTGTTTTTATACCGCGAGAGAATAAGATCTGGTTTGGTTCAGTTCTTAAATCACCTTAAACATGTCATGGTTTATCGCTACGTTCCTCAAGTTCACTACATGTTTTTTGGAGCTTGATGAACCGCGGTTTCAGCTCTTTTCACTCGGTCATGCCGATAAGGTATCAGGCCTGTGCCCGTTTCCGAATAATTTGTGATTATCGAAATTTTATGCAATATCGATAACAAATCTTGTATTTTTATATTCAACCATGTTCTGAATTTCACATCCACAAAAGTTTTGAGATTTGGAGACCAATTTTGGTCCAAAAACCGGTTTGAAATCACAAAACTTTTGTGGAAGTGGAATTCAGAACATGACTGATTATTTTGTTTTTCAACAACAAACAAAAAAATCCACTCGATGTGCTTTTTTATCATAACGAGGCTCGACGGCATACTTCTTAGGTCACTCATCAAAAATTATCGGAGCAGAAGTGAAGAGGGAAGACACTTCCACATTATAGCCCCGACCTTGCACCTTCATCATTTGTATCGATCTCTTCGAAATTTTTTAAGTGGCAAAACATTAGTTTCTAATGAGGCTGTAAAAAATCATATGGTCTGGTTTTTTTGGCGATAATGACAAGAAATTTTGCGAGAGTGGACCGATGGTCAAAGGGCGTGGAAAATGGCTATAATCGATTAATGTTCATTTTAGGGATGTCGGATATTTGAATAATATCTATTTAAAAAACTATCATTGCGATATTGATATCGATATTTTCGATATTTTTAGCAAAAAAAAGTTTTTTCTCAATAATAAACAGGTCTATTAGGATAATTGAGGTGTCATTTAAAGCGAAATAAAAACTAAATTCTGTCTGTGATCAAAATCTACAGAACAAAGCTCCGAAACACAAAAAAAAATACAAATAAAATTTTATAGGATTGACAAATATATGATTTTATTTATTACATAAGATATGTCAAGAGCTATTCAAGAATTTATAGTGAAAGAAGTCGCTGAAGTTGAAATGAAAACATATCAACAACAAAGAAAATATAAAAAGAAACAAGAAGATAATTCCAAGAAACGGAAGAATTTTTTTTTACAAATAATCGTTAGACAGAGCTTTTTAAAAGACGCGTTGAGTTATGTGATGTGTGTGTTATGTGATCGGTTATTAGGCTTCTGTTGTCGGAAACCACACTTTTATAGTCGAAGACAAAGTTCTTATGACACTCTCCGATGGCACAGAGCTTCCTGGTGAAATAGCATATGCCAATTCCAGGTCGGAAAGCGCTGGCAGTATGTCTTTGTCTTCTATGGAGAACTTAAAAATATCGCCGAAAATATCACAAAAAAAAATTCTATATACGATATATCGTGTTTGTAAAATATTTAATGTAGATATATCGTTTTTTGGAGAAAACATCGGCAATTTGTCTTTGTCTTCTATGGAGAACTTAAAAATATCGCCGAAAATATCACAAAAAAATATTCGATATACAATATTTCGCGTTTCTTAAATTTTTGATATTCGTTTTTTCGACAAAAATATCGATGTTCGATATATCGATAATATTTCTGGCATTCTGAGTTCATTCTTTCTATAAAAAAATTACCGTTGATTTTTTTTTTTAAATCCGAAATGTTTTTCCTGCCAACCAAATATTTATAAATAAGGAACCGAGAGCCTAGCAAAGAGCGATAATCCGAATTCGTTCTTAAAGTTTTTTTTGTTTCGAACCAAAGGCAAGAGACCGCCATGTAGAAGAATATAAGATGCATTTAAGACGTGTGGCAACAAGCGAGTGCGATGGAGCAGCGCGTTGCGATTAGATTAAATTGGTGTTTGGTGTAAAAGTTCTTGGTTTTATTCCCAGACAAGACTAACCAAAGTGGACAATAAAATGCTTTTTATTCTTTTTATATCATTATCTCTAACTATTTAAAAACTAATGTGGGTCTTGAGTAGTGTATACTGTGAGATGTGCCATTGAATAAGGAGAGATGTGCCACCGCTTTCCTAAAGTATCCATTCCCAATCCAACAAAATGTGCCCTATTCGAAACACACAATTTTGACAATCACACAATTTGCAAACCTGAATTTATTACTTAAAAGTTAAACCCTTCGGATCGAGTGCTGTATGCAAGATATGATATTATTTTCAGTTAAGAAACTCCTTACTCGTACCGCACCAAAAGTTAATGTGATAATTTTGTGCAATTTTCGACCACTGTGGCATTGTTCGCTGAATGCGGAGTCTACATATGAACCGAGATTGTGGTCAACTTGGCAGGTGTGTGTGTGTGTGTGCGTGCCAAGCCTTATTCACAAAACATTGGGTGACCTCGTTTGTGTAGACGTTTATTAAATTTTTTTGTTTTTTTGAAGGGGGAAAAATGCAATGCACTTTATGCTCGACTTGGTTTGGTACTTGGTATATTTATTTTTTTATATTTTCTTTTAATTCTGCTCGTTTTGGCAAATATCATCATTAGAGGGGACGGACTACATATGCCATGATGTTCAAAGCGAAACGGCTCCATTACATTACAGTTTGCATAGCCTCAATTTTTGAGGCAATTATTTGCTTTGTAGCTTGCCAAAAAGGCTGCCACCAGCAGACGGGCAAACTGGCAGCAGGCAGACAGAACAGGCTGCTGTTGCTGCTGCTGCCTCTGCCGTTTTTATACAATTTCCTTCCGCTTTGCTTTCGTTGTAAAAGTATTACGATGATTTGCATAATTTTAGCGCACCTACAGCAGCCACAGGATGAGGCCTAAACCACAGCAGCGAATGGTTTTGGGGGATCCCTCTTGTACGTTTTGTCGGTTCGTCTTTATCTTCGTCGTGTTCTTTGCTGGCCTTTGTTGAGGTGTGGGTGTGTGTGTGTGTGTGTGTATGTAGTAGCCTACATTTTTGTAACTGATGTGCTGCGTTGGCTCTCAGCTTGGTGGAACCCACTTTTTTTATCTCTGCGCCTGATCGAAATTGCTTTTGTGTGGTTGCTGCTATTTTAATTTCACTCATGTGTGTGTGTGTGTGTGTTTCCCTTTGCCTTGCAAATTCTTTTTAGGCACTTTTGCAATTTTCTGCCTGTTTTGGGTTAGATATTCATATCAGCTCTATACATATTATAGCTATTTTCCGCTATATCTGTTACCGATTGCCGTCTGTGTGGCCACATTTTCTGTCTACTTTCTTGTCCCATCTTTCCCTTCACTTTTTGAGCACCAATTGAGATGCAAATTGCTTTTGCCAGGCATGATTTGAAAATAATTCACTTGCTTAGCATTTTATCTTCTCTTCTGCGAATTTTTACATTTTTAACTAATTTGATTTGCGAGCGATAATCCGTAGCTTTTATATATATGGCAATTTTGCTTTTGGCCAGCAAATAGGGACTCGTTACTCACAAAGTATATTAGTGCATCAGCTCAACCTTTTTCAAAATGCGATACGAGCAAGTTTATTGATCAAAAGCTCGCACACAATACTCACATCATAAAACCAATCATGTGCAATTGACAAGCTTGTTGTGTGTTAAAGCTCGGTTGGCTTGTCACTCGTTGAGCACGAGTCGCAGCGAGCGATTGCAGACCAAAAGAAACTACCATAAAAAAATCAAAAAAATCCACATGTGCGAGCAAAAGAGAGCAAAATAACTTTTAATTTTGCTCTCTCTTGACTTGTTGTTGTGGAGAGCGTAAGAGATTACAAGCGTCGCTAGCGCTCACATGCTTAAATGAGATTGAACTATTATAACTCGTGCTTGCAAAAGGCTTCCTCATTTTTCCAAACGAACATTGAAGAGCGAAGCCAGTGAGCTCGCAAATTAGGTGCTCGTGGCAAGTCTTTAATCTGGATTGTAGGTTCTAGTGTGAATCCCATAAATCCCTGTTTTATGTTTCTTTACAAAAAGTTTAAATCAAATTCAAGTTGAAAACATTGAAAATATCACCTCAAAGCTTTACAGGTCGCTTGCAGCACTACTCCAAATATGTGTCCGTTCCTTTATAGGAAGTCGTGAAGTCTGCTGCTGGGCTTGTTTGTCAGTGAGAATTTATGATGCCCAAAAACTTATTAATAATCAAAATCAAATTTAAACCAGTAAGAAAGTCGGTCAAGCCCGACTGTAATACACTCTGTATCTGTTTTGTATATAACTTATAACTTTAAAGTGTGGGATCACACAAACTGTGCAAGTGCTGCCCATCACGAATACGGGCAGTGCTGCCCAGCGTAATTATTTGATTAGCTTATAACTCTACCATCGTACGTCTGATCGGAAAACAATGTATGAGGGTTCCATAAGTAATGATGAGTAGAATATATATTTAAATGGTTCGAACAACCCAACTCCAAAATTGCGGAATATTTGAGGTGTTTTTCAAATTGCGGGGGGTGGCAACTCTACTATCGTTTATCTGATCGGAAAACAAATTATTGGGGGCTCGATAAGTAATGATGAGTAGATTTTAATGAAGGCTTAATCCACCAAAAAATGGTTTAAAACCATGCTTAAGTATAAGGTTCTTAGAACTATTTAGAAATCTAGCGCAAATAGGCAAGACTGAAATTGGCTTCAATTTAGATTATTTTGGTCTTGAATTTTTTAGCACGAAAAGTGCTTTCTCCACTGAAGGGTGTCTTGCCTAGAACAATTCTATAAGATGATGTTGACATACAATGTGCAACTTTTAAGACTTTCTGACTCCTGACTCCAAATCTCCAACTTACACACAAAAGTTAGCTGGCAGCTACTCTATGCAAAACTCTTTTGTGTCCCACAAGCTAGGAGGAAATGGACGGGAAAGATGCCGCACTTCTTTTTATAATGAACAATATTTTTTGAGCATTTAGAAATTATTTTGCTTTATTTAGTACATTTTTTTTGCTTAAAATTTGATACCTAATAAAGCCAAACGGTTTACGTTATTGTGTTTAAATAATATTCGTAGCTTTAATTTCGCTTACTTTCATTTAGAAAACGTTTTAGCGCTTGTCACTGCCACATGGCGCTTCCATTTCCTTGTTCATTTTCATTTGCAAATATTTATTTGTACATTTCCTTTACGCTATTTACCCACTACCGCTGCACACACACACACACACAAACATTTTGTAAGAGTTTTCAGTTTTCACTTGGCAGTTACTTTCTAAAAACCAACACTCACACAAAGTGCTGACCCAGACTCAGGCCAGAATGCAGCTATAAATGCGAATGCGACGCTTCCAGTTTTCATTTTTGGTTTTTGGGGTTTGGCTTTGCCTTTGGGTAAATGTTTTCCTGCAATTTGCTTGCCTCAACCAAAGAACCAAAAACTACATAATAAGTAAAGTAAGTCAAATGAAGCTCGACTTGTTTAACAGCCGGATGTTTTGCCAGGATGACGAAAATGATTGGCTCCAAAAAATACATTCTGTAGCAGCTAAAGCTCTACCCATTTGCCATCTGAACGTGTCACGCATTTTAACTTGTCAAAAGTCATTAAATTCCACTGACTGCTGTGCGAACAATTGGATTTGCTTCAGCTGCCAATTGATTAATTGTCTTTAAGCCAGTCAGAAATGCGCATCCGGTGCGTCCGTGTGCCATTACATTCGAATTAAAGCAACAAAGCTGGAAAAGATTTTCGCTGTTAAACAGCTTTTAAGCTCATACTGGAGCCCAACTCACGTGGGAAATCAATGCATCGGTCATGTCCAGAGCCTGCTCGGGGGCCTCAGTTGCGCTTGCAATTTGCACGACGCTGACATGCACATCATAAATTCTTAATGGCCACACACACACACACATACGCACACATGAGGAGCAGCCATTGAAAATGCATACTGTCGCAGTGGAAAAATGCGAATGCCATCGAATCAAGTCCATGTGCATTGCGTGTCTGTTAAATTAATAATTAATTGTTGATGCAAAGTCCAGACTCTTTCCTATTAACACTTGCCCCGGGCGCTGGAAATGAGAGTCTTTGCTTTCCTATGCAGGATTTACGCGCACACCTGTCCACAGTTCAGCCAGATTAATTGCCATTCCGTCTTCGCATGTTTATCTCCCTCTTCGCTTGACTCCCTCTTCTGTTTTTCTTTGTTTAATGATAAACATTGACCAAAAGACTCTGTCACTGACGGGCTAATTAATAAATTATTTTGCAACAAATTAATTACATTGTTGTGGCGGATGAAATTGTATTGGTCATGCTGAATGTATACGTGTTTTGCAATTTTATGTAGCATACTTTTTAGAGCGAACTTCTAGGCAGCCAACTAATTGATTGAATTCAAAGATGGGCGTGTTTCGTTATCGTGAGGGCACATATTGGCAATCATAAATATTAACTGAGGAAAGTACAAATTGAAAATTGAATCGAAATTTTTTCGAAACAGAAAAAGACTGACATATCGGAGAAGAACTATCGATAGTCATCACCATCGATAGTCAACGATAGTTTTTGGAAAACCATCGATAGTCCGCGATAGTTTTCGATAGTATGTTAATTTAAAAGCTCATGTTTAAAATATAAATATTGTAAATAATTAAAAAACGATCTTACAAAATAATTTCCGTCACATTTGGTTTCAACTTTAGCATTAATATTGGGTTGTGGGTTGCGAATTGTGGGTTCTTGCATTCACATAATTCTTGAACCTAGGGTCCAAAATAAAGGTCATCCTTTTTTATTTTTTTTGGTTGTTGTTTGGAAGTTGACGTATAATGCGCAATACGTTCAAGTGGTTCAAGCGTCATCGAGCCGAAGCTTGTTACGCGCGAGCCCCCAGGCAAAATAACAGCCCACCTCCCGCCCAACCGACCGAGGGGCGCAGCCACAAACGAGTGACACGAAAACGCGTAGGAAAATTAGGGACAAAGTACGGGCTAAATACATCAAAAAAAAAGTTTTGATCCCAGTTTCTCTACTAACTCGGTAAAACATAGTTAGTAGTTCAACTTTTTAGAGAATAGGGGATACATTTGCCAGTCGGTTAAAAGGAAACACAAAGATTAATTTGAATAATCGATGGTGACTCGATAGCTCCCAACCATCGATAGTGTCAATAGTGTTATCGATAGTTCTCCACCTCTAAAAGGAATGTGCGTACTTGGTTGCTGGCCTATTGGTCCAAATTTCCATTCATCATGCTAAAAACTTTTACCAATAGTATTTATACAGTATACAGTATACATTTTTCAATATACAGTCAGTTATAAACGGACCATATGTTAACCAAGTTCAATTCTTTCATTTTGGGCAAAAAAAAGTTCGGTAATCATCGCACTGTACGTTGCTTCATTGACTGTTACGTTGCAATTTTCATTGTTTTTGGTAAAGTAGGGTCTAATGATACCGCCGGCTCACAAACCTCACCAAAAAATGATTTTTTCAGGGCGCATTATCTGCTTCTGGCTGCTCTTCAGACTAGGGATGCCGGATATTTCGGGGCTGCTCGACTTCGATATACCCGTTACTCAGGGAAAGGTTTATTTAAAAATATATATTATGTCTTAAAGTTTTAAATGATCTATCTTCAAAATTGTGGGAGATAGGAGATTTTTTCCAAATTACGGGGGCGTTAACTCTATTGTCGTTCATCTGATCGAGAAATGATGTATGGTGGATCAATTGAAAATGATGAGTGAAATAATTCTCTAGAAGTTTCAAAAAAGGTAACTCCAAAATTGTGGGAGCATTGAGCCAAAAATGAGCTTCGTCGCTGAAGAAATATTTTGAAAATCGAATTTAATAATTTGCAAGCGCTATTTGTTTATTGCTATTCATGGTGAAATGGCAATCGTAATGGAAAATTTTTGGCGTTGCCAGTTGTTACGAATCACACTTGAGGGTGTCAAAAAATGTACTCTGAAAATCCAAATGGCATAAGAATGGATAACTAAGCACCTGAGCGTATATTTTATTAGTAAGATCAGTTGAGGCTAGCGTATTAGTTTCGCCTTCTACTTTTCATTACTCTTATCTTTCTTGGATCCATTTATTTCATTATTAAATTATTCTTTGCATATTTCTACTTTGTTTCACCATCCCATCTCCTATCATTGCTTGCTTGATATCTCAAATTTTCTCATGTTCTTTTGTTCTAGTTTTTTTTTCTCCTTCTCTTTATCATTTCCTGTTTCTCCTTTAGCCCGTCAGTCACTTTACTTACTTTTTTCCAAGTCTAAGAGCATAAAAAAATGTGAAACAAAATTAAATTGGCTCAAAAATCATCCGATCCCTTTGAACAAAAGCGCTTACTGATGAAAATTTAATTTGAACAATTATTGTTTGGATTTTACTTCTGAGTTTAATAATTAAATTTTGCAAACATTTTTCGGTCCTTAATTATTCTACATATTCTGACTAATTGCCCACATGGTTCACCTTTTGTTTTTCTCTCTCTTCGCTTCTCAATCAATGATTAAGCCTTGCCTTGACCCGACTTGTCTTGGCTTTTGTTTCGCACACGCACACGCCTCTGACTCGTCTGTCATCATTAAAATAATTTATCATCCATATAATCCAACTTTGCTCCTTTGCTCCTCTTCACACTGCCCTTCGTTTCTGCGTGTTGCTCTGTGCAATTTGATTAATAAATATTTTAATTAAAAAAATGGCATGCATTGCATGCGAAAAGTTTTCAGTTAATTAAATATAAATTTTTTTTACTTAGAAAATAAAAAAATAGTTGGAAGTTTTACGACGAGTATTAAATATTAATAACGTCTGCTTTCAATTACAAAATTTCTCTTTTAAAAATCGTTTATTACTCTGCGCTCAACCATTAATTAAATACAAATGCTGGGCGATTATTGCGTGTTGTGTGAGGTGACGCCTGCTCCTCCGCCGCCCACAACTGGCATCTTTGCGAAAGGCATGAATGCAGACAATTAATTGTTGCGCTGTGTGTATTCATTTCGCGCTTTCAACATTTCATCTGCAGTTGTCAGTTACTTTTGCACGCGGACATCCCTTTGCCGCCGTTTACTGCCGCACTCTTATGATAAATGAGTTGTTTTATAATGCGGTGGCAACCTGCCGCCTTTGTGTGTGTGTGTGTGTGTGTTTGTGTGTGGTGAACATTTAATCCTTCGGGGTTTATGGCGGCCATTCATTTAGTTTGCCATTCTCAATGCACAGCCACTTAGCACTGAGGCTGGGCATAATGAGCCCAGCATCTGGGCTTAAGCCTCGAAAACATTTTAAAGCTCGCGCTCCTTTCAAAGGCTCAACAGCGAGCAAAAGTTTGCCACTTGCATGTGCCACATTTATGGAAAACTTTACCACTTTGGCTTTGGGCAGTGGAAAGCGCACCTGCGGCTTGCATAAATAAAATTGAAACTTCATATTTAAGTTGTCGCTGAATCTAGCCAATTAATGTCAAGCGCAGGACCAACACGTGAGCCTGACTGATTGACCAGATAGAGTGCGATTCCACATATTCGATTAGATAAATCCCAGCGCAGAAAAGCGCGTGCCGTAACTTTTGGTAATTTATTGCGTTGCCAATTTGTCAGCAAAACTTGTAATACCCCGCGGGAAACGCATGTTGGCAAAAATCACATTATGTTTTAGCTTAAAGCGGATTGAAAAGCTGATTTCAAATCTGATTTGGGTATAAGCCAACAAGCAGCTACAACCAGCCAGCAGCTTTAAAGAAATCAATTTTATTTTAAAGTTAAAGGGCAAAATACGCGCTGAAAAGTATGCTACGAAGAAACCATTTTCTCTAGGACATGCTGATAAATGCGTGGGTTAAGTGATAAGTTTATTAAGGAAGTTCTAGTTAGACTAAAGAGACTCTGCTTTTCAGACGGACTTTGCGGACAAAAATCAGTATTATTTTTGGCATGAGAAAGTCACGAAGCCAAAGACAGACATCTGGTGTACTGTGTGTTAGTTCGTGTTTACATGATGAAGTTTGCTCCATGAAGCTCCCTTCGATTTTGTTTAGAAGCATCATCAAAACATTTACATGATGCAGTTTGTTTCGTGAAGTTCTATTTCGACTCGCCTGACAACTCGAGTTATCGATAAGCCAATAACCCACAAATCAACCCTGCATCAGTTTAATCGGAAAAAAGCAAAGCAAAATTATCGAAAAGCCTAAGAACTTCATGAAAATAATTTGAGTCTATAACAACAACTACCCCTGTGTGTTTGGGCGTTTCTTAAGCAAAAAGATTTCAGCTTTTTTTATGCCTTCTTATGTGAAAAAAAGTGATATATGTATTTCTGGACCGGTTCTAAGTCTCACTTGGTTTTCGGTACCTATCTGTTTTGTGAATCCTGACAATGTGGGAGCATAGCAATAATGGCATGGGAGCATATATAATATTAACTTAGCCCGCGTGTGTGTGTGTGCATTAGAGTGTCCCCCATTCGTATGAAAAATGTAAGGTCATGTTCCCATCCTCTTTTAAGGTGTATTTTGGTGTATAAATGGCATACCAAGAAACAAAAAGTATAAAAAAAAGTTTTTGGGGTTGCGCAATGGAAGTTGGCGTAAACTACGTTTCAAAACATGACCCTTCAACAGGGAATAATACCGGACCCGTTAACCGAAATAAACCGCTTAAAGACAGGTACCGGTATCGAAACCGGAACCGATATTAAAAATTTTTCGAGAATCGATAACCGTTAACTGTTATAATAGGAACCGAAAAAAACGGAACCATACCGAAACGCTAATATCGGAATACCACTCAGAAAAGAATCTTACATTTTAGAAATTCGCCTTTGAAGAATATCCAGAATAATATTCTCTTTTTAAGATATATAAGATTTTGAAAAAAAAATTTCGAAAAAGAGGAAAAACTTTTATATGTTAAATTTTACCCCTCTAATTCAATGTTAAGAATTTCTAAGTCTTAAAAAAAATCCTCCCTTGAATATAGAAATGTTTGAAAAATAATAATATAAATGTAAGAAATGAAGTTTCTAGATTTTAAGCAAATTTTGACCCAAAAAACTCTGTTTAAATTTTTCGAAAAATGTAATGTAAGGAAAAGCTAACGTAGATTTTGTTTCAAACTGTTTTTGTTTGTTTTTAGAGCTGATATACCCCTTTGAGTATTTTATGAGCTATATTGGACCGTAGTTTTAAAGTAAGGGTTCAAATCTAACCAAATCGCTATTTTTAACGGAGATACGACAGATTTTAGAGCGGATTATTTCGAACCAATATTAAGAAATATTTGTCAGCTTTATGAGAAATGGCCCTAAGTCGAGATTGTCTGGGCGACATAAGAATAGAGAATTCCTTAATTTTAGATTATTTTCAGAGTGTCGGGATACCACAAGAAGCGTGGACAGAAGCGTTTTTAAATGGCATATGATAATTGATTAGTTCTATTACATCCAATAATTTTATGGATATCTTGAAATAATTTTTATTTTTTAATATTAAAAAAAATTATACTTCTGCCGGTACGTACTGGTACCGGAATAAAAACCGAAAACCGAAATAAACTGAAAACCAAAATAGGACCTTTAACCGATATTCTCATTTCTATACGTACCGGAACCGGTTAATCCCTGCCCTTCAAAAAAGGTATCCTTGTTTCTAACACGAACTATTTTGTATACTTAGCTCTGGTGCATATTTATAGCGAATAGCGAAGAAATGTAAATGAGAAGTGTAAAGGAAAAAAAATATGCCATTAGAAATGCAAGACGGCAACAGCAATATTATCTCAGTTTGACTAACATTAAATTATTTATTTTCAGCTGGTGCATAACTATAAACGCACTATGGTGTTTTCGGTTCTCACACCCAATTTTTGCTGAGCACTTAAGAAAGAATAAAAAATCAACATTTTCTGACTGTGGCTAGCGCCGAATAATAAGGCAAGCAATTTGATCCAGACACACTGTGCATGTTTGTGTGTATATGCGTATAAAAACACACAAAATCAAAAATACTGGGTATTTCGAATTTGTTTTGCGGTCCCAAACTCGATTTATAGCCTATTTCCACTGGCTATATGTACATTCGAAGTTTTTAATTTTCGATTTTTAACCATTAAATTCCGTTTTTTCAACAAGTGCGACGTCAATAAACATAGTTGCTAAACTTACCCAAAGATTGGTCAACTTTTTATCGGCTTAGAATGTATATTTCTTGTTTTTAATATTTTCAGATGTATATATGCAGGGAAAAGCATAAGTTGTAAAAATAATCATAATATTATTAAAGTTTAATTATACCCATTCCAAGTTTATTTATAGTATGTTTAGATTCAAGTAATTAGTGTACTTTTTAAATTTTTGTTTAGTAAAATTAATTTCGTTTATTCCTAATTTGAGTACGCTTTTTCCACTGTATAAGAGTACTTCTTTCGTGTTTGTCTTTTATTAAGTCTTTGAAGTTCTTGATTGGGATATTTGTTGCCTTAATCCGTAATTACATTCACCAAAATAAAAAAGGCTTATAAATTATGTGTTCATACAGCAGCTTATAACTTATGAGACAACCCACGCAATCGCAAAGTAAAATTGTTGTCGACAGTCTTTGCGTCTTTTCACATGTTTCAGCTTTTGTCGCCATAATCTGTTTGCCAGCCAACAGAAAAATATATAATATGAAATGCAGCAAAGAAATAAAACCGATTTATATTTTCATCTTGCCAAATGGATGTATGAGCATTTACCAGGGTGGTAACAATTTGATAGGCCCAAACATGTGACGCTCGGCGCGAGTCCAATGAACCACTAGATCGTGGGAGCCCTTTTTGGGTATTTTTGTTGGATTCTTGTCTGCAACAGGCTGCTCAGGTTTTGGTGGTTTCTTTATGCGGTCTTCCTTTTGTGCCGAGTCTGGAGTATGTTAAGTAGAGATTAACTAAAGCTCATACCAAACGCTTAACTTAACTCACTTAAACGTGCTCGCTTCGCTTTCCATTCCTCAGGCCTGCGACGACGCATCTTGTTGAAAAAATTTTTACAAAAATATATATATATTTTATTTTTATTTATATATAATCTGAACTACATGCAACATTGCCTACACGTAGCATTTGACAGACAGACACAAAACGCTGAGCACAAGTCGTGCATGAAAACATTGCTTCAATTGTTGTTTGGGATTATGAATTTCCAAGAGGGGGAGCGCGTCAACGTTTCGCTGATAAATCTAAAGAGATTTGTTCGGCATCCATCAAAGTGAGCATTCTTATTATTCAAAGTACTTACACATATCTGGCCAAGTGCGTGTCTGTGTCCTGCCTTATTGTTGGGAGCAACAGTGGCAGATAAAAAGTAAACTCCACATAACGCCACACACACTCACACATACAAAATCCATTAACTAAAGTGTCAATTTAGTGACAGAGATAAAATGTCACAGACATTGCGTAGCAATGCTTTTTTTTTTCGTTTTGCGTAAGAGAAAGGAAAACAATATGGCGGGGAGGGGAGCGTAGGGAGGCAGCATTGTGCCTGTGGCTGGGCAAATAGCCGAGCACAATGGATGACAGTACTTTGTATGTGTGTGTGTTTTTTCTTTTCTGGTGTTTTGTTTATTTGTTTGCTCATGTCAAAAGATCCTGGGATAAAGTTATCGTTATCGGTCTTTGTTTAGCTCCAATCACCTGTTACATGTCACTTTTTGTTGTCACCTTGCCGGGCTGTGTTTGCATTAAGCATACGCCACATTGCACACTGGGCCAATTGTCCAAATTGTTCCACTTTAAATAAACGACAGTTTTTGATTTGCATTTAGTGAGACTATGGACAAATTTTTTAATGTCTTGTATCAGCTTTTGATTGTAACTCTCCAAGGGCTCCCTTCTCTACAGGAAATCGAGCAGGGGTACCAGAAGGCGACTTTTATCCTGACCAGAAACTTAGCTGGAAATCCGTTGATGAAATGGGCGGACTTCCAGCCAACCAAGCCACGGAACCATGTGGACAAACAAACGTCGAAGTGGAAACTACGACTAGACCAAAGCGACAAAAAACGCTGCAAGAAAATG
The DNA here is from genome assembly GCA_018904225.1 of Lordiphosa mommai. Taxonomy (NCBI): domain Eukaryota; kingdom Metazoa; phylum Arthropoda; class Insecta; order Diptera; family Drosophilidae; genus Lordiphosa; species Lordiphosa mommai. The sequence goes on along the minus strand of JAEIFT010000267.1, from coordinate 264,713 downwards.
GGTTGTTTGCAGAGGTAGCAATGGAACCCTCGTTGATGTTCAGATCGCTCGCGGTTTCTCGCCCGATTTCTAAAATACGCGTTGGTATGCGTGGGAGAACTCTGGATGCCAATAAAGCTTTGCGAATGATGCTTGCACGGCGCTTCCTCGAGCACGCGTATGGGTCTCTGTGGAGCGGACAAGAGGGTGATTCTGGAGATGTTTGAAATTTGAATATACACAACAAAAAAAGCTGAGATATTTTGATGAAAAAATTCAATATTGAGTCCCAGATCAAATCAATTTTTTTTCTGTGTAGGTTGATACCTGAATTTCCCATACCAAGTACAAAAGGATTGACTTGAGAACCAATTAACCAACACCGAAAATCTGGTAGTTGATTTTCAAGTAGGATCCGAACTTGAAAAAAACCTTTTCGGGTCGGTATTAAATCAATTTTTTTAAACTCGAATATAGCTCCCCATTTTTGTTTCTGTGTACCAAAGAGCCACTTTAGAGTGGAGCAGGGTTAAAGTACGGGTGTACAGAAGAAGAAGAACTCTTATCTGGCAATGGACATTGACATATCGGATGTCGAGGAAGCGGCTGAGAGGAGCTGGATACAGTTCTAGATAACGGAAGGAGATGAAGTTTTTCTTAATTAGTGATCCCTTCGGCTATGCCAACGTCACAGCACACCATTGAAAAGCAGCAGCAGCTGCTCTTCTGCTCTGTCTGGTGTAGAGTTGGACGCGTGTCGTGTTTTTCTTTATGTCACAAATACGCACGACTTAACACGGCGTGTTCGTGTTGCAACATCAGATGCTTTGGTTTAACACGACTTTACACTTCGAACACGACAGATTGCAAAAATACTAAGCCAACAAGTCAACCGGACAAAAAAATTAATACATATACTGTATTAATATGTGCATTTAAAGTCGACTCGCTTAAAAAAAATTAAAATCGAAATTTAGATAGCCAATTTTCGGAATTTTGGTTCACTAATTAATAAAGTCGTGCGTGTCGTGTCGTGACGTCTCGTGCTTACGAAATTTTTGACCTTGCGTGTTTAAAATACGTCATTCGTGTTACAGTCGTGTCGTGTTCAAAATATTCGACACGCGCCAAACTCTAGTCTGTAGTAAACATAGTCCCGATTCAGGAACTTTGGGTAAACGAACTTGGGACTAAGTACGCCGTATGCCTGAACTCTTGCTTAAAAAGGTCTACCTATATGTTTGCTACATTATTTCAGAGATATAGACAACTCTGCGGTCAGTCTGATCAGAAGTGCAACTTATACTGTCATATCGCCCCAAATACCTTCCGGCAACCGCCTAACCTAACCTAACCTTCATTCTTTTTATACACTTGAAAAGTGTGTATTAATTTTGCCCAGAAGTTTGTAACGCATAGAAATATTCATTTCCGACCACATAAACTATATATATTCTTGATCAGGACGACGAGCCGAGTTCATTTCCGTCTGTCCGTCCGTCCGTCTGTCCGTCTGTCTGTCCGTCTGTCTGTTTCTACGCGAACTAGTCCCTCAGTTTTAAAGCTATCGAGCTGAAATTTTGCACTGAGTCTTCTTTTTACTGCACGCAACTAATATGTCGGAACCGGCCGGATCGGGTGACTATATCATATAGCTGCCATAGGATCGATCGGTCTAAGAACTAGTTCTAGTTAGAAAAACTTTTTTGTTTTCCATCGTAGCGTCACTAATCTTGGTATATGTTAGTTTTATATGCTTCCACATAATTCTAGAAAAATGTATCAAAATCGGATCACTATAGCATATAGCTGCCATAGGAACGATCGGTCGAGAAATAAGTCTTTGTAAGAAAAACTTTTTTGATTTCCATCGTAGCGTCTTGAATCGTAGTATATATTTGTTTTATATGTTTCCACACAATTCTGAAAAAATTTATCAAAATCGGATGACTATAGCATATAGCTGCCATAGGACCGATCGGTCGGAAAATGTGTTTTACTAAGAAAATTTTTTTTGTTATCAAATTTTTATTATCAATGATTTAAAAATTTTAAATATCTGATATCTATATCCTATATATATTTTCCAGTTAAATCAGTTGGAGTTAAGTTTTCAAGTGTATTAAAACTTCGGCACAGTCGAAGTTAGCTTTGCCTTCTCGTTTTTTTTTTTCACGTACCGCTACAAGTCAAGAGAGACTTATAAATTATTGCGTTAGTCACGAAATGAATAACTAAAAACTAACATTTCAATGGATTATTAATTAATAACTAGATAAGCTTAAAATCTATATAAACTAAACGGGTTTACAGTCTAACAAAAAGATTCACAAAAAATTACAAAAAAAAACGAGAAGGCAAAGCTAACTTCGACTTTGCCGAAGTTTTAATACACTTGAAAAACTGTACTCCAACTGATTTAACTGGAAATATATATATAGGATATAGATATCAGATATTTAAAATTATGAAATCATTGACAATAAAAATTTGATACCATAAAAAAAAACTTTTCTTAGTAAAACACATTTTTCGACCGATCGGTCCTATGGCAGCTATATGCTATAGTCATCCGATTTTGATCATTTTTTTCAAAGTTATGTGAAAGCATATAAAACTAATATATACCAAGATTGGGGACGATACGATAAAAAACAAAATGGTTTTTCTCACTAGAAGTAGTTTTTTGACCGACCGTTTATATGGCAGCTATATGCTATAGTCATCCGATTTTGATAAATTTTTTCAGAATTTTGTGGAAACATATAAAACAAATATATACTTCGATTGGAGACGCTACGATGGAAATCAAAAAAGTTTTTCTCACAAAGACTTATTTTCCTATGGCAGCTATATGCTATAGTGATCCGATTTTGATACATTTTTCCAGAATTATGTGGATGCATATAAAACTAACATATACCAAGATTAGTGACGCTACGATGGAAAACAAAAAAGTTTTTTTAACTAGAACTAGTTCTTAGACCGATCGTTCCTATGGCAGCTATATGATATAGTCATCCGATCCGGCCGGTTCCGACATAGTAGTTGCGTGCAGTAAAAAGAACACTCTGTGCAAAATTTCAGCTCGATAGCTTTAAAACTGAGGGACTAGTTCGCGTAGAAACAGACAGACAGACGGACAGACAGACAGACAGACAGACGGACAGACAGACGGACGGACGGACAAGCGGAAATGAACTCAGCTCGTCGTCCTGATCAAGAATATATATAGTTTATGGGGTCGGAAATTAATATTTCTATGCGTTACAAACTTCTGGGCAAAATTAATATACACTTTTCAAGTGTATAAAAAAACAAAATCAAGATTAACTTTAAACTTTAGTGGAGTATAACTTTAGGGACTTGACTGGATTTGGTCCAGTTCCATTTGATTTTCTTAATTAAATTCATTGTTACTGTGGAATGTTCAAAATGGTCTGCAATTTCTTGCTCCGTTTTATAAAAGTGTACTTTTGAGGCGTCTAAATATGTTTTGAGCTGGTTACTAATTAAAAAAAAAATATTGTTTTTTTCGCCCACTGTGCACAGTCGCCATATAGGCATCAAAATGCTGCTACTGACAGGCAGTCAGGCGCAGAAGTATGCAAAATTTCGTGTAAAAACTGTTTCCTTGACGTACTTTCTTTTTCGTGCGAACATGCTTTGTCTTGCACCACATTCCGTATGCTCCACGTATGCCCAGCTATCCACAAAAGCGCCACAAAGTGCAAGTAAATATAACCAAAGACAGAGACAGCGTCAGGACTCCAGACACAAGGCTCCTTTCAATCCATTTGCCTGCCAATCCTTGCACTGAGTGCGTGCTTCTCGCCTTTTGCAGAAGTTTCGCTTGGCAAAGTGGGCCAAGCATTTGCTTTTATGCAAACTGCATTCAAATTTGAATTCCAATTCGTTGCTAAGCCACTGATAAACGACAAGCTCGTGCATATACACACATACATGTGTACCAGCAGTTGTAACAGCAGCCGCATAATGCCAGCACAAAAAGCTGCAATTGTGGCAAAAAGTGCCAATGATTGAACAGAAAATCCAATTGTTTAAAATGAAACTCTGATGTATGCAACTTTTGTCTTAATAATACATTTTTGGTTCTATTGTTGCTTTGCCATTGAGCACTTCATTAGGCTATCTGCTTCAGGCTTAACTTACGCGTATCTAAGTAAGACACGCATATTTTTCATACTTTACACACTCACGCATTCTGTAACATACACACACGCACACGCTCAAATAGAGCATTGCTCAATTATTCAAAACGGCTACACACACTCAGACAAAAGAAAAAAAAAGCTAACTTCGACTGTGCCGAAGTTTTAATACACTTGAAAACGTTTACTCCAACTGATTTAACCGGTAAAATATATAAAAAATTTTAAATCATGATAAGAAAGATTTGATACATAAAAAACTTCTTAGTAAACCACATTTTCCGAGCGATCGGTCCTATGGCAGTATACTATAGTCATCCGATTTGATACATTTTTCCAAATTGTGTAAAAGCATATAAAACTAATATATACAAGATTAAGGACGTTACGATAGAAAACAAAAAGTTTTCTCATAGAACTAGTTTTTAGACCGACCGTTTATGGCAGCTATACATAGCTCGATTTTGATAAATTTTCAGAATTACGAAGCATATAAAACTAATACAACCATGATTGGTGAAGCTACGAGGAAAACTAAAAGTTTTCTCATAGAACTAGTTTTTCGACCGACCCTTTATATGACAGCTATAGATAAGCCGATTTGATAAATTTTTCCAGAATTAGTGGAAGCATAAAACTAACAATACAAGATTAGTGACGCTACGATGGAAAACAAAAAGTTTTCAACTAGAACTAGTTCTATACCGATCATCTATGGCAGCTATAGATATAGTCACCGATTTTGATAAATTTTCAGAATTATGGATACATATAAACTAACATATAAAGATAGGGGAGAAAAAAAAAAGTTTTTCTCATAAAACATATTTTTCGACCGATCGTTCCATGGCAGCTATATGATTGTCGACGCGGTTGACAATGGTAGTTGTACTTTAAAGACTAGTCGGGAGCGGAGACGGGGGGGGGGGACAGACGAAAAAAACTCGGCTTGTCGTCGTCAGAAATATAGTTTGGGGTCGGAAATTAATATTTCTATGCGTTACAAACTTGCAATTAATAACACTTTCAAGTGTATAAAAAGCAGAAGAGTAAAACAAGCGCAGGAAACCGACGTCTTATACTCTTGTAATAAAAGCCTTACTACCTACTGAAAGTATTGCGAAAATGGGGGATTTTTTTTTAAATTTCAATAATTTAATTTGTATAAAGAGCTGCCTTTTTAAACACTATTAAAAGTTTACTTTGTATTTCCACAAAGAACAATTTTCCCACCGATTGTTTGTATGACCTAAAAACATAAGGCGCTTAAATTACAGAGGTGCAACATCTTGCAGAACCAAGAAATAATTATACTCATGGGAAGGGTATCAACAAAAAATGTAAGATAGGCAGCGTAGACACGGGTTCTCCGTTACACGACATTGACTAATGTTGATATGTTGTCGTCCTCGTCCTCGTCGTCGACGTATTCTTTTTTTTTTTCTTCACCATGGACTGGCTGATGGTTTATTTTTGATGTGTGTGCAGTTGAGCTTTGTCGACGTGCGTTTTCCAGCGCCCAAGGATGCTCGACTCCCGTACCAATTGCTGAAGCTTTGTTGCTGCTGCTGCTACTGTTGGTTGCCAATTTGCTACAGTGCGTTTGTCTCTGTGACAGGAAGCGTAGGCTTACATTGAGCGAGAGTATGTGTGTGTGTGTATGTGACATGACGTAAAGGATTTTCTTTGATGATGTAGTCGTTAATGGTGCATGGTCCTTCCTCGGCAACTCACTTTCAATGCCAACTTCTACAGATCGTTAACGCCCACGCTAAACTTTTTTCTAACGCCTCTTTGAATAATGATGCTGAACCTACATGGGCAACAGGACAGCCAGGGGTATCTTTAAATTTCAGCTGAGTTTAAAAACAACAAGAAAGCAATTCAATTCAATTAGCTGGGTGGTAATTGATCACAATTTAAGAAAAAATTAAAGAAAAAATAATCGTCAAATAAACTCAATACCGAGCTCTGAACTTTAATTTGCTCAATAACTAATGCGGCATTTCATTCTTTTTCTGTAAACTTTCAATTGTTTTTATGAGAGTACTAATTTCTATGACCTGCAAGCATAGTCTCAGGCCATTAGTGCTAGAATTGGCAACAACAACAACAATAACATCATGCTGCAGCAAAATAATTACAAATAAGCTTTATTGTTGTGATTGATTTTAAGCCTTTCTGTTTGCATGTTGATGATGCGTTATGAGAACGCATTGAAAAAACGAACGAGGACAACAAACGTTCTCAATGATAAACTTGGTTAGACTTAAGCCACGTTTGGCCAAAAAGATATGATTTGAATGTGTGTATTACATTCATGTTATGAATTTTGAATTTTATCATCCAAAACTTACCAAAATTAACGATTTTTTACAAAAAAGATTTTCTCCTATTTGGCCGATTTCTGCAATAATATATCAAGACTTAGGGCCGCTTTCTCATCTTCATGTTTTTAAAATCTATGTGGATATTATGAAAATTTATGTTACCTACTTTTAGGACGTTTTAAAATATCAATGTATCTACAATTACCCGCGTATGATTTAAAAAACCATCACTCTACACTCAGAAAAAAAAACCGAGAACTTTGTACTTAAATCAAGTACAAACGGTGTTAATAGTACGCCAAGTACGAAAATACTTGATACAAGTACAAAATACTTGGTTCAAGTACGATTTTTTCAATCCCGAAATACTGATTATGGACCGTTTCCGGATACATTTAGTATATTTTGGACTATTCCAATCCCGATACATTCACAGAAAAAAATTATTGTGCCAAATTAATATACATTTAGTATATTTTGGATTATTCCAATCCCGATACGTTCACATAAAAAAATTATTGTGCCATTCGGGCGCTCAACTCAACAACTCAACATAATGGGTTGGCTGGCCCTCTCAGGGAATGGCTAAAACCTTGTTCCCGACTGTTTTTATATTTTCGAGAAACTGCTTGCCTAAATGTGGGATAGATTCTATAACCCACACTAGTAGTTGTTAGAGGTGGAGAACTATCGATAGTCGGCACCATCGATAGTCAACGATTGTTTTTTGAAAACCATCGATAGTCTACGATAGTTTTCGATAGTTTGGTAACTTAAACGCTTATGGTAAAAAATGCATATATTTTGAATAATTTATTAAAAAAAAAATTAACCCAAAAATTGGCTTCCCTCACTTTTGGTTTAAACTTTGGCATTAATATTGGGTTGTGGGTTCCGATAATATATATGTATCATATCATTTTGCATTCAAATAATTCTGAAAATCGTATTTTTGGAATCTTCAAGTGGCCTAAGCGTCACCAAGCCGAAGCCTGTTAGGCGCGAACCCCAGGCAAAATAGCAGCCCACCTCTCGCCTAACCGGCCGTGATGCTCAGCTACAAACGTGTGACACGAAAACGCGTAGGAAAACACTAAATTTTAGGAAAACTAAGGGCTAAATACAATAAAAAAGAGGTTTTGATTCCAGGAAGAGATGTTTCTAGGCTAATTACTCGGTAGAGTTTATTATAATCAGCACAATGCACACGAAACGGCTCATGCATGCAAGTTAGTAGTACAAGGGTTATCCCGTACGAGTCGGTTTAAAAGAAACACTTAGATTAATTTGACTAATCAACTCTGATGAGATTATATTTGGTAAATAACGTTTTTAAGCGCAATTATTTGTATTTTTTTTAAAAGCTACCTATTTATTGATGGTTAAAGCTGGCTGGATGGTTAAAGAAAACTATCTAAAACTATCGATAGTGGAGGGCTACTATCGATGGCGACTCGATACCGCCCAACCATCGATAGTGCCGATAGTGCCATCGATAGTTCTCCACCTCTAGTAGTTGTTGTTGTTTTTTTAACGTTGCATATTTGATTTGGTTGGGGGTGGGTTCTCACTGAAGTCTTATTTTCTCTGAAACATATATTTTTATAAATTTAATAAGTTAATTTTTTAAGTTATCTTGTTAAAAAAATAATAATTGAAGAAAATAAAGTTTGCATACTTTGAGGAGCAAAAACCATGAGTATTTTTTTATAAGCATAAACGTAGTATAAGAATCATTCCCTTAAGCTTTCAAGTACATTTGATGACTCTCAGCGGTAGTTTTCTTTGAATGAAAACAAAAAACAGCAAAGTTTTCCGTAAATTGTGTTTTGTTGGCACAAAGGTCGTTAGATTAAAAAAGGATTTTTGTTGACACTTTAACGAATTGCCTTACACCGATTTATAAACTAAGGGCCGTTTTCTCAGGAGCTTTTTGAGAAAATGCATATCCTTGTGTCTACAATGACCCGAGTATGATTTTTAAGGCGCTCTAAAAAGTAGGCAACACAATTTTTCACAAAAAGCAGCTCGATTTAAAAACAGGAACAAGAGAATACGGCCTTTAAGGCCAATTGACCAATTGGTCGAATGTAATTTAATACTTTTTTACCCTTGCAGAGGGTATATTAAAATTGTCACGATGTTTGTAACGCAGTGAAGGAAGCATCTCCGACCCCATAAACTATATATTCTTGATCAGCTGACGAGCTGAGTCTATATGCTGTCCGTGCGTGTCCGGGTCCGTCGTCCGTCTGTCCGTCCGTCTGTTTCTATGCCTCCCTAGTTTTAAAGCTATCGACCAAACTTTGCAAATATCTTTAAATACACATAGGCCACATTTGTCGGAATTGGCCGGACGGATGACTATCATTGCTGCCAGGAACGATCGGTCCAAAAATAAGTTCTAGTGAATAAAACTTTTTGTTTTTCTCGTAGCGTCACAATCGTGGAATTTCTTAGTTTTATATACTTCACAAATTTGAAAAAATTTATCAAAATCGGATAACTATACTATAGCTGCCATATAAACGGTCGGTCAAAAAACTAGTTCTTGTGAGAAAAACTTTTTTGTTTTTCATCGTAGCGTCACCAATCGTGGTATTTATTAGTTTTATATACTTTCACACAATTCTGGAAAATTTTATCAAAATCGGATAACTATAGCATATAGCTGCCATATAAACGGTCGGTCAAAAACTAGTTCTTGTGAGAAAACTTTTTGTTTTTCATCGTAGCGTCCCAATCTTGGTATATATTAGTTTTATTTGCTTTCACATAATTCTGAAAAAATTTATTAAAATCGGATGACTATAGCATATAGCTGCCATATAAACGGTCGGTCAAAAAACTATGTGAGAAAAACTTTTTTATCAATTGTAACGTCTTCAAAAACTGCAAGGGTATTAAAACACGGCGTAGCCGATGTTAGCCTTTATTTTTTTTTTTGCTACCTTTAGTTCATCGTTCGAATTGTATAATGGTTTTGTTTTCTACCATTTAAGTTACGGTAGCGATTTTCATTTAAATTTAAAATTTCAGAACCAAATTTGAAGCCCCGGCTATCAGAAATGCGCCCAGCAATTTGTTATTATTAATTTTTTGGCGCTTAATAAGAACAAATTACCAACACAGTGAGCAGAGGGCAGAGGGCGAAAAACCATTGCCAAGCAAATAAGCTTGTCATTCTGGTGGTTTCTTTTGTCACCACAGTGTCATATTTATTCGTGTTAATTGTCAATGCCGTCGACGTGCGAAAAACAAGCTAAGTATAATACCAAGATAATAAGATGGCTCATGACTTGTGTGCTGGCATCTATGTCAAAGCTAATGATAAGTGATGGGACAATGTCAAAGAAACAAAGTTTTATGTTAGTAAAACCCAACTACTTACTTACCTGGACAACAACTTACTTGTCATTTAGATTAAGCCAACTGGAACCCGGCACTTGTGACATAAATTTCACATAAATTGTGACAAGAATTCAATTTCCTGCTCTGGCATTAAAATTTAAATTAAATGATATGCACTTGGACTATGTTTATACAACAACAACAATAATGCTCTTTGGCCACAATAATGCGAAACATACTTGCTGCATAAATACCAAGTGTTATGGAGCAGCTTGGAAACCACAAAAACGTTGCTGACCGCACATTAATTAAGAAAAACCCGAGATCCTGCTCCCTAGCTGGGATCTAAACTATTTGTGTGTGTGTGTGAGTAAATCATTAGAAAATTGACAGCCATTCCCGATAGGTGCAAACTGTTGTTGCTGTTGAAGTAGCCCACTAATTAGATGCACAAAAAAAAAAAGAAGAACTTTCAGTAATACAAAGTTGCCGCTGCTGTTTTGTTGTCTAGTTCAATTAGCTGAAGCGCTTTTGTTAATGGGTAGCTAGCTAGCTGGTTAAATGGAAATTGCATGGCTTGTTAAACAACTCGCACTCATGTCAGTTGTTGTTGTTTTTGTTGTTGTTGCATTTGCATTTGCACTAAACAAGCAGGCAGCCCAAATAACAATTTGGGTTTAACATGCCTGAGCAGGAAAGTGGCTTCAATGGAGTATGGTGACCCCCAACGAATATCGTAAATGCTCTTAAGGGTGAAATGCTCTTAGCTGGTTTAGTACAGTACAGAAAAAAGCTCGCTTTGTTACGCTCTCGTTTCGGTTCGTGCTTTACTGTCGTTCACGAACTGAACCTAGGCCAACGACAGTTCAGTTGCCTGCTGCCGCTTACGGCACATGTTCACGTTCTAGTTAGTTTATACTACACAACATTTACTAGGAAATTATGCCCGGACTTAATGCGTAAACTATGTTGTGGGTTTTGCTTAGCTTAGTTTAGTTTGGGCCCCCAAAGCATCCACTGTTTTGTTATTTCAGCTGTTGCTAACTTGTCTGCCCTAAAGATGAACTATTTTTTTATTCCTGACACGTGACAAAACGTTGGCAGCGTCCTGCTACAGTTTTGTCTATAAATAATAAACGCCTTCCTTACTCCTTTAGGGGGTGAGGGTGGGTCACGTTCAAGTTAGACATTTCACGCCAATTACTTGCTATTTGCATAGAACCAACCGCATGCAAATGACACAATGGCCCCCCCGGCCCGGACCCGTGCATCTCAAATGTAATCAACGCAAGCCAAAACCAATGCAAAGTTTTATTCCCTTGCCTGGTCGACTCTATTAAGTAATGAATTAAGATGCGAATCGAGATCAATTGTTCGAAAATGCCACTGCATCGAGTTGGAAATTCATTCAGCAAATTGCTAAAATTAAAACTTTTCCTTGGTTTTTGCCTGGAAGTTGGAGAGTGTACTATGGTAGCAAAATCTAGTTTTTGTTGGCATAAACTTTAAAAATAAAGCTAGAGCTTCGAAAACTAGCAGCATGGTCAAAAATGGCAAGGAAAAGAAGTGGATACATTTTAAGAACGATCCGAAAATGTGTGTTACTGTAAGATTTATGAGAATTTCGGTAAGCAGCTGTTCTCTTGGTTTCAGAGAATCTTTTGATCTTTTTCATGTATATGCAAGTTTTCTTTGCATTCTTCAATAACATTACAAATTTTCGACTCGTTTTAAAGAAGACTTAACATAGCTAAATATTTTATTGTTAGCGCCAATAGCTGGTGTAGGTCTATAAGGAATATGAAATTTCTAAAATCATGGAAAACAAAAATCGTGGAAAACTTGTCTAGAATCAATAATTTATAAACCATTTTAGCTTTTGTTTGTATTTATTAACGTATTCTTCTTCAAGTAGACTCACGCACGAGCAAGCACGAAATCGGATGTTGTATCTGCACTACCATATTTTGTTCTGTACTTATGGAACTTGGAACCATAGTGCAGTATAGTAAAGACTTTGGGTCACATTTGCCAAATTAGTTTGACAGTGTCAGCATTGGGGCTGTCGGAATAATCAAGACTTCAATATTGTGCACCAGTCTTCTTGGTTTAATTAACCCTTAAAACTGATTTGTCCACTCTCAAAGCTGTGTAAATTGTCAGCGCTATCTCATTAGACTGCGCGTTGGAATGAGCCACTGTAACTGGCATTTCAATTTCACTTGAATAATTGATAAGCCCTAATCATTAATTGGGCCCCCCCGGCCATATGGGTAAAATTTGTGTGTGTGTCGAAATCATAAGCCAAAATTCAACAAGTGCGCATTGCGACGGGACGCAGCGACAAATTGCAAATGAAATTTACCCTGGCTGTCTTTTTGCTTGAATTTTTGTTGGCAAAATAAACATGCAAAAAATCGTTTGCTGTAAACAAGCAGATAAGCTGCTTCTCTATATATATGTTTCAATATGTGTGTGTACAAATAAACACGGATCTAGCTAAATGCAACATATAGACCCTGAAATACTCATTATTGAAAGAGAATGGACAAAAGCAAGGCAGTAAATTGTTGACAAAGAATATAAAAAAGTATTACAAAATAAAGCAAAAATTAAATTTTTTTTTAAGTTTTCTATGTTTTACAGCGAACAATATTTTTAGACCATGCTTGTTTTTAGGCGCAAAAGTAATCATCTAATAGATTTGGACAACATTTTTGCAAATGGCTGCAATTTGCATTGCTGTGTATGTGACACAGAGTAGCTATATAGAAGAGGAGTAATCGTCCTCCAATAATATTTATAGCTGAGAAGCTTAAAAAAATTCAATCTCACTTAACGCCGATTTCTCATCTTCTTTATAGCATTTTCTGTCAGAGTAAAATGTAGCATAGCATTTATATAGAAGATCAGAAATCGGCTCTTAGATTAATTACTGAAGGTCACAACATTTACGATCACACTGTATTTGCCAGCTGTGCGGGGATATTTAGATAATATGAGAAAAGCAAAAGTCAGAGGCATTTCGAGTAGCGTCAGAACATCGGCCATGCATCTACATATTAGATAATTTTGCTTTGGAAAACTTACGTCTTCAACCTTGAAGCCATTATAAAAGAAATTTTGTTTATAATAAGATTTTTTATGAATTTTAGTTATTTGCAATTTTTTGCACACTTTTTCAAGAGGTGAGCTTATATATTGGATGTGTAAATACATTTTAAGGGATTTACAAAAGATGACATAATTAGCATTAAATTTCATTAGACCATCTGGTCACTCTGTTAATGATAAAGCTTTATTATTTCCCTCAGAAAATCGGTACATGGCAATTTGTGAAATTCCAAACAACATAATTTTTTTTAGCTAACGATGTTAAAACACAATTCGCGATAAACTTTGTTTTTTTTTCCATTTAAAGAAACCTCCTGCTTATGGGAATGATTTTACACTGAGAAAAAAATCCGTTCTTAAAGTACCAAAATCATGAACATTCGTTGACAAAACTTTACCAAGCACGCTTGTTCTCAAATCATGAACATTGGGGTACGATTTTTCATGAACATTTTGTGCTTGTTTCATGAACATTTTGGGCTTGTTTCATAAACCTTTTGTTCTTATTCTTAATAAAAAAATTTGTTTAATTTAGGAACAGAGGAATCATCGGGTAAGGTGGTGTGGTATAAGCTGTTGCCAACCCCACCCACAAGTCTTAACAACGGTTTTTCGGTTCCCCCTTTCTCCTCTATCTTTCTAATAGGGCGGCAAGAAAGAGCTGGGAAATACCTCCCCCGTTCACTCCTCTGCTGGTCTCGCACCCCACCACCTTACCAGAAAGCTTATATTCCTCTATGATTTCTTTCTTTCTTTTTTAAGAACAAAGAAAAAACGCTGAGTATTAAGCTAAGGCTTCGTCTGGTCTGGGACTCGAACTCGGGACCTTTTTCTTGCACTCAAACGCACAAACGGATCTGCATCTTAGCGCCCTGTACCATCGCACACTTTCGTTGCGACATGTCTAAGATGCTACTTATATTTGTTGTACGATGGATGAGTTGAGTGTATATTTCATGAACGGAAAAATAGAAGAAAATCATAAACATTTGGTCATGATTTTAGAACGCCATATTTTTCTCTGTAGTCAGAATCATTCTGAAAGTTTTACTTTCGATGCGAAAAGTTTGTTGATGAGTTCGAGTCAAACAAGATGGTATCTGCTCTTTCATCTGCTCTCATTAGGCACCCCTGGTTTATAATATCGCAATCGCTCATCTGATCGATCCCAAACTTGGTGAAAATGTACAATCTAAATCCAAATACTTACCAAATTGTAGAAGATACTTATAAGGTTTCTTTTAAATTAAGCGAGCAGTCTTGTTCCATATATTTTGAGCCTCTATCTCTCCATCTCTGAGATCTGTTTGTTAATACAAACAGTCTCGCCTGTTGCTGCAAATCAGTTAATTTAAATGCTTTAAAACTCAATATACTCCTTGTACCTTTGGTGCAGAGTATAAATAACATAATTGCCTAATTTTATTGTCTACTTGAATAGAAGAATGCTGCTTGGCATTAACAAATCCAAGTCAATTTGTAGCTAGTCTATAATTCATCACTTGCAATCATCTTGTGCCGATTACCTAATATTCCTACATTACCCTCTAACGTATTCTGAAGCTGAATGATTTGCATACACGATATGGCCAGAAAGGCTGTTTGCTAAAGCAAAGTCGATTGCGGATATATACCAAATTGACATTTAGTATAATAAATTGTATGCCATCCTTATGCCGGGATGCCCGCCCCGTTGTTTGTTGTGGGCGAAACCGAGCAGCAGCAGCAGTTGCGATTTTGTATTGTAAATTATATTAAATATGCAAGACAATGCTTGCGTATAAATCCCCTAAATGAATTTCAAGCACGCAAACACACGCGCCAATGAGTAGGACACGCACACACACACACACACACACACATGCTATACAACACATATTGAGCAATTTTGTGCGTTGTTTTGCACGCGCGTCGCTAAACTTGCGAGCTGTTTATTGGAAATTAGTTTAAGCATCCCCAAAACATTTCGTCCTGCGCATCCTTCGCCCTCGGCTAGTTAAGCTTGCCTCATTGCTCTGTTCAGTGGCTTAATTTTCTTAGCTTTGCTCCATAAATCTCGGCGAAAATGGTTGGAAAAATTAAAAAACCAGATCACGTTTGTCAAGCGCGGAGAAAGTTTTTGTACAGAAAAAAAACAATTGCAAGGAGCAAAACACTGGGTGGATGGGTGGGTAAATTGACAGCTTAAGCGCCATAACATTGATGCGTTTCACATTTAGTGCACAAGTTGCAAAAGTCATATGGCTTATGCTTAACCTTTGCGCAGCCCTTAACCCGTTTGACCCATTTGTTGCTGCCGTCCAGCAAGTTCTTGGCACGCTGTCAGTTAGAATGCCGTACGCTCGATTGAGTATTTATTTGATTTCTCATTTGTGTCCGTCGGTTGACTATTTTTTTTTTTGCCGTTTTCTTTTTGCTCGAGTTCTCTGTATTCCATGTTACCTAAGTACAAGGTCTGTGTGTTTGTGTGTGTGTGTTGTAATTCAAGTTCTGTGGGCAAAAGTTAGCCACAGTTGATGGGTTAGCCAATGTTTTTTTCTTTTTATTCCTCTTGTTGTTTTCCTGTTTCAAAGAACTTCGATTTCGTCCAAGTAATGGACGGCCAAAAGTTAATGAAACTTTTAGCCATGCTGTCCCCAGCCAAGTGCATTAAAATCGTGGATGACTTTTGTTTGTTTTCTTGTCTGCAGTTGATATAGTTAGCAATATTGCGCATACGCCGCATGGCCATAAAATACCCAAACGAGAATTGCGATGCTGACATTGTGGCCTGACAATAGATGGTAGATAACAAATTTGTTTAGGCCAAACACGTGTTTGCGTTGCTTTTTAACAGTTTAATGCCAATGACAGGCCCAGGGCCAAAAACAAATGAAGTCCATTTCTATCGAAAAGTTTGTAGCTTCTTATCTGTTGGTTGCTTAAAGCCAAACACGGGCATAATTATTAAACCATTTGGTATTTGTGGAGCGGAAATTGTAACCCCATCAGTTTAATGGTCTCTCGTCGCACTTCTGTCAAATTGTGAATGTGATGCGGCAGCATATTAAATAAAAACTGCCAACTGCCATGGTAACATGTCAAAGAGACAGACAACCTGCCAACGACCTGCTCTGGCTCTGGTTCTGGTTCTGGCATCCGCCTGGTTGTCATTTCTAAACTGATTTTCACTGACGTGGCAATTGTGGCCAGCAATTGACACTGATTTGCAGTAAATGTCAAAAATTCCACCAACCAACTATGTTGCATAATATTTTTCAACTTTTAATGCAGCTAGATTTGATTTCAAGAAGGTGTCATCCAATACCAAATTAGTGAATTTGTAATAAAAAGTCAAACAAAGGAAAATATCTGACGGACTTTTCACTTGCTGACAAAGGCTAATTTACTGCCATGGATCAAGGGGCGGGAGTTCAGGTTTTCAGGAGATTGCTGCTACGCCGAAACCCCGCAGCTTTTTCTAATTCAATTGGGTCACACGCGGTGCATGCGTATACAGTGTAAGTTGCTGCTGCTCGCCAGGCAACTCGGGGGGCAGTTTATTGGCCAAATCATTGGACTTTGTGCGCTCTCTTCTTTGCCAATTTTGACTTGGACTTGCATTTGCGTCAAATGCTTGTCTTTTCAGTGAATTTTTCGGCCAACTTGATTCAGGTCTACTCATACTGTTTCCAGGTCACTTTGTACGACTATTTGTTTCTCCTCAATGAGTTGCACATGAATCAGCTTCATTCTCCGAAAAATGCTTGCTTCTTTTTCTATTTTCCTGATTCGACATTCTTGATTTCAATTGGCGCTTAATAATCAAAAGAAACATCAGCTGTGTGCAACCTATAATTAGTGCCTTTCCCTGCCCTGCCGGTGTGACCATACCACAATACCTAAATTCCAAATTCATTTACATAAGAAAACCAATTGCGCAAAATCTACCTGGATTTGCCAAAACAGGATCATGAAAAAACGGCCCTAAGTTTTTTTGTTGAGATTATTGGAAGATTATTATTATTTATTTTTATACTCTCTACCGAAGGTACAAAGAGTATATTGATTTTGTGGAAATGTATGTAACAGGCAGAAGGAAGCATCTCAGACTCTATAAACTATATTTATTCTTGATCAGCAACAATAGCCGAATCGATATCGCCATGTCCGTCTGTCCGTACTTGCAGGCAGATCAAGTTTATTTTTAATGCTTGCCACGCCCCCTGCCGCCCCCGAATTTAAAAAAAAAACCTCATATCTTCCACAATTTTGAAGTTAGGTTGTTCGAACCTTCGAGGGATATATTTTACTTATCATTACTTATCGAGCCCCCATACATAGTTTTCCGATCAGATTACTGATAGTAGAGTTGCCACCCCCACAATTTAAAAAACTCCTCAGAACTCCCACAATTTTGGAGATAGTTTGTTCGAGCTTTCCAGACATGTATTCTTCCCATTGTTACTTATCGAACCCCCATACATCGTTTTCCGATCAGATGAACAATAATAGAGTTGCCATCCTTCAATTTTAAAAAAAAGCATCAAAACTCGCTGAATTTTAGAGACAGATTGTTCAAACCTTCTAGACATACATTCTACTTATCATTACTTATCGAGGCCCCATACTTCTTTTTCCGATCAGATGATCGATAGTAGAGTTGCCAGCCCCACTATTTAAAAAACTCCTCAAAACGCCCACTATTTTGGAGATAGATTGTTCGAACTTTCCTGACATGTATTCTACTCATCAAAACTCATTAAGCTCTCATACATCGTTTTCCAATCAGATGAACAACAGCAGAGTTGCCACCTCCCCAATTTAAAAACAACGTCAAATCTCCTATAATTTTAAAGATAGATTGTTCAAACCATTTAGTCATACATTTTATTTGTCATTTCATATCGATCCACCGTACGCCATTTACAGGTCAGATGAACGATAGTCGAGTTATAAGCAAAACAAATAATTATGATGAGCAGCACTGGCCGATATCGTTTTGGGCAGCACTTACACAGTTTGTGTGACCTCACACCTAAAAGTTTAACTTTAAATATTAAGAACAATAACGGACAAATTGAAATTTAGAATGGCATTTTCATGGGGAGCACAATCACCCCATATGAAATGAAAAGTAAAATAACTCAATTTTAAATTTTCTTAAAATTAAAGTTCTACGTTCTTTCTTTATTTGACAACAATTTGCCGATATCCAGCTTGGACAATAGAAATAATTTGTATAAAATCGTACAACAATAAATATTCACAAAATTTTCTAGTTGATTTGGCTGAGTGAGTTTTGTTGTAACTGAGCTCGGTTCATTACTGTTGAACGCCCAGCTGCTGCTGTATGAGGAAAGTTATTCCGGAAAATCATTTTATTTGGATTTTTTTTTGTTGACGCTGCTGGATCTCTACAAATGTCAAACAATTCTGACAAATTACTCGGGGCGCAGGCTTCAGCTGCCTGAAACACGCACATTCCCATACATATTTCACATTTGACAAACTTATACAATGCAAAATGCTGTTGTCATTTATCTTGTGCAATTTCCTTAATAAAACACGCACATGTGCCGGGGCAAACAATGCGAATGCAAATGAATTGCAATCAGTTTGTGTATTTTTCTCTCGGTATCTGGCTGAACGAAGCAAGCTAAATTACTAAAATTTTTGAGCAATGCATTTGGGATTCCGAAGAAAAGTTGGATCGACTTTTAGGCTGCAAGCATTTGAATATTTAAATTCGATTAGAGAGACGACGGTAACAATGCCTTTTCATTTCGTTTACATTTTACATTTTGCTGTTGTATCCGTTTACGGGTAGCCGTTACACGTGTGCATATCCTTTGGCCTTTGGCACCTTTTGGGCATTGCTATGAGTTTGTAATCGACTTTTAAGCTAGTTGTGGTTGGTTCTCGGTGGGCTTAACTTTTGGTTTTCGCTTAAATTCACTTCAAAGTGTTTCAGTTCCACAATCAACAAATACTTTTCAATATTTAACTTGCACATTTACGGATTTCCGGCACACACACACACAGAGTCTACGAGAAACCCTTTGAAATTCGGTTGAGTGGCTCTCATAAATTGTGTGCGCCCCTCTATTTACACTTGCCATATAATTTGGCTGTGAATTTATGTGCCATGTGGCGTTTTTCTTGGTCTCCTAACTGGCAATTTCTTGTCATAATTCATTGACGAAATTATTAAGGAAATGCCAACCACTTTGAGTTTAATTGGCACGCTCCGGCCGAAGCTCCCAAGCATTTGGTCAATTGCCTTTGCCAAAGTGTTTTATTTTTTTTTTTTTGTGTTTAGTTTTCTCCTTGTTAGGTTCTTTTGCTTACATAAACTCTCTTGGCCCCAAGGGTTTGTGTGTGTGTGCTTCATAAGTGGTCTTTATCTCACATGCAAAAACAAAAAATAAAAACAACAACAAAAAACACACGATCCGTATAATCTGACAAACAGTTACCAAACTTTTGCATAGATGTCGTCGCCCTGCGGCAGTTTGTGTTTGTGTGTGTGTGGTTTGTCTCCTTGTGTGTTCTACTAAATGCTTTAACTGTTTTAGACTGGGACAATGGAGAACGATAAGAATTGGCGTCTACTTCAGTTCCACTTGTAAATAAAATTAGCTGCAGTTTCAATTTTTCATGCTTACACAATGCTTTGTGATGCCAAATGCAGTTGCATTTTTGAGCTATTAGTGAGAGGAGGACAATGCCGGTGACAAAACAATGCGCAAATATATATATTTTTTTTTCTAGAACATTTTCATAAATTATTCACAACAAATGGCACAAATATGTACAAAAAGCGAGTGGAGTGCCGGAATAAATGCAAAAAGTTGAGCATGTTTTATTGCAAGTAGCTAAAAAGATGGCACACAAAGCAACGCGAAATATGCAGACATCTAGCGGAAGACGTTAAGATTCAGATCTCTCCTTTAGCTGCATCCCTTTATTTTGGCGCCTTGCATATGAATTGAGCGCGCTGTGAATGAAGAATATGAAATAGAGCAATGAACTTAGGATTAGTATGGAATCCAACCTAATTACGAAGCATTCGCATAAAGGCACAACATTTAATTGCCTTCAGTATTATGCCTCAATGAACCATGATTTCAGTACTCCTTTTATGGCTAGGAGAAGCGAAAGTCAGAAAGTCCTAGGCCCTGCCTAGTGTCATGGTGCATAAACCGTCAGTGACATCTTACTTTCTTTTCTGTGTTCCAATACAACACACGGCTGCTGCAAGAAGTAGGCAATGCTAATTCGTAATGCCTTTGGACAACTGAATCCTAGAAGTAGGCAATATAAATTATAGTTCGCCATTCCTTAGACTATGAATATAGCCCCGAAATGTAGGCAATACTTATTAAAAATCATTATTACAAAGCAAACGGATCTCAGAAAATTGTTATAATAAATTGGAAATAAATTGTTTTTTTTACACAAATTGAATTATGTATAAATCTCACAAGTGTATATTAATTTTGCCCAGAAGTCTGTAACGCATAAAAATATTCATTTCCGACCCCATAAACTATATATATTCTTAATCAGGACGACGAGCTGAGCTCAATTCCGTCTGTCCTTCCGTCCGTCTGTCTGTCCGTCTGTCTGTCCGTCTGTCTGTCCGTCTGTCCGTCTGTCTGTCCGTCTGTCTGTCCGTCTGTCAGTCTGTCCGTCTGTCCCGTCTGTCTGTCCGTCTGTCTGTCCGTATCTGTCCGTCTGTCCGTCTGTCTCTCTGTTTCTACGCGAACTAGTCCCTCAGTTTTAAAGCTATCGAGCTAAAATTTTGCACAGACTCTTCTTTTTACTGCATACTCATCTTTAGTTGCATACTAATATGTCGGAACCGGCCGGATCGGATGACTATATCATATAGCTGCCATAGGAACGATCGGTCCAAAAATAGTTCTAGTTAGAAAAACTTTTTGGTTTTCCCTCATAGCGTCACTAATCTTGGTATATGTTAGTTTTATGTGCTTCCACATAATTCTGGAAAAATGTTTAAAAATCGGATGACTATATTATATAGCTCCCATAGAAACGGTCGGTCAAAAAACTAGTTCTAGTGAGAAAAACTTTTTTGTTTTTCATCGTAGCGTCACTAATCTTGTTATATGTTAGTTTTATATGCTTTCACATAATACAGGAAAAATGTATCAAAATCGGATGACTATATTAAATAGCTCCCATAGAAAGGGTCGGTCAAAAAACTACTTCTACTGAGAAAAACTTTTTTGTTTTTCATCGTAGCGTCCCCAATCTTGTTATATGTTAGTTTTATATGCTTTCACATAATACAGGAAAAAATCATCAAAATCAGATGACTATATTATATAGCTCCCATAGAAACGGTCGGTCAAAAAACGACTTCTACGGAGAAAAAAAATTTTTTTTTCTGTCGTAGCGTCCCCAATCTTGGTATATATTAGTTTTATATGCTTTCACATAGTTTTGAAAAAATTTATCAAAATCGGATGACTATAGCATAAAGCTGCCATAGGACCGATCGTTCGGAAAATGTATTTTACTAAGGAAGTTTTTCTATGGTATCAAATTTTTAATATCAATGATTTAAAATTTGTAAATATCTGATATCTATATCCTACATATATTTTACTGGTTAAATCAGTTTGAGTAAAGTTTTTTAGCTTTGCCTTCTGGTTTTTTTTTTTTTTTATGCTCTGTCAATATTGGTAAAATACAAATGCTTAAGTGCATCTGGTAAGTATTTAAGCTTAATGCAGGCTGCAAAAACCTTAGCCACAATGTACCCCAGTGAAAGAGCTGAATTGGTTTATCAGCTCAAACAAACGGAAGTGGCACACAATTGACTAACCAAATGAGTAAACCCATTGACAGACCTCTCCCCCCTGCACACACACACACAGATAAACACACATGTTTCTGTACTTTTCAATGCTCTTAGCTGCTCCCTAATGACCACAATAATGGAAGCCACGTCCATGCATTTGTGCTGGCCCCACCTGACGACCTGCTTATGCTCCGCAACTATTCCAAACTTTGCACTTACGCTTGGCACTCCTTGACGTTGTTGATTTTTATTTCAGTTCTGTTGGGTGCTGTGCATTTTAAAGTGGGTTAAGTGATTTTCAGCTCAATTAACATTGCAGAAGTAGCAGTTACTGCTGTAGCTGAAGGAGCAGAAGGAGACACACACAAGCAGTCAATGGGGCGTATGCGCACTCCAGCCACAAGCCAACAAACATAGTGTTGTCATATTACCAGACCCAGGCCTAGGCAGAGACAGACTGACTGACAAACTGACAGCCTGCCAGCCATAAAACACGAAAGGCCACTTGCGGGTCGTTGCAGCAGCATTTCTTTGTTGTTGTTGTTGTTCGTGTTGAAGCTGCTCCTCTACAAACTTGAGCGTGAATTGCTACTAAATTGCTACATCAGAGTTAACTGCTCTAAACTTACGTGACATAATTATGCGTTTGACTAAGAAGAAAACAACAGCCATATGGCCGCCTGGGAGTGTCTGCACTCAGTAGAGTGCCAGTATGTCGATGTGTGTGCGTGTGTGAGTGTCCTGCCAAAAGACCCACAGACCGTGCGTATGTGTACACTCGGAAAAAAAAAACGAATACAAAGTAAACTCTACTTTTTGTATATTGACAGAAATTGGATAAAAAGTTATGGCTTCGAGCGACTGTTGTTTGTTGCATTGATCAATGGTCATAAGGAAATGAAATAATAACGTTTGGAATGATATGAGTTCGAAAAGCGGAGATAACTTAGCATGCGTTATATTTTTAATACATTTGCGTGAAGCTTGCTCCAACGAATTTTTTTCTATTTCTTTCATATCTTCTGATCGTCTGATTGATTATCACCTTGTAAATTCCGATTGCGATGAGAGAAATGCTTTTAGTTTTAATGTTGTACTTTTTTCTCAGTGTAGTTGTTTACCCACTTGCTATGAATTGCATGCGCCAGCCAGCCAGCCGGGCCAGACAAATAGACAAACACACAGCACATCAAGTTCGTGCTGGGCTACATTTACATAAGTGTGAGTGTGTCTGGTGTGTGTGTGTGCCAGCTTAATGAGCACACACACCAGGCCACAGCAATGATGGTGCCCATAAAACAGATTTTTATGCAGCTAAAATTAACTTGAAACACGGTCAGATTAAATTTCAATGAACTGGTCAACTGGCAGAACTTAAACACTTGGCTTAGCTGAAAATCAGTTCAAGGTTGCCCGTAAGTTTGTTTTTCGACTCAGCAGCATTTTGATTAACGATATTCCTCACTTATGTCAAAAGGCATTCAATCAGCTCGCTCAGGCTGCCAAATGTTAACGCACACACACACACACGGGAAACCCTGTTTCATTCATGGTTTCGTTGGCATCGCTATTGTATTTTGCGCTGACAGTATCGATTGATCATTGGCACGTGATTGAATTCAATTTGATGAAATACTTTAGCCAATATGTCGCCGTCACAGACTTCACGATATGTTGGCGCAAATTTTTAACGATGCGGAATTTCCTTCCATTTTTTTTGCTCTGCTGTCAATTTGATGAAAGAAAAAAAAAAAAAAACAAAAAACATTGTACAATACATAGATGATGTTTGGTTTTAATGGCTGCCGCTTAAAGCGCTGAAATGTGACATGTTAATAAAAGAAATGGGGAGAATATTAAGAGAATGTGACGCATCAATTATGGTGGAGGGATTCTTACTTTAATCGAACACGGCAGAGCTGCTTTCACATCTGCGACAAAATTGGTAAATGCAGCATTTTACTGAGAAGCGAATTAACTCATGTCAAAATCAGCAACTGCAGTTGATGGTGCCTGCGGAGCTGCTGCCAATTGGCCCGCAAATATGGGGAAATCAGCTTCTAGAGGAGATTCCTTTTTTACTGCCTTTATGGTTTCTTTTAATGCGAAAATAAAAAACAGTTTCCTTTTTTTTCGAATGGGCCTGCGGAATATTTTCAGGGATTTCAGCTTTTGCTTCCAACTGTTCCCAGTTATTTCCGAGAGGTATTAACAAAAAGATCTTAAAGATAGTAAGAGTTACCATTATAAACTCCTTATACTTGCAGGCAGATCAATTTTATTCTGGATTTTTGCCACGCTCCCTGCTTTCCCCGCAATTTAAAAAAAAAAGTGTGAGTGTGGTTAACACGGGGCTTTGATGTGAAAAATGTTAATAGAAAATAGTTTATATACTTTGGGAAATGCCACTGTTGGCTTGCAAAACAGAGTTGGAAAACAGTGTCCCAGATCCCTGATCCCTGATCCCAGATCCCCCATCCGAAATCCCTGATCCCAGACCCCAGATCCCTGACCCCCCTCCCAAATTTCTCATCCCAGATCCCTGGTCCCAGATTCATGATCCCAGATCCCAGACCTCAGATCCCTGATCCCCTGATCCCCCATCCCAGACCCCCATCCCTCATCCCTGATCCCTCATTCCAGATTCCTGATCCCTGATCCCCCATCCCAAATCCCTCATCCCAGATTCCTGATCCCAGATTCCTGATCCCAGATCCTTGATCCCAGATCCCTGATCCCAGATCCTTGATCCCTGATCCCAGATCCCAGATCCTTGATCCCTGATCCCAGATTCCTGATCCCTGATCCCAGATCCCTGATCCCTGATCCCCCATCCCAAATCACTCATACCTGATCCCTTATCCCAGATCCCTGGTCCCAGATTCCTGGTCCGAGATTCCTGATCCCTGATCCCAGATCCCAGTTTTCTGATCCCAGATCCCAGATCCTTGATCCCTGATCCCAGATTCCTGATCCCAGATCCCTGATCACCCATCCCTCACCTCTGATCCCTCATCCCAGATTCCTGATCCCAGATCCCTGATCTCTGATTCCAGATCCCTTATCCCCCATCCCAAATCCCTCATACCGGATCCCTCATCCCAGATCCCAGATTCCTGATCCCCCATCCTTCACCCATGGTCCCACATCCCAGATTCCTGATCCCAAATTCCTGATCCTAGATCCCTGATCCCAGATCCAAGATCCCTGATCCCCCATCCGAAATCCCATTCCAGACCCCCATCCGTCATCCCAGATCCCTGATCCCAGATTCCTGATCCACATCCCTCAGCCCTGATCCCTCATCCCAGATTCCTGATCCCAGATCCCTGTTCCCAGATCCCTGATCCCAGATGCCTGATCCCAGATGCCTGATCCCAGATGCCTGATCTCAGATCCCTGATCCCTGATTCCCCATCCCAAATCACTTATCCCTTATCCCTGATCCCTCATCCCAGATTCCTGATCCCAAATCCCTGATGTAATATAAGCCGAATGTAATATACCCGGTTCCTGTTAAGATAAGTATGTAAATAACTGATAACTTTTAAATTTGGCGCCACACACATTGTGTGAGGGGCTGCCCATTACGGTTGAGGTCGGTACTCTAAGCATTTAGAAACTTAGATAAGCTGAACAATTAATCATTTGAATATTTTTAAATAATTCATATTGTATTTTTGTAGATTCTTATAAAGGAAAAAGACTTTACTGCAATCGTAAGGGAGGTAGCGACATTTCATTTCATCAGAAGATGAAGTTCTGGCCACCACTTTTGTGGAGATAAGAAATACCGTGTCTGAAAATATATTTATTTAAAAACAATTTATAGTCGTTTTGTTACAAAAGATACAAAATACTTGAATTTTTGCGAAGAACAGTAAACCATATTTTCTGTTTAGAAATCTAGAAATGGCGAAACTTAACATCGTACTGGGCCCTATCCTCATGCGAATCAATTAAACTGCCCAACTTGGTTGATTTCGACCAAAAGTTGACAGCAGCTGGCATTAAATCCGCTTAAATGTTGTTACTGCTGTTATGGCCAACAGCAACAAAAACTAACGGAATGGCATATTATCGTTTTATCTGTGGGGATGCCAATGGCCATTATTTTTGCGCCAAGCTTTTAGAGCCGCCGGCTCAAACAAAAAGTAGCAGTTAAAATTCCTCAACTCCCACAACTTTTATGTGCCATCAATGTGTATTCGTAACGTAATCGTAATGTGCTTAAGACTCGAAATTTCAATTGATTTTTCAATTAAATTGTCGCCAGCTTTGCGAAATTTGCAATTCTTTAATTAAAAACTGGATGGCAAATTGCTTCATTTGTATGCTACCTGTCGCAGTCGAAAACACAAACCCAAATGGCGTTAGCTGCATTTCCCATGAAGAATAATATCAATCATGGCATACATTATGGCTGTCCATTAATGGACCCACAATCCACTGTGCGCATGTGAAATGACATAATCTATGCTGACGAAAGGATAAACATGTTGCGGCCGGGACCACACACACACACACACACAGCCAACTGTCAGGCCCAACAACCACACAAGATGTTAATTAAGAAGTCAAAGTTAATCGATTTGTGGCCATTCGATGACTGCGGCTGACTTTAATGTTGTTGAAGTGAAACGAAATGTGGTTGGCCTTTACCTATTTAACTGTGTGCCAAGTGTTTGCTCTTTCAAGGGGACACAATTTATTAATTTATACCAGTGCACAAATTTTGATACAACAATTCAATAAGTACGCAAAAACAGTTAGAAACTTTACCTCAACTTTGGAAAAACACAGATTGGCAGAATAAATACAGAAACTCTAAATAAATGTGTAATTATTATAAATAACATATTAAAATTGCGCTTTAATTGTTAAATGTTTCTATGCGCATTGTTTTCAATGAAGTACTTAGAAAGAGAAAATCTAACCAAAACACTCGTGCATTGTGTGTGTTAAAAGTAACTTTCTCGCCACTTCGCTTAAAATGTAATTATCATTCATTACACTAAAAAGTATTTACAATAACGTGTTATTTAAACTTTTTCCCCGTTCTCTCATATTTGTGCGTTCGCAGGAAAGTTTGCGTTCAGCCATGCTAACCCGTTCAATGTTTGGCACGCCAACAATCGGAATAAGACGGCAATATCCAACTGAATTTTAGAACAGCTTTTGATCACGTTTGAAAAAGATGTTAGCAAACGAACTGGAACATCGAGAAGAAAATGACCAATGATTCAAGTGGTCATTTAAAAAAAGACAAAGAACTTAATTGAAGCATTGAATGCTAAACAAGACGAGAAAAGTTCATCTTTTAATATAACCCGAGGATGGTTCGACAAATTTGAAAAGCTCTGCAACTTACATAATATAAGATTGATCAGTGTTTAAGGAGATCATTAGTGATGGTCAATATGAGATGGGACTTTGCAGAAAAAAAATGCCAAACATACAAAAAGCAGAAAAAGGTAAATTCGTGGACAAAAGGTTTGTAAAGAGTGTTTGACATTTCTTCTCGGTTTTAATAAAACCTTTGACAAATAAGTCAGAAAATCTGCTCGCCTTAAAACATAAAAGTGGAATTTCTGCCGAAAATACAACGCAAACAATTACCTAATAGATCAAGGTGCAATTTCGATATTTCAACTCATTATTAGCAGGACACTTTTCGATTACATTTCGATGACTGACTTTTGAAAGAAATTCATCAAAATAGATGCTACAAAAGCTATCAATCAGATTCATTGAACAAGTTCTGGAAGCAAATATTGTCGGACTGCTTTAAGCCCTTTTTGACCATCACTAATTGATGATTGAATTGACATCTTAAAAATTTAAATTCAGTTTATGAATTTGGATAGAGAGCCACTTACAAACTAAGAACTTTTGGAGATGAACGAAGACCAAGACAGATGAGGTTAGATATGTTGCGAAACCAAAAGGCGATTTAATTTCAATTAAATTTTTAAAGCAACTTCTTAGTCAGGTTGATGAATTGATTGAAAATTACAATTTCTGATCTTTTTCAACCATTGAAATCAACCAAAATCCCCTCTGAATTCGCTGATGAAATCATGAAGCGAACATCATTAAGTCCTAGGCCCTCCCTATGATAAATGAATCAATGAATGTCCCATGAATTCAGTACCAGCATTTGCATTTCAGGTAGAAATGAGCGAAAGGTTACATATATATTCCTAGTGAAATTTCTAATATGCAAAAACGATCTTAAGTTTTGAGGAACGGTACTAAAGTAGCTTAATATGGTTTTGAGCCATATCTCTATGATCTTGGAATTTGGTGAAAAACTCAGAAAAAACACCGAGATCTTTGTACTTAAATCAAGTACAATAGTATGCTAAGTACGAAAATACTTGGTTCATGTTTTTTTATTTAATTCGTAGATATCTGATTTTAGACCGTTTCAGGAAACATTAAGTACATTTTGGGCTATTCCAAAGTTTTTTAAACTTTGTTCTAAGAACGAAATTGTCTTGAACCAATCCCTCTTCGTTCTTATTAGATGGATTCATACTAAGTTTAAGTGCACACAAGATTTATTTTAAGTACAAAACGGTTTAAATTCTATACCGATCGCTTTCGAATGTTTGAGTACAAAAAATTCTTGATTTAAGAATTTTGAAATTGATTTAAGAATTATAAATATATAATAAATAAAATCTTAAGACTGATTTTTACTTAGTTTAAGTGTAATCAAGTTCGAATTATACTTGACATTTTAAGAACACAACGGTATATATTCTATCCCGTTCGCTTTAGAAAGCTGGCAGCCGTTTAGTAATACGGAGTTATATATTTATCTGGGTAAAGCCCGAACCAGAACTGGCTTATAATTAATTACAAAGTCTCTCATAACGACATCGTAAATATAAAAAAAATGTTAGGCTAGTTTAAAAATTAGTTAAAATATTGCACCAGGCTTTTAAGCGAAATATTTTCTTGCTGCATTCGCGGCAATAAAAGTAACCGGAAATTCACTAATTCAAAGATGGCGTCCGCTGCAAGGGCCTGCAAACTTTAACTTGTGCTGTTTCCGCTTCCGGCTGCTTCGCTATGTTTTTACCTCCGCCCACTACCATTTCGTTTTGCTGTGCCATTTCTATCGCATTTTTCTGGCTTTTTTTTTTAATGTTTTATGCCTGATTGACTTTTGCTTTTGATTTCTTTCAACGCTTTTGTTTTGTTCCCTAGACAATTCGCTTTTGTGGTTTATATTTTGAGCAATTTTTTTTGTTTGTTTGTTATTAAACTTTTGCTACTCTAGCCCGCACTTCAGTTGGCTTTGTGCGGCTGGCCGTTGCTAAGTAATGAGATCGATTTTAATGGCGCCTTATTCTAGTTTTTTTCTTTGTTTCATTTCACTTCACTTTATTTTGTTGGTACCCACTTGTGCTACATTTCATCTGGAGCGGCCAGCATTGTGGTTGTTTAATTGAAATTCATAGTTGTGTTTGCCATGTTTTTTTTTGTAAATGCTGTGGCAGTAATTAAATTGGTATGCACAAAAAAAAAACAATAGAAATATAACGATGAACTGAAGAGAGATTTTAGCCATTATCGTAGCCTACTTTTTTGGGGCCATGTTTCTGCTGGCGAAGTTTTGCAACTGCCTTGCCTGTTAGCATATCGTATACTCAATTAGTCATTACATTAGCTGGTCACTAAGTAAGTAAGTATTTGTCAGGTAACGTTTTGTTGAACCAGTTTCAGTTGTTGTCTATTACAGTTTGCAAAATAAATGCAGCAATTTGTAATTGAGTCACGTAATTTGTAATCTGGCAAATAAATTGATTTGTTGTTAAAACACGAAAGGCTGTTGTTTAAACAATATCCTTGCCTTGAAGTGGAACAAACAAGGAGTTAAGAATCGATTTATATACCCCGAAAAATTTATTTTTTAAACGAATAAAATGTACCCAAAGTTTTGAAAATGCATCTATAAGTTTAGGCAAGGGCTATAAAATAAAAATTTTTTCACAAAATCCATGGGATTCTTTTTCTTACTATATCAAAATAGCCACAATATGTCGAAAGAACCTAACCTAACCGAGCCTTCCATAGAAATATCCTACCTACTAGGTGGGGTGAAAAGTAACATCCCTCATCGCCAGAGTGCGCTGCTATCGCAAAATAGAATATGGTTCCTCAAAGTCAATTCATATTTAGGCAGACATGTCAAATTTCAGCGCGATGCAGCCCTTAGTTTTGTTTTTTGACAGCTGATTGTTGTTGACGTGCTTGGCATCATGTTGAAGCTAGGTACTGAGGGACATCGAATTTTCCAAAAACAAACACAGGTATTCGAGTAGTGTGACCAGCCCCACCATAACTGAAAAATACAGCAAAATTCAATTTTCGGCGTTATTTACTGTTTAATCTGGTCACACTGTATTTTGCAATCCACTTTAGGAATATATGGCAAATTCCTTGAAGAAAAATTCGAACGCCCTCAGTACCTAGCTTGAATATGGAAAAAACGATTTTCGATCTGTCATTAAACATAATTTTTTAAGACGCAAAACGTCGAAGAAAACAAACGAAAAGTTGGATAAATATTTTGGGGCTGATGCTTCTTCAGATTACATTTAGGAATCCAATTGCTTTCCCATCAGCTTCATTCGCCCGATTTGGCTCCCTCGGACTATTATATTATATTATTAGAGGGTTGTAAGATGTCCACAATATTTTTAAGCTGCTATTCATATTTTCATAATTAACATTTAGTGCATTTGCTTCAGCTTTTTATTTTTTGGGTACTTTCAACATCTCTTCTAAAAACATGCCTGGAATGATTACACATTTTCATTTAGAGTGCGGCCAATAAATCTGTCAACACCTGTAAGACATTTAACATGCCGCAAAACCAAAAACCCAAAATGCTCTTCTAGTCATGTCACAATTATTTATGCCCTCAACCCGAAAATGCAATGTAATTAATGTGATTTATGATTATTAATTTGTTGCAATTGTAGTTAAAGCATTTGGATGCTAAATTATGCAAAAGCAATGCCACTGTCAGTCGTTGCAACGATGCCAAAATCAAATTTATTGCAAGGAATTTGATTTTAATATTAAATGTGTCTGAGCCGCAGAAATACCTCGGCATGGCATACGAGTATACAGGATATGCTTATCCTTTGGCTCCTTTCTATTTTTTTTTTTTTTTTGCCAGTTAGCCCAAGAGTTGGTTTTGTTGGCACTTTAGACAGTTTCAAAATGTCTGTCTGTGGCTTTGGCTGTGATTTACAAGCGTAAAATAGCAGAGGCATCAAATATTTAACAGCTGGTCTATTGACTCAAGTGTGGGCAAAAGCTTCTGTTTTATTTTGGGGTTTCATTTGTGTGGCTTCACTGGTTTAAAGCTTATAACAGTAACAATAAGCAAAACTGAAAAATGCCGGGGCCAACGCATTTATTAAATTTTCATTAAAATTTATAGTTGCCTTCACTGAGGGTTGATGCTCATAAATCAGCAAATTAATATTAGGATATGGGCAAATAGCATTGGGGAGCCCCGACAGCGTCCCATTATGCATAACACGTGGATAAGCATAATTCATGTTTGCCTGTGTGTGTGTGTGTGCTTCTGTTTGTATAAAATTTGTGACAGCTTCAAAAATGGCAAATATTTCAACCGAAATATTGCGACAAAACTGAATTTATAGCATTTTTGTTCAAATTTTTAAAGTCGAACCACTTTAAACATGGGGCCAGCAGCCATTAATCGGCTAGCTGCCTGTCTGGCTAGCCCAGCCGACTGGCATGTTACGTGCAAATAACAAATAAATGGCCAACTAAAACCAACATCAATCAGGTCTTGTTTATGCGGGCGTACACCGCTTGCTCTGACTACCATGTTGACCCGGCCACCGTCTACGCCTTAGCATCTGGCCAACAGTTTGTGCGGCTGCACAAGCTGGCCATATAATGCAATAAGCTAAAGTTATTGATGTTGCTGACATACTTGTACAATGTACATACTAGTAAGTAACCAGATAAAGCGGACACTTAAGCTGGCATGGGTCAACAAAAATTCTAATACATTTATGAATGATCATTAGACAATCTGTATGTAACTTAAGCTTAACTTAATGTTCTAAGTTACATCACTCTTATCAAGTTAATAAGTAATCTGAATAAGTACAGAGCGCAGCAGTCGAGTGTCTGTACTAAATCAAGTAAGAAAGGCAGTCAATAAACTCTGTTCCAGCCAAGGTAGCAAGATAGAGGTCCTTTGGGTCATTTACTGAGACCAGTAGGTAAGTCCATAGCAAAGAGAGTGTAAAGCGTGGGGATCAAGAACACTCCCCTGTGGCTTTCCTGCTCGAATAGTACTTGCACTTGATTCAGTTCCATCAAGCGCAACGGAAAATGTCTTGTCAGTAAGAAAACTATGCATCAGATCATAGAGCTGTGGTGGGAAGAGACTCCTGATTTTGCATAGCAATCCTTTTTGCCTGCTTTACGTCCACAAATATGGCCACAACGTAAAACCCTTCGAGAATAAAGTTTGTTACCCGTGCGACCCTCGAAACCCAACTGAAAAGGGAGGAAGCGTTGGCTGACTTTATCCAGGGAAAGCATCCTATTCAGCAAGCACCTCTCAAAAATGTTCCACACTGATAGCAAGCTGATTGGTCTATATGATTCGACATCTGGTAGACTCTTCCCTGCCTTGTGGATCATTACCAAGGGGGGACTTCTTTCAGAACTTCGATATGTAACCCAGTCTCAGTACTGAGTTGTAAAGCAAGACCAGAAAGAAAGTGGAGGGTCGGCCAGCTCATAGCCACTGGAAGCCGAGCTCATTCGTGTTTTCACACAGACGCGAGCTGAAGTCATGGCTGTGTGAATCGGTTAGCACATAAAAATTAGATTTTGCAAGTGAAATGGCTGTCTACTGTGGCGCTCACCAACACAAGCTTATATTTCAGTCCTCTCCATTTGGTCGGTCCTGCTTCAGTGTCTTGTTAACAAGCCCGTCTTAACCAAGAACCTTTGTGGACTAAAGTTCTTTGATCTGCTCTTGCACTTCCTCAAGAGTGATCGGAGAAACTGGCAATACGAGCTGTCCAGGGGTGTCAAGAACCCGCTTAACTCACCTTTTTTGGGTTTCAGATGAGCTACTAAACGGCATGAACCTCTACTCCTGGTTTTTTTTAGCAAACTCCTTAGCCCAATGCTAAGGAGATGTTAAAAAAAAAAAAAAATTACATAAAAAAAAAAAAACTTTTAAATGTGGCGCTACTCAAACTGTGTAAAGTGCTGTCCATTAATACTATTTAAACTTCGTTATCGATTATCTGATCGTTCCCAAAATTAACAAATTACCGAATTCCAACAGAATTTGCCAAAATTTCTGCCTAGAAATGGGATTATTTCAAATTGCGGGGAGGCATAGGGCATAGCCTAAATTTAAAATAATCTTGATCTCCCTGCAAGAATATGGAGCCTACATTATATGTATACATTTCGAGCCTCTGGTTTGTACCATCTGTGACATCTGTGCGTTTAATCGAACATACAGATATGGCTTTATCGACTCTGCTGTTAATGCTGATCAAGAATATATATTCGCAGCTCCGTATAGGGCTTACATGTAAAAGGTGAACAAATTATTACTACTGCTATTTCTTTCCACAATTTTGTATGAAACTTCTTACAGTCAAATTCGACAAACAGAATTTTCTCGTGCTGAGCGGCTTAAATGTTAACCTATTTATTACTTTACATAAAATTTACAGTTTTTTTACACGCAAGAAATTTATCCGTTTGCATAGGCATCTAAATGTGGCGACATCTGTTGACACTTCAAAATGTTGCAAGCAACATAGATGGCGCCACCCAAAAGTGCGAAAGAGTAGGCATACTTTAGAAAGAGAAGGCAAGTGTGAGCAAGTGAATAGGATAGAGTGAGCACCAAAGTGCGAATGAGTAGGCATACTTAAGAAAGAGTAGGCAAGTGTGAGCAATTGAATGGGATAGAGACATCACGTGGGACAACTATAGTCTACAGCCCGCGCACTTTTAAATATGGGATTTTTTTCCAAATGGATGAAAAACGAAACACTCAAAATGTAGACACCAAGTAAATCGGTTTGATTCCGATTTTCGAGCTAAATGTTGTCCTAAAAATAAAGGCTTTTTAAAATTAAATTAAAAAGTAAGCACCTCCACAACAATAATGAATGTTTACGAAAGCAAAACTCGGCCGTACCCAACAAAAATGGTCATTATGGAGTCATAAACTGTATTTGCAGGGGTTTGAGATCCTGATACGAGTTAAACACAGAGTTTCAGTGGATAACTGGACGGGAATTAGAAGAAAGAGCTTTAGTACTTTACGAAAATGTTTTCTTTAACGACGGACGGAATATATACATTATTTTCCGAGTTTGAGCTGTGTCCGTCAGTTCGTCCGTCAGTCACAGTTGGGCTGCCACAGACTTTACTTAGTGGCGCCATCTGTTGACACTTCAATATTATGCATTTCAAGCCGCATAGATGGCGCCACTTAAACGTGTGAAAGAGTAGGCATACTTACGAAAGAGTAGGCAAGAGAAAGTAAGTGAATAGGGTAGAGTGTGCAAATGAGACAAATATAGTAAGCAGCCCGCGTGCTTTAAAATAGGGGAAATTTACAAAAATAGATTCAAAATAAAAAATACTTAATGTAGACTCTGTAAAAATCGGATTGTTTGATGTTGTCCTCACAAAATTGAACATATTTTATTTAGCTCAAAAAATGTTCAAAATGCTAAAGTTAAGTTCACACAGGCAAATAATTTGCCCAAATTTTGTTAAAAAATTGCCTAAATAACTTTTACCTTAGACTTTGCGGGACTTAAAACTAAAGCTATGGATCCACCCGCAAATAATCTGCTCATAAAGTTTCCTTCCAGTTAGTTAGTTAAATTCCATTTTTGATAAAAACTTAGCTGAGTTGGCCAAATAGATCCAAAGCTTCAGTTTCAGTTCCTGAACTTGAAATGAAATGCCAAATTAAAGGTAAAAATAAACATTTTTATCAAAATTTGGGCAAACTATTTGCCTGTGGCACCTTAGCTTGACACTCGTAATTTAAATGAGTAAAATAGTTTGGATGAAGCAGGGTTGCTAATTTACCCCAATCACCACAAAAATATAAAGATTTGGAATCAATCCGTTCCATTTGTAAGGGGTAGTAGGAAAAAACTATTGTAATTTTTAAGAAGAAGAACAAAAAACGATTTTCTTAATATAAATCTCCTTATTTACAAATATTTTTGTCATTAAGTAGGCACAATACATCAGAAAATTCGAACTGAACTGAGGGTTTATGAATTAAGGGTTTATTTCCCTTTAAAAAAAAAACATTATACAGTCGACCTTTCTCATAGTGAATCTCAAGGGAACCTTAAAACACATTCATTATCCAGTAAATTAATAATATTAAATGGTTTTAGAATTGAATGAAATTGCTGGGTTCTGAAAATGAATTTTTTGTATACAAAATTTTAATGGTACGGAAGTTCGAATCTACTTTGAACATTTAGCGAAATCCATACTAATCGACTTGCTTAAAAGCTTGATAAGTCTCAATTCCAAATGTTGTTTCACCTTGAGTTTATTAAAATATTGACCCATTCCAGATATAATTTCGTTAAGTGACTGTAAAGTTGACTCAATTTATATGCACTTGAGTACTTCCGATCGATTTCCTGGCTTCATGCACCATTTTAAAGCCATGTTGCGAGCAAACTCGTTGCTGTTGTTATTATTATTGTACGCTTTCAATTTGTCCAATTTACTTATTGGCTTACTCCACATACATATGCACATGCTTACATAATTACACACATAGAAATGACCACTTTTGGTTATCTGCACGCATTTTCCTGGGCTTTTGCATTTGCTTTTGGAATTTTGGCGACCAATTTTTGCCATACTTCCGTCTGGGGCGCTTTGTCAAGTTGTCTCGGTCGACTCTCAGTCCATGTTATGCAACGAATTGCAAATTGCAGTTTTACTTCTTCTTCGTAGTTTTTTGTTGGCAGCAACTGGTGGCGACTGAGCAAAAAAAAAACTTATGGCACAAATTCTGTGGCGCCTTTGAGATTGTTGCAATTGTTGAGTAAATAACAAGTGACTGAGGTAATCTGGCTACCGTTCCCTGGCAATGACAGCACACTTTGTTGTAGTAAACAAGCCCAACCAGAAATCAAACTCGAGGAAAAGACAAAATAAATGCAAAGACAAATGTAACAACAACAACAATAATGTGTTTCAAACTTTCTTTTTATGCGCCACTTTGGCCAAACATACGTTCGTTCGTCAGCCGCTTCATTGATTTTCATTTACACCGCCTCGGCGTGCCAGAGCGCCAACAGAGATGCCGCGCCGCTGCCTTGGCTCGTAATTGTTGCAATTTAACGACCCAGCCAGATGAGGTAACCCAACAGCACCAGCTGTCTAACACCATTGACCGAAAGAGCGCCACAATATTTAAGAGAGCCCTCCACGAATTGTGGGGATATAATTTTGACGCTTTTGTTTACCATTTGCATACCAATTAATTTAAATGCTAAACCTATTCGATTGTTTAGCCTAGTGGAGGGTACATAAATATTTGGACAAATTTTATTTAGTTTTGACCGACAATTTGCGCAAGACGCTTGACAGGTAAAAAAACGCTTTCACTGACCCCTGGATGTGGAAACTGGCACCTGAAACTGCAACACAAAATGCAGCTTTCGACTTATATAAGCCATCGGTTAGGAGGTCAGATTATTGGCATTGCTCCGTTTTATATCGCCAAATCTTTGCATGCGATTTTCTAATTTCGCTCGTCACGTTGACGGAAATGTGTAAATTAATGAGTATATGAAAATGTTTTCACCGTCCCCATCCAACAACAATTTGTTGTTAATTTAACGTTTAGAGTTCATTGCGGTTGCGTTTCTAAATCTTCAAATTCGTTGCTGTTAGCGGTTAAAAAAATATCTCATTATTGTGTGGTACTCGCTGTCATGATCGATAAGCAGCTCAAAAGTTCATCACTCCATGTGAGCAATTGAGGTGGTTGTTGTTGTTGTTTCTGTTGCTTCTGCTGATGATGTTGCGACTGTGGCTAATGTGACGTTAAGTCGCTGTTATTTGTACTCATGTTGGGCGCTTTAAGCCTCATAACGGCTTCGCCTTATGTCTTAATTAAGCTGCATCAAATGCCATGAAAAATTGTTAAATAAAAACCAGCACAGTGGGCAATGCGGGAACCACATAAAAATTGAGGTCTTATTATATTTCATTTATTATTTTAATTTTTTAGTTAATTTAACGTCCAAGTTATCTAATTATTGACAGCTTTAGCCCATTTCTTTGAAGGAGCATTGCCCCAATTACACCTAATTTTGACTATTTTTTAACATGAAGCATCGATAAGTTTTACTGCCAAATATGGATTATTGTAAATCTGTGTGTTGAACCCTTTTTACCGCTGATATGCCGAGTTATCCTGTTTGAAGAATATTTTTTTTCGACGATACTGCAAAAGTGGACCGTTATTCCTGCATATATTTTTCCAGCACATATATGTAGGTGTTTAGAAAGTCAAGTTTCGTCACATTTACCAATAACAGGGCTGCAAACCTAAAATTGATTTCCGAATCTCCGGTTCGCGGGTTCGAACCAAAATCTTGCATAGGTTCATGGTTCCAAAAATTTGAGGTTCGAGGTTTTTGGGAGAAGGTTTTGGTTCCAACCGTGGTTCAAATAATATTCTGAATTCCTTGATTTTTGTTAACTAAATCGTATTATTTAGTTCATATTTAAAATAAAAATTTCTTCAAGTGATTGTTTGTTTTTCGTT
Source organism: Lordiphosa mommai (assembly GCA_018904225.1). NCBI lineage: Eukaryota > Metazoa > Arthropoda > Insecta > Diptera > Drosophilidae > Lordiphosa > Lordiphosa mommai. Next base: position 227,081 of record JAEIFT010000267.1, on the reverse strand, counting down.
TTTGATCAGACAAAATAAAAATGGAGCAAGTATGAAAGTCGGTCAAGCCCGACTGTAATATACTTTTTACCTGTCAAAGATTGTACGTAAATGAAAACTTTTAAGTGTGGGGTCACACAAACTGTGTAAGTGCTGCCCAAACGATATCGGCCAGTGCTGCCCACCGTAAATATTTGTTTTGCTTATAACTCGACTATCGAATATCTGATCTGGAAATGGAGTATGGTGGATCGAAGTGAAAAGACGATTAAAATGTATGCCTAAATGGTTTGAACAATCTATCTTTAAAATTATAGGAGATATGACCCTTTTTTTTTTATACTTGAAAAGTGTATATTAACTTTGCCAAAGTTTGTTCAGAATATTCATTTCCGACCACAAAACGATGTATGTTCTTGATCAGGACGACGAGCTGAGTTATTTTTGTCGTCGTCGATGTTTTTCAGGAACTAGTCTCTCAGTTTTTAAGCTATCGAGCTGAAATTTTGCAGAGTCTTTTTTTACTGCACGCAATAATATGTCGGAACGGCCGGATCGGATGACTATATCATATAGCTGCCATAGGAACGATCGGTCTAAGAAAGTTTAGTTAGAAAAACTTTTTGTTTTCCATCGTCAAAATTTTGGGAGTTTTATAATGCTGTAAACTGGAAAAATGTATTAAAATCGGTTCACAAGCATATAGCTCCATAGAATTGGTGGGTGAAAACTAGTTCTAGTGAGAAAATTTGTTTACGTAGGTCACTAACTTGGTACGTTAGTTTTATATGCTTCAAAGCTCAATGGGTTGGTCAAACTGTGAATTTTTTGTTTAGTTGGTATATATTGCTTCTATTGATTCAGATTGGGTGTTTGATTTAGGTCAAATATTACAGGTTAAAAATTTTACTCTACTATCGTTCTATCTGATCTGGAAAACGATGTTTTAAATGGGGGTGCAATCGATATCATGTGAAATGATGAGAAAAATAAATGTCTAAAAGGTTCGAACAATATTTCTCCAAAATTGTGGGAGTTTTGAGGAGTTTTTCAAATTGTGGGGGTGGCAACTCTACCACCGTTAATCTGATCAGAAAACTATGTATGGGGGCTCGAAAAGTAATGATGAGTAGAATATATGTCTAGAATTTTTTAACAACCTAACTCCAAAATTGTGGAAGATATGAGGTTTTTTCAAATTGCGGCGGCGGCAGGGGGCGTGGCAAAAATTAAAACTAAACTTGATTTGCCTGCAAGTATAAGAAGCTAGTGTTCCATACATTTCAAAGCTCTTTCTCTTACCATCTCTGAGATCTCTTCGTTCATGCGGACAGACGGACATGGCTATATCGACTCGGCTGTTGATGCTGATCAAGAATATATATAGTTTATAGGGTCGGAAATGCTTCCTTCTGCCTGTTACATACATTTGCACAAACTCAATATACTCATTGTACCTTCGGTACAGAGTATAATTATATTTAATTGATCGGGAATAAACAATTTCTCTTTAAAAATCATGGTTATATCATAACCACTTATTCCCTTAAAAATAAATTGAATCCGGTTCTGTAGAGGAGTGTGATATGCGGTGTAACATTTTAAGCGCCATTTGACATTATGAAATTTTTTATTTAATTTGGGTAGTTAGACGATGCCGTAAACCGTACATTTTTATGGTTCTGGTAATGGGTTAGTATGACGGGCCGAAGCCATGAACATGTTTCACAGGTACACACACACACACATGACTAGGAATTTTAAAATTTTTTTAAATTTTGGCCATTAAGTCATTACGTCTAAAGACTTCTTCACACAAGTTCGTTGCCTTTCTAAGCAATTTGGTTGGTTGGTTACTTACCTACCTAAACTTAAGCAACCACACACATATTCTCTTTGTTTGCTTTGCTTATTTCTCTGTACGTTTTTTTCGCTCATTTCGGCTGAACATTTTAAAGCTCTCCATGGTCCGGCATTTGCTGAGATCGCAGCGTGTTTTCAGTTTCGTTCATGACTTCGTAGCGTTAGGCAGCAATCAACACATTGTTGCTCGTTTCATTACGCGTGCCGTATACATAATAAAAAATTAAAAATAAAAAAAAAGAAGTTAAATTTTAAGCCCAATTAAGTGTTTTGGCTGTGTGCGTCTGTCTGTTCACGTTGTTAGCTTCCAAACACGAATCAAGCCCAAAACAGCTGTTTGGCCATTTAATATCAAGTTTGTTGCCTAAGTCTTTTGTTTTCTTCAGCACTGTGCAAAAATTTCTGTGTGTAAGAAACCAAACAAAGTGTACAAATACAAATACAAAATAAACAAGATTGTTTACTAGCAAAAAGCACAGTCGAAACCAGTTGTGCAACTACGATTCGAAATATTATTCACATCCATTGACTAGTTGCCTCCGTGCAGTGAACGCCAGTGCCGGCTGTGTCATTCCCTTTCGTTAAGCTTGATTGTAATGGCGCCCAAGAAGGAGTCAACCTTGAGCCAGCAACAGCAGCAGCCCCAGCAGCAGCCTGTTATGGATTTTGAGAGGATAAAACGGCATTTCAGCTGGTCGGATCCGAGTGCCATGTGAGTCACACGATCTAGTCGAATACACGTTTTTACAAAGCCAAAAATAAAATTTAAAAAAAAAATCAACAAAGAAGCCAAGTGTTTTGTTTTGTTGTGTTTTTCCCAGGGACAAAGCCGTAATAGCTGTTGGCAGCTCAAGAACATTTATACAAAGAATTTTCACTTTTTTGAACTGAAATTTATTAAATAATTAAAAAAAACTTATTTGCTATTTGTTGGTATTTTAGTCCAAAGTGTAAACACACTGGAAACCGCTGATGATTCACTTTGTGCAAATATTTGTATAGCAAATTTAGCTGTTTGTTTGTCTGCATAAATTCCACGTCATGCTTATTAAGCGCTGTGTGTTTTAATTACATTTATATGCACATGCTAAGTGCAGCCACAACAAGTGACGAGTGAAATTTTGTTGTGTTTTTTTTTTTTTGCAATTATATAAAAGTTGGCTTGAAGCAAACGGTTCACGCAATACGCTTAGCTAACAACACGCAAAATGTATAAATAGAATCCAGGGTTGCCCTAACTGAGTGTTAGCACTTGGCTTCTAATTTGGTTAATTGCAAATTTCAATAATTTCACTAACAAATAATGGGTTTTTAAGCGAATTAACGTCCATCATCATCATCATCATCATCATCATCGAACATTGCCTGAGCTGATTGTATTATAAAACATCCGGCACAATGTGTGAAAAATTACTTGGCCATAATTCAATACAATTGTGGCCATCGTTTGTGGCGAATCTCTCGTTTTTTTTATGTAAATATTATCTTTATTATGCAGCGCCGGGTTGAGCATGACATAATATATAAATGTTTGCCCAAAGCCACACCAAAAATTTGAATTTATTGTTACAGTTTGATGATTGGAATGACCCGTTTTATCGCTGCTTTTGCACCTTGGTTGATTTGGCATTCATTTCCGCCTGAACTAGTTCAAGCTTAGAGATATGTTTGTGTGTATTAACGACGTTTTCTGGCGTGCTGTTAATTGTTGTTATTGCCTCAGTTTGATAATTTGCAGTCAAAACACATTGCACATAGTGCCCGCGCTTTAATGGAAAATTCTAACTGCCACTCAATTAAAATGCCAAAAGCATGAAATTGGTTATGAATTGGATATGGTTCTATATAATGTAAAGAAATTGCGCAGTAAATGCATTTAAATGCATTTAGCTGATGATTCTGATATGCATATGTTAAGTCAACAAAACGTATTTTCTTAATCAATTCACAACATCTAACAGAGCTGTAAATTTCGACATATATTGTGTATATAATTACTTGTGTCACTTTTGAGATCATTATGAATATTTATATAGAATCGCTTGCGGATCGCACTCAAATCTGTTTCGAACAACTCCCAACCGGTTATAGCCCATTCTAACAGAGTTCACACCAAAATTTATTAACACTTAAAGAGATGTGACATTGAATTGTGTCAACATTTGAAAATACGGTCAAACACGTGTTTTATCAATTTTATTGTGAAATGTTACAAAATATCATATTTTTTCTTATATAATCATCATAGACCAACTCCTTCCTGATAAAGAACTGTCGGTATGCCCATGGCAACGTGCAGGCTCAAAGCAAAAACTTACTTAAATATGGCAATCAGTCGTTTTCAGCAAAATTAGGCTTAAGCAGTTCATAGGCTGGTGGAAATCCAAGCCGCCAGACTAGGTGTTCCGTACAACAGCTCTTAAAAAAGCGAGAATAAGTCTCTTTCACACTTTGAGACGACGCAGACAAAAATTTTTCAGAATTTTTCAGAGTTTGCATTGATTTCTACCAAACAAATCTCAGGTTTCATAAACTTATCCAGCCTAGCCTCCACATAGTTTCTGTCTCTAGGAACCCTTAATTTTTTTTTTCCACATAATGGGAGGAAAGGACAGAAGTCAATTCCAAAAGTGGCACCACAATAATACCCTCCAGCAATCTTCCTAACCCTACGGAAAGAAGAATTATATCATTCAACAGAGCATTTGCAGTAATTTTCACATTAACATTAAATAAGCAGACTGAACGCAAGCTACCCCAAAAATATGTCAGAAGTTTTCATTGCTATATCTCCTTTAAGTATTATTCAATCTTTCGGAAAATCAGACAGATTATAAATCTTGGGCATATACATTGTGATTGTAAAATTAGAGTTCAGTATCTGATCAAATGTAGAAGTAATTCAACGGTTTTTTTTAGCCGTTACTCGTAGAGTAAAAAGGAAGCAGGAAAAGGAAGCATTTTTCGACTTCAATAACAAGCGAGACGATTTATCCCAGTCCGTCTGACCATTTGCTTGTCCGTAAGAATACTTAAATCTCAGAGACTAGAAAAGCTAAAGCAACCAAATTTTTTATTTACGCAGATCAACCAATAGAAAATGTTAAGTAACAACTTCAATTTTATAGATATTTAGTTCTAATTTAACATTTATATAAGTATATGCCCAATATTTCTAATCTGTGAAATTTTCATAAATATCGAGTGATATATTGCGGATATAGAAAATTGTATTTTTTGTCAAATATTTGGGGTTACTGTGCGCTTAATCTGCCAAGTTATGGTTAATTTTTACTTTTAATGTTAATACTTACATTCTATATTTATAACATTATCTTATTATTAACATTTTGCGATTTAATAAAATGTTTTAAAATATTTCTTTATTTAGTAATATTCACCTAAGAAATGTTGCAACATTTTTTTGAGAATTCCAAAAATGTTAGAAATCTCAACATTTCTTCCACAAATTTTTAACTAAGAAAACAGATGAACATTTCTTAAATTTTTAAAAAATGACCACATGAATTTGGTATTTTTTTTATAAAATACTGAATTTGAAATCAATATTTATCGAAGGCTCCGAAAGTGTCATCACCAGTAATCAGTTGATTTGAATTTAACGCTAGGCGCAATTTTTGATCAATAAATACATTTTTATAAAACATTGCGTGTATAGCTTCTGCGGATGATTTGGGGAAGACAATTTAAGGAGTATGGGGGTGTGGTGGTTTTGTTGGGAGAGAAAAAAGTGTTGGTGGGGGGTTTGTGAGATGGGGAAAGAGGGGAAGGGGGGGGTGAATTTTAATTGGCTATTGATATGTAATTATTTTGCATTTATATCAAAATAGCAATAAATTGGGCGAATGGCTTTTTTGATAATGCTGAATGTTCCCCTCTTTCTTGAGGTAAAAAATCGTATTGTATACAAATACCAAATAACCCGGGGCGAATGGCTCATTTTTATAAATGCGAAATGTTCCCCTCTCTCAAGAGAAAACTTCGAAATGCTGACATTTCTTACATTCTCAAGAAATGTTTCAACATTTCTTTGATGGAAATAAGCTATAAGTCGTAAAGAAATGAAAATGTTAGGCATATTGCCAATGAAAAGGAGCTGTAACAGGTAAATCGAAATCGAGCACGACCTACTTTAACTTATTCTCTCGTTTGTTGCGTGGCCGGAAGGGAGTGGCTAATATTTAAACGAACCAAGTGGGAAAGTCGGTCATTCGCGAATGTAATATACTCTATACCTGCCAAGGTCTGTAAATATCTAATCAATTTTAAGTAAGGGGCAACAGAAACTTTAAAAGTGCTGCCCAGCGAAATTTTTTTGACTTGCCTTTACCTTGACCATCGTTCAACTGATCAGAAAACGATGTATGGTGGATCGATATATAATAATAAGTAAAGTTAATCTTCAAAAAGTCCGAACAATCTAATAGACTAATTAGACTACGTTCACATTGGGTTGTGTATATGGCAGTTTCATGAACATTTAAACCATTTTTGAACCGAACCGGTTCGAACCCGGAGTTTCTTTACTGTAAACCGAACCTTGAACCAAACCTCTTGTGAAAAAAATAGTTCAACCTGAACCTGTTCCGAACAAAAACTTTCGGTTCGGTTCAACAAAATTTTATTCACATTTTTTACAAATAAATTGATTTTCATAATTTGGTAAAACTTAGGACGAACCAAGGTTCAAACCAAAACCTTAGCCCAAAAACTTGGAATCTTAATTTTCAGAACCTTAACCATTGGTAAATTTTGGTTCGAACCCGTAAACCAGACCTCCACAAAAACGATTAGAGTTTGCAGCCCTGCTTGGGACGAAATGTAATTGTAATGTGTAATTTTAAACAAGTAAATTCCTGTTACAGGGTACAGTCCGAGCATCACCCATTTTACATAGCTTAACTAAATAATTGTTGTTATTCTCAAGCTAGTTTATTAAAAGCTTATAATTTTCAAGTATTTTTTAGTGTATTTGCTGCTACAATGCTTTAAGCTCCATGTTAAGCTTACAAGTTAGTTTCATGGCAATGAGCTTAAATAAATAAAAAGCTTCGCTTAAACTTACTTTAACCAAAAATCGGATAGAGCTTTTTAAATAATGTCAACTGAAAGCTATGAGACTCATTTTATCTGAATCTATTTATAAATACTCAGAGAATCGTCATTACCACATATTTACTCAAATTTGTCGATTTCAAATTTTCCGTTTAATTTTCGGTTGTCTTATAACCGCTGCTAGCTAAATAATTGCCCATACATTTTATTATAAATATATTTAGCTCAAGTGAGTGTATTATTTTTAAATGTAATGCCACCCTGCTCTAATTGGATCCAAAGATCATGCTTAAAGTCGTTAAGATATTAAAGCAAATTGCGATAATCGGTCCACAACAGCAACAACTACAACGATGACAGTAACAATAACAATGCCCAAACGTACTTTGAGGTAACATGAACACTTTATAGAACATTTTGTATCATATTCTTTTATGAGTTGAACTTTCAGATAGGGTGGCCATTAAGGTCCATTAAGCTTAATACATATTCCTGTGTCTGTGTTAAGTGCGTTTGAACTGGAAGGCCAGGGAAATTACTGAGAAATGATCAAGCCTAACCCCCAGATTAATAAATGCGTGTTTGTCATTATTCTCTGACAATAGAAGATTTATTTCCGCATAAGTGGCTGAGCAACCTTTGTAATCACTGATCGGGCTTTAGATTGTTCCCTCGCATGAACTCAATTCTGTGGCATTTGCAGCAATATCACGTAGGCTTTGAAAGAATTTCCTATATCAAGAGCCTGTCACATAAATTAATGCCGATTCTTAGTCATTTTGCGTGTACCAGTTAACCGTTTTCTTGCTGTTTTCGGTTTGCCTCGCTTACAATGACTTCACTTGGTATTGGTACTTTCACTGTTTACTGCTGCAAGAAGCCTTATGCATTGTCTTAGAGACAAGCAACAAATTCGTTGTCTATTTGCTCAGAGCATTAACAGCAATTTGGACCGCCTGCTAATTGACTCGAAATATGGTCGAAAAGGTGGCCAACAAAACTATGTACATTGCACAATATGCGACCAATCAACCGGCTTTGCAAAAATTTGACTCAAATGCCGTGCTTTGTGTGCCAAAAGCACAATTTTCCTGAGATAATTATGGATAAATTTAAACGAAATGCTGAGTCTAGTCTGAACACGCTCGACTAGCTTTTTGCCAGTTTACAAAAGGCCTTGACACATTTGGAATTAACAAAATCTTCACAATAGACATAAATAAATTCAAATCCAAATGGGTCCAACCTGTAAGCCATATAATGCGAAATGATTACATTTTTGTTCAAGTTTTTGTTTTTATGAGACTCTAATTGAAATTAATTAAGCTGCTTGCATTTGCCAGGCGAATCAAAATCCACAAAAGTTGAATATAAGAATTGCATAACATTTGGCAAAACAGCCATTACAACAACAACAACAACAACAACAACTAGCACAACCGGACCGCTCCGCGTTTTTAACTGAGAGCCAAAAGAGCTTTGCAGCTTTTTAGTTGGTGGCAACTGCAATAAAATTAAGCAAACGCCTAACTAGAGATGTACGTGATTTATAAGCACGAAATTCACAATAAATGTCTAATTAAAGATAGTTTTCTTTGGTAGTTATGTTGAACATTTAAAAACAGTTTGATTAATATTTGTAAAGTTCGAATATTAAACTTTAAAGCCCTGTACTCAGATGAAATAGAAATTTAGTTTGTCCTACTGCTTTAAATAAATAAGGAAGCCAAAAGCATTCATATGAAGTATTGTGCCGAATTAACTTATTATTTCATCTGAGAACATGCCTTAGTGGGGTCTTCTACCTGACCACATGGCTTTTTGAGTATTTTTTTTTATAATAATGGAGAAAAACCATAAGAGCTTTTTCAATTTGGAATTTCCAAGCTATAATACTAATGCAAAATAAAAAAACCGAAAACAATATTTTCAAAGGTAGAAGAACGAAAAAAACGATATTTTTTGACAAAAACCCATTTTATGGCCAATCGCTTCTCAGGCCTCCATACAATAGTCAGAATTTGTTAAAATTAGACAGTGTTAAGTCAACGTAGAAAAATTATAATGCACTTGACAAGTTTAGAAAAATCTTGCGTCACGGTCGCCACGCACAGACTCAACCCAAAGCAAACATATTTCAAAGTTAGCCCTGCTTAAACTTTGCCATTCAAATTTGGCGTTTAACAGTGGTTACTTTCCATAAACGTCTTTTTATCTCGGTTGTGAGCAAGTTATCATTCGTAATAGTGAGAAGTCTAAATATGAGGCATTATATATGATGATATATGACCAGAGGTCAGACAGGTCTCTGAGCTAAACAATTACACTAACTTCATTCATACTTCATTCACGTCAACCTGTTATAGCTTACAAAAGGCGTTTCATGGAAATGCACGCATTGACAGCTGCAATTGTTCCGCACATCTTTCGCAAGCAAAATTCCCAGATAAATATTTTCATCAATGTTTACCCAACTCCCATTAACTGACACTCCCAAAGGGAAAGTGTTATTACTGCCTTTCTAGCGAACGATAAGAATGACATTTACATAAAGCGCGGGACCCAGCATTACCATAGAGATTGGCCATGTTCAGCAGAAGAACTTGCTCGCTGATCAATGATATGTTTCTAGGTAATTTACGTAGCCTACTTTTCCACTAGTGTTTAAAATGATATTTACATAGAGCTTTACCCAATGTTCATTTAACAGGACCCCCTAAAAGTATGCTAAATAATAAGAGAAGTTTTAATAAGCTGATCAGTGATCAAATGTCTCTGCTGAACGCACCCATTTTTTTGTTCAAATACTCGCTGGGAGACCACAAACAGTAAATAAAGTGGTGATCTTTTTTTCAAAGAAAAAGAAGCTGGCGCAAAGACAACAAAGTCTCTGGGCGCGGTTAGCAGAGACTCTTGATCACTTATCAGCTTAATAAATCGAATCTTAGTATTTAGCATACTTTTACATGTAAATATCATATTAAACACAAGAGGAAAAGTAGGCTACGTAAACTACCAAGAAATATTTAATTGATCAGGGCGCAGGTTCTTCAGCTGAACACGGCCCTTTTTTTCTGTTTTATTTCCCCAGCTAAACCTCATATCTTCCATAATTTCGCAGATTGATTGTTCAGACCTTCTAGAGATTTCCTCCATTCCACATTTTGTATCGATCCTCATCATTGTTTTCCTATTAAATGAAGCACAATCGAGTTACAGGCAAAACAAATAATTTCGCTGGGCTCACCTTTATCAAATTCAATTCAACTATCAAAATATAAACTTTGCCAGGTACAAAGATTATTGTATACGGGCTTGACCGACTTCCATACTTGCTTTTTTTTAGATTGCTTATGGCTAGTGGGGGGGAAATGTAATGATGCTTCTATTCGGATTTCGTTATTGTTGAGGGGTTGTGGCCTTCTGGGGTTTCTGTTGTTGCGCGGTCGTCTTTGAAGAGTTCCCTCAATTGGGAAAGCTGCTCATAGATAGTGGTAATATTGCTTCTATCATGGGTCCTTTTTTGTTTACCTAATACACCGCCTATCTTATAACCGAACTCGGTCTAACAAGTTTGAATTTTATATACCACTTTATGCAGGCACGTAGCCAGATTTTTCACTTGCTATGTCTCTTGTTTGATGAAATGCGCAAATGCAAACAATGGTCGCGTTCAGCAGAGACACTTGATCACTGATCAGCATAACAAAACTGATCCTATTATTTGCCATTCATTTAAAGGGTCTGGTTAAATAGACATTTGGAAAAGCTTAAATACAAGAGGAAAAGTTGGCTACGTGAATTACCAAGAAATATATCATTGATCAGTTGGCAAGTTCTACTGCTGAACACGCCCAATAACAGAGCTGCCATATCAGCAAAGTCCTCAAATCAAAGTTACAACAAATTAGTTTAGTTTACTGAGCAACTCCATTTTTGTTCACTTGCGTATTGGTGCAAATATCACGCTGTCATCGCTATGCGAAACGTAAGAGCCATACAAGAAATAGGTGATTAGGACACAGCAGTGCGAAAACAAGTTTCAAGCGAAAGGGAAAAACATTTTTATCGTAAAGTGCAATGCAATGTGAGATTGAAATGGCCGCTTAAATGCAATTAATTTTAAGTCAGGCTCAATCTTTCACAGCTTCCCAGCCAACTTCCTCGTCACAATTGCGACCTTGTGCCCATTTCCAGTACCACAAAACCCAAAAAGAAAAAAAAAATGAAATTGTCTGAATGAATGAATGAGCTGGGCTGGGAATGGCGGAGGCTGCGGCTGAGCAATAAATCCGATGAGGTAAACAATACACAAAATGTAGATTTCAAATGCGTCCGTCATAAAACAAAAAAAAAAAAAAAACTACACAAAACAAAAACAAGAAAGTGAAGAAGTGGTGAATTGATGCCAGGGCAAAAAAAGCAAAAAAGTTGTCAACCAATTTCTTTAGCTGTTTGACATTTGGCGCTGGCTGCACCGGCCAGCCAAGACGAAGTCAACAAACTTAGCCAAGGCGTTGCTCGATCCAAGAGTTAGAAAACTGTCAGCATTGTGGTTTGATGGAAGTGCATAAATGTGTTGGTGCTGATGTTGGTGGTGGGCGTCGTTGAATCGACGCATTGGTACTACAAACTAAAACAACAGTTACGAAACGGTCAACTTGAAGGTCTTTACACAAGCTTACTGCACAAATTAAAACCACATGAGCTGGCAGTTTAGTCTTGGTTAAATTAGCTGGAAGCTACTTAAATTGAAACATTTGTGACTCATAAAAGTGTGCATACATACACTTATATGCCTATTGCAAAATCTTTAATGCTGAGGAGCTGTCAGGCACAAGCTGGAAATCAGTTTTCAGGGCTCATTAGCACGTCCAAAAAACGATGTCAAGTGCGCTGTATATGTGTGTATTGCAATGGATACGAGGATGTTTACAAGCAAAATAATGCACTTTATGCCAGACATTAAAACTGACAGGCATGGCTCAGGCACGCGGCATTAAATCTCGACAGGAATCATTTATAATATAGATTTTGTCAGCTAGATAAGACGGGCTAGATGGGTTGCTGACCTTCTCGCTTAATGGTCGTTTAACAAAAATTCCATACAATTTTGCACTGTCCCTTGTCCAGCTGTTTTTAAATGTCGAAGCACGCTTTGTTACCAAATCCAATTTGATATAAACACCCACCGCCAATGGTTAGCTGTGCATTTTCAATGTCAGCATTGCGCAAATTGTGGACAGGTTGGTTTTTTTCTTTTTTTTTGTTTTGTTTTATTTTCCCATTTTACTCTTCTTCTGCAGGCAAACGCCCTTAGTCACGCCCTTAACGCCCGCCTGTTAATTTCTGGCTGACATTGAAATTGTGCAATATTCAAACACACAACAAAAATCCAAATTGAGGTGGATATTGATTTTATGTGTGAGTGTGTGTTTTTTGTGGTCGTTTCATCACTTCAAGCATTCTTTGCCACTTTAATTATTACAATTAAATTAAATCAATTTCACCTTGAATGAAGTCTTCTACCTTTGTCTCTGCCTTTTGAGCACGCATATTTGGCATTAAAAGTAAATTATGAAAACTGAACTTTATACCAGATGAGCAAGTTAAACAGATAAGTCTAATCGTAGATTCGATGTTGATCAGGTCGTGTACTTGTATGCCTCTAGAACGGAAATGTCCCTGCAGCCCATTTGGTATTGTAAAGTATTAACACACACACACAGATTTTTCTTCATCTCTTTCTAGTGGTTGTTGTTGTTTGACCAATAATTTTAGCACTAATGTTTCCTTTTTGTATATCGAGGTGGTTATTGAAAAAATATATATGTTGCCTACTTTTAGGACGCTTTTTAAATATCTTTGCTTATGTCTACGACGACCCTCGTATGATTTTAACCGCGTCCTAAAAATTGGCTACATATAAATTTTTGTCTTAAAGAGCACCTGGATTTACACAAAGGGAACATTAGGAAATCTAAAAGGCAACTATTTTAATTGAATCAACTGATTTAAATTTTGATACGGATTTTCTAAAATACGGTTCTTGTTTGTTAACTTTGAGTGAATATGAATAGGTCAGCAGATTTTTAACTATATTTATTATCTTTAAGGAACTGTAAGGAATTTTGAATTCGGCAGTTATTTGCTCAAGTTAGAATGTTATTTGAATGACAGCTATTTAACTATATTTTTAAATTTAAGGAATGTAAGAATTTTGAATTCGGCAGTTATTTACTCAAGTTAGAATGGAATGACACTTTTAACTTTAAGGAACAAAATTCAACTTTTTTTCAGTTAATTAAAGGGGTGGTGGTGATTCTAAATGATTTTTGTGTGCTAAAAACGAAGCTGTTTGGCCATATTAAATCCTGTTTTGTAAGCAATCAATACCTTTGTTTAGACTCTCCTTGATAATATCGTAAAGTACTATATTCCTTAGCTTTAAAATAATTTATTCCAGATAATTGTGCGATTATTTTAAACGAAGATTTTGAATCCATACGCACATATTGTTTGTCTTAATTTTGCTGTCTAAAAGTATGCTACGCTAAAAACCGTACATTGCCTAGTAATTTTTTATTCTATTATAATAAAAGTTCTCTACGACATCCATTGCATACTGGTGGGCGAAGGAACTGAACTGACCAAATGTTCGATCACTTCAAAATGGTATATATTTGTTAAGAAAAAATGTTAATATTGTTTTTGGGATAATTTATTTTTGTGATTGGAAGCCCCAACTCGATCGGAAAACCCACATTTCAAACACATCACTTCACTGAAACTTGACCTAATGTCTGTGAAAAATGTACACCCAAAAAAATATGTATTAATATCAATTTGATAAGCGTTGTCTCAAATTGAAACTAAAGGCCGTTTTCTCATCTTCATGTTTTTGAAAACTAGGGGCTTTCTAAGAAAATCTAAGTTGCCTACTTTTAGGCAGCTTTTAAAACATATTCGGGTCGTATTACACACAAATATAGACTATTAAAATCGGCCTAAAAGTAGGCAACACAATATTTCCCAAAAAGCTCCTGGATTTGAAAAACAGGAACATGAGAAATCGGCCCTAAAACCAGTACAATTTTTTGGTATCAAATGTTAATTACAAACTTCATGCTCGTTTTTCTGTACCAAGCAAATAGCATATATGCTGCAACTTGTAATTCTCAAGTTGTTAGTCAACTCATTGATTATTTAAATAGAGCACTTGATATTGAGATATATCATTAATTTGATATCCACGAAAATTTTATTTTAATACTTTCGAAATATCAACTTGATGCTTGTAGTATTGAGGAAAATTTGATACTCAAAAAATTCAAATTGACTACTTAATAGTATCAATTTGATTATCAATTTTTTTTTGGGTGTTTTTATCGATTTTAATGTGTGAGTTATTTGAAAAGCTCCATTTACCATGGGACACACCTTGTATGTAATCATAATAAATGTTTTATTACTTATTACTAAAATTTTGTGGATTCTCCACACTCCAAACTTAAGTCAATCTGAACAGTCAGTGCCGCTATCGAAACGATTTCGAGTTTCGTCCAAACCAGGTAAATAAAGTCATTTAGTGAGAGAGCTGGGTGAACGGTGGTGAGCGGCTTTTGCAATTCTTGGCAACCAGCGCGTTCCAATGCACCGAATGGTGCGATATTCTCAAGGTCGGTTGGCTTACGTAAGTTTCAACGTCACAACAACGACGTCAAGAAATAAGTTAACGAAAAAAAAAACCCAATAACTTAAACCCTTTTGTGCTTCCCCCGCTACACTCTCTCTCTCTCTCCCTCGCCCAGCTTAAAGAGTGCTTTGAAGGTGAACGGGCTGAAGCTTTGCCAGGAGCGAAGCCAACAAACTTTAACGCTCGACCATTCGTGCTCATTCCACAAGCCGCCGCCGCCGCTGCCAGCCATTCAAACTCAAAAAAAGTGAGTGGCCTTTTGAGTGGCTTTTGCTGTTCGGCAGGTGTTTTCGCTTGGAAGCGCTGTCTAGCTTTCAGTTGTGTTTCTGGCAGCAAGGCAGTCGCAAGTCCCAAAGTCTATACGCGTTTAAAGTCGCGCATTAAACGCACGTGCAATAGTGCAACAGCTACGCTCCGGCTTTCGCTCTTTGTCTCTGTCTCAAAGTGTAAAGTGCAAAACTAGCCACAACAACGACAGCGACAGCGACGCCAACTGAAGCGTCAGCATCAAGCTTAGTTGAACTCGGGCCTTAGCTGGGCCAACGACTTGAAGTCAGTCTTAGTCGCAACTTACAGAGCAACGCACGTGTCGGTTACCGCATGATTTGACAATAGCAAAAGTGTCCACTTATCTAGGTTTTGCTGTTGAAACAAAAAGCGCGTTTGCGATCTATTGTCAAAAGTCGTTATTGAGTTCGAGTTCGTGCCTTAAGTCTTTCATTGTGCGAAATCCTACGCTTGTTTTGTCAATGCCGCAACACTTGGCCAGTTCGGTGTGTGCATACTGTGGAAGTGGATTATAGCCACAGCAACAACAACAACAACCACAACAATTTTGTGCAAATATTGACACCATCCGGCCAACCAACGACAAAAACATTTCAGAACGCGTTTTGTAAGTGTAAATTTGCAAATTAAATATACTGAGATTTGGAGTTTGTTGAGCTAAGAGAAGGGCCAGGAAATCACCCAAATGGCAGGCAAACACAATCAGCAAATACGCAAATAAGAAATACAAAAAAAAAAAAAAAACCAAAACACTTTTTCATAAAACAAATGGCCGACGCTTTGTTCTTTCATCATCTTTCACATCATCAATAACAAAGTAATCATTCATGTGCCTCCAACCATTTGCCTCAATTCAAGTAAATTCGCGTTTAGCATACAAATTTTTGCTCTTTCCACCAAAACGCTCTCAGAATGCTGAAATGCCTCGTCAGATTATAGAAAATATAATTTGAATATTGTTGCTACACATTTTAAGACATATATGGTGATTATGCTTGCTGATTTTAATCGCAATTGGTATGATGAGGCCGTTTAAAACCAAACGAATGATATTCTACACTCTCTGTAAGGCTAGGCTTTGCGCATCAGTTTTCCGTTGGGTTATGAAAGTATGAAATAATGTTTGGAAAGTCATTGCGGTTGCACTTGAGATTTAGAAAAGGTTTTTTTTAATAACACTAAAGTCAAAATGTTTCCTCAGTTTTCCTTTAATTAAGGGCCCATTGTCCACTGACAGCGAGCTTAGTAAATTTCCTGTTTCATCTCCAACAGTGACAATTCTCATACTATGGATTTAATATATAGTATAAATAGGTGAAGGCGAAATAGCTCAATACGATTTTAAGTTCCAGTGACGATTTACTTTTATTTTTAAATATTTTGTTCATTAGGCAGGTAAAAAACTGGTTAAGGAATTGAAGATTGAAGACTTAATGCGGTGAATAATCTAAAAAGATTTTTTCGACCACTTGGCAATCTTATATAGAGATATCCGAAATTTAACTTTGGCATATCGTAGTTTATATACCCTTCATGGACTTCAAAATATCTAACACAATAAAATATTTAGCCCTAAATCAATCAGATTAGGAAGAGAAGTGGGAAGAGACCTGAATTGTTCAAGGGATATTCATCAGTTAAAGTTACGCAAACTGTATTTAAGGTCACTTTCCCATTATCTTATAAAATATATATATGTTTTAGTCAAGGAATAATACTAAAATAAACCTTTACAAATCGCTAACCGAATTCTCAACCGATATTAAATATTTTTCGTGATCCGTAAAACGTTTACATGCTTTAATTAGAACCGTTAAAACCGAAACCATGCCAAAACGATGGTACAAGTCCCATTTCGATTTTAATTTTTGATTTATAATTTTTATCATTTAAAATATCAAAATATATATTCATATGTATGTAAACCCGTCATAGGGACAATTATTATTATTATTATGGATTAAAAAACCAGATATCTGCATTTTTGGAACAACCTTTTATTTGCAGCATATTTTTTGTGAACATATTTTTGGAATATCAAAATGCTCAGTATATACCTTAATCGCTTTTTAAAAAAAATTGTTATGCCCAACATTCGGCTGTTTCTAATCTAAATGAGTAAAGCTCCGCTACTACAATTAAAATTCAATGCAATAATTTATATATGTACAAAAAATGTACCCATGTACACTAATAGTCCCTATAACTTGGCCATAACAGTGAATAAACTATTTTTGTCAGCCTGTAAAATAATAGTTTAATAGCAGAGCATATAGTTTCACAATGTTCGCAGAAAGCAAAACGAAATCAACTCGAAATCAGCCTCGAATCTGATTTCGTTAAATCAATTAGTATGACCCTAAATTCCTTACATTTTCTTGGCCCGCTGCACATTTCGTATATAGCAGCTGTGAACAGCTCTTCTACGAAATCAAAACCGAAAGCCAATCACTTTCAGGAATCCCTCTTATACATATGTTCCACATTTGAATTCGACAAATCTGGTCGAAAGTGAAACCCGGAACAGGCCTGTAAGTGTTTTGATGAATGCTGCTCCGTTATATACGATAATTTTATGTATTATTTAAAACAATTTAATTTTTCAAAATAAATTAAGAAACATTTTGTTTCGGAACGAAACAGAAACTTGTTGCGGCATTAATCCCTGATTTCAGTGTTTGAAGCACCAAATTTTCATTATTAATAGAGCAACATTTTATAAGTTATTAAAACTCCCCCACTGCGTACAACCTTGTGTGTATCTATTGAGCTTTCATTTTAAAAAAAGGGCTTAGTAGTGCTTCAGTCCCTATTTTTGTAGTATTACCTTTAGCAGATACTAAAAAATGCAATATTTTCATATACTAATTAGGAATTCAACTTTTTGCTCAAAATGCCCATTTGTTAGCTCTCAAATTAGTAACTGTAGCCCTTTAGGTCAGTTTAACTTCTGTGCGATAGTTGCGAAAATATAAATTAGTAATTTTAATGAGTAGTAGTAAATATTAATGATTTAACTGTTTTGTTTTTGTTCGATGTATCGGAGAGATACAATTATATTATAATTTCCGATTAAACAAGCATATCTTAGAAAGATAATTAATAGATACTCTTAGTCAGCACAAATGAATTGAAGCAGATTAATGATGCTTCAGGTGAAAACAAAAAATAATTACATAACGGCATACCGGAAAAGATAATTTCCCTCATTAGAGCGACATGTAGCCTTTCCTATTTTTTTAGAAGATAAAATATTTGCCCTTTAACTTAATCGCTTAACATTCGATCCGGCTTATCCCAGGCGCTAATATTGATTGGACACACTATTGTACTAGTCCAGCAATTCAGCTACCTTGGCAGATGAAGGTACTGAACTCGGTTTGGATTCGCACCTTCAACAAGCATGTTGCTTTAGGAAGCACCAAACAATATTTCTAAAAACGTAAAACTTGGAAGGGCCACGAAATTAAATTATGCGCAAACCACTGAACCAAACCGG
This sequence comes from Lordiphosa mommai, assembly GCA_018904225.1. Lineage (NCBI taxonomy): Eukaryota > Metazoa > Arthropoda > Insecta > Diptera > Drosophilidae > Lordiphosa > Lordiphosa mommai. The sequence goes on along the minus strand of JAEIFT010000267.1, from coordinate 208,680 downwards.
AAGATAGTTAAACAAAGCCGCGGTTAAGTAAGCTCTTAAAACCACGCCTTAAACTTAGAAAACGTTTTTCGAACCTGTCAACATATAATATATTTAAGTTAAAACAGCTGTGACAAAACATTTTGCTACGATTTTACAAGTGTAGAGATTGTGCTAAAAAAAAAATTGGTGAAAAATCAAAATTATTTTAAGCTTGTGTGGTCTTAAAAAAAGTAGTTTTTTGTTGTCACTACAACATGTGATAGAAATTCACAATTCGGTTAACTGCTTTCTGTGTTCTGTAGAGTAAAATTAAGTATTCTGGCATCGGTCGGTAAAGAGACTGGTTTTTATGTTAATATGTTTCGTTTACTTTGCGAAAAATCCCCAATGCCAACTGTGCTGGGTCGATTGAGCTTTGTCCATCCGTTTCTGTTTCTGCTTCTACGCAATTTAGCCCCTCCGTTGTAAAGCTATGAAGCAGATATTTTGAACAGTCTCTTCTTTTTACTGCTCGCTGCTTATATGTCGAAACCGCCTGGATCGGATGACTATTATCCGAATTCGATAAAATCATGCAGAATCGTAAATGATAAAAGTACTCGCTTCTAAAAACCCGCAATGGTAATCGGCTTTTAACTTAAAACATTTATTTATCTTTAGTCAACTCTCTTGATAGCAAATAGCCGAATTTTTGAATCTTTTCTGGAAAATCAAAATTCTTATCAACTCCGATCGATCGAATTCGGAAACAAGAACAGCCCTGTATATCTTATAGCCGGTATTGAACCGATTTTTCGGAAAATGTGTTTTATTGAGAGAAATCTTTGGTTTTTAATAATAGAGTTCTTAAACTCTGCAATTAAGAATATTTTATGCAGTAAAACAGTTGCGCAAAAACTTGGTCAAAATCGTAAGACTATATCTTATTGCTGCCATTGAACCGATCTTTCGAAAAATGGGTTTTAGTAAGAAAAACATTTTGTTTTCAATGATTTCGTTCATAAACTTTGCAATTATATTATTTTATGCTTTTACACAGCTCTGAAATTTGAAAATTTGATCAAAATCGGAAACTCCCATAGCTCTCATAGGAACAAACGGTCAAAAATTGGGTCTCAGAGAGAAAATGGGTTTTATTGAGAGAAATATTTTCTTATTAATCATAGAATTCTCAAACTCTGTAATTATGAATATTTTATGCAGTAAAACAGTTGCTCAAAATTTGGTCAAAATCGTATGACTATATGTTATAGCTGCCATAGAACCGATCGTTCGAAAAATGGGTTTTATTGAAAGAAGCACTTTGTTTCTAATGATTCTGATCATAAACTCTACAGCTATGAAAATTAGATGCTTTCAAACAGCTCTGTGAAATTTGTTTAAAATCGGAAGACTCTATCCCAGAGCTCTAATAGGAACAAACAGGCAAAAATTGTGTCGCAGTGAGAAAAACCTTTTTTGTGTTTCAAATTAATTCTACAATTCATTGCTTAAGGATTTTGAACTTAGACAAATTCTGACATCTATATCCCTTATACTATTGTAAAAATCGATTGGAACAAGCATTTGCAAGTGTATTAAAATTTTATCACAAACGAACTTAACTTTGCCTTCTGCTTGAAGACTTTGGCTAAGGTCTAACAGGTTTTCTAGGACAGGCAAATAATTTGCCCAAATTTTGATGATAACACGGAATTTTTCGTCACTATTTGGGCAACTTAGTCGGGACCTACAGCATGAAGAAATCTTTATGAAATTTTTGTAGTAGGCAAGAAATAAAGGGGAATTCTTTTAAACCTATTAAACGAATTGTATAGAAATGCGTTTAAGTCTCTGGCCTACTAAGAAAACTTCATGAAGTTTGCGTCATCATGTAAATCCCGTCTAATTTTCGTGTGGATCCATAGTTTAGTCTGAAGTAATGACTAATAATCAAAATTCTGGCAAATTATTTGCCTGTCCTAGAAATATCGAAAATTTAATTTAGTTTATATGCCCTTGTTTTTGAATACATTTAATGACTGTTATTTCGTACAATTTTTGTTGTCAAAATGCCTGCATATATATTTGTAGTAAATATGTATATTTACTTTGTCATCTCCACTTTTAAGCTTAACGTTAAAAGTTCTTAAAAGCCACAGGTTGTTGCTATTGTTATTATTGTGGCTTGTTGTTTAATGATGCTTAGCTTGCATGCGAAGTGCGTTGCCAAGCCCAAGGTCAGCAGCAGCCAAAAGGCATGCAATCGCTTTCCGGCCAAATGCAACGGAAATTTTTCGATGTTGTTGCTGTTGCTGTTGTTTTCGGTGTGCGTCATCATCCAAATAGCGAATGGTGAATCATTTGCATAACCAGCTGCTTGCAGTTTTGACTGTAGTTCAATGAATTTGCAGAATAATTTTGAGCAATAGACAAAAGTGCACTTGTGCATGAAAACATTTCAGGCAGCTGCGTTTTCCACAATCGCAATGTCTTAATATTTAACTAGAGTTATAATTTCAGTTAAAATGAGGCAATCTTCATGCAATAGCTGATCTCTTTTATTTATTTTTTTATTGTGTGTTTGGCTGCAGACAGGAAAACCCATAATGGTTTTATGAATTTCAAAATGTTTAATGTTTATTATATGCAGATGCTTATACGTGTGTGGCATTAAGTTGAACAAAAAACAGACAGCATGTGTTGGACATTAAGTTGTCCTCCAAAAGGCAGCTCAAGCCCATTAGAATTGAACCAAGTTTAGAGAGCAACAACTTATACTTACTTTCAATCTCGTCAGTTGGTTTTCCCCCCCAAGAGTTTTCATTTTCCGATGACATAATTTCTGCTTGTGTGTGTGCGTTTGGTTTGGCTGTGTGCGACACAGTTTTGTGCAACTTCTTCGGCTGTTAAGCTCTGCACAAATGGCAAACCAGTTGGTCTGTTGTTGTGTTACTGGTTCTGCAACATGTCTTTAGACTTTTCTGCACCAAAACAAAACAGAAACGCACCCGCACTTGCAACATTAGATAATCTCTATGATTTTAGTTTTATGAGCCTAAACTAAACCAACCAGTCAAGTCACTTACTTGCTCTAGTGGAAAGAGAATGTGTACAATTGACTCAATTAATATTTAATTTTCTCAATAATTATTGTTGTAGTTGTTGCATAAGTGAAACGTGGAAAACCGAACAAATGTTCTCTGCGTGTCTTTAAATGCTTTAGAAATTTTAAATATTAAGAAATTCAGCTTGAACCATTGGGCCCTGAGATTAAATGATCAACTAACCAGTTCTTAACCTCGGCTTTAATTAAGTCTAGTTTATGTTAGTAAATGGAGGGAAGTAATATCGGTTTAAGTAATTCAAATTGTCTGTATTTAGCTTAATAAATACCTCACGATCAGAGATTACTGTATGTTAATACTTGCTATTAATTCCGCCTTGATTTTAATTAAATGTCACAGCAACAGTTTTCATCATACATACTTTTCGGTATGAAGATACCTTGAACTCTGCTCAAGGTGTAGACCGCAACGTGACAGAAAATTGGAAAAAAAAAAGAAATCCCCCCCAACCAACCAAAATACCAGTTCAAGTTTAAAACCTTAAAACTGCATACAGCGAGAGTCGAAAAATAACCTTGACAACAGACAATTTCAGGGCCCACGGCGAAGGTCTTTGGAGTGCACAATAGTGCAGTCGAATGTTTATTATAAGTCATCAGTACCACGTTTTTTTTTTATTATTATTATTATAATTATAATATTTCAACTGGCTGCTGCATCTGTGTGTGCAACGACGACAAAAGTCACAACACTTAATTACGCTGAACTTTGCTCAAAATTGCCAACGACAGCGAAAAAAAAGCAAAATACAAGCTGACTGGCTAGCTCTGAGCGTATCTTGTAGTGGCAATGACGACCGTGCTAACAAATTGTTGTTGACCTCTTCCCAGTGCACGTTTGTATGGCATTCTAGATGATTTCGCTTGTTAATTGTTGACAGCAACAGAATAAACAGATTATTTGCTGCTATGTAATCTGTGTAATGATCGAGCTTTTACCGCCTGTTAAATAGGCATAATACAGTCAAGTGCAGTTATCTAAGTGGGCAGGGCAACTGCTTGGGGTCGGATATCAATAGATTTTTGTAATTATTTTATAATATACCCCGGCAGTGCAACGTAAAGTACATCAGACTTTAATAAGTATATTAGCACTGTCACACATTTGGGAAGCGAACCAATCAGAATCGATTCTGATCAAACAGGTTAAAAATTATCAAGGAAGCAAACCGGTACGGAACCGAATCCCTGAGAGCTGGTTCAGTTTGTGTTTTTGAATTGTCTAAACCGGATCATGAACCAAATATTTTACATTTTTGACTATATTAATTTTTTCCAGTATTCAGAATTAGACCTCAAAAGATATTACTTGGGATTGCGAAGAAGAGAAATTTATGAGAGCAATAAAAAGTAATGAACAAATATAAATTACAAGCATTATTCAAAATCGGTTGGGTTCTTAAACTTTTTTTTCACAAAATTAAACAGAAAAATTGATACCATTACAAGAGAGTTTAAATTAAAAAACTGATGGGAAAAGCTTTCGACAAACTGGTTTAGGATCTTGAAAATGTCTTACTCCACATTACTAACCTACACACCGAATTTTATCTTCATTGCTTGAAAAATTTTCGAGTTATTTCTTCGAACCACTTTTGAACCGGTTTAATCTTATTTGGAAAGAGTCTTGAACCAGTGAAATGGTTATCACCATTTACCTAAAGCTTACACCAACTTTCAATTAAAAGACTTACTAAAATCAGTTTGAATGACGTCAGGTTATTTTTTGCTTTAATTACGAGATCTTCAAACAACTTAGAAATATCGCTGACATTTTTAGGATCAGACTTATTACACTTTTTATGGAGACGAATTATAAAAAATGTCTTCCATAACTTAAGCAAAGTATCTGACAACAGACAATACAAATAATTGATATATAGACTTACACAATGCAGCAGCACAGTACCTGAGAACACAATCAGGTACTCCATCGGTGCCTGCAGCACTTCAAACAGTTCGTGTGGCGCCGTACTTAAAAGTCGGTAGTTATATACAAACTTTGGCATGTGAAAAGTGTGTTACCAACTTTCTTACTGACTTGTTCAACAATGAAAGTATATTAAACCCGGGAGGGAAGCATGTAGATTGAAGAGTTTAGTTAAAGTAAGCAGATTACAAACATTTTGTCATTAAGTTAGCGATTTGGCCTTGTCTAGCTCAATTAGCAGCATTTGTTTGGCAGTCTTCTGGTATAAAGATACAGATAATTTCTTTTAAATATTTTCAAAAGATATAAAACGCATTGTTTATTTAAATATATTTTGCCTATAAAGACATTGTTATTAAGTTCTAATTATACCCAAATAAAATTTTTAATAATTTTTGGAAACATTTTGAAAATAAAGAACAATCCATGCACACAAACCAAAATCTTAAAACGATATGTGCTCATTACTTTTTTTGATACTATATAGATATTTAATGATGTATAACAGACCTTTTGGAATTTCCATTAATCCGATATAACATAACACACATACAGTTTGTTTTTTAATGAACTATTTCAAGTTGGGATATTAACGTGTATTACAATACTATATACCAGTAAAGAAAAACTGTTTAAACTTAAACATGATCCGGCTCGAAGGACCAAAAAATAAGCACGGAGGTAGATTTCGTTTTGTACTGAATAGCTTTGGCGAGCGATCCTTCTTTTATTCATAATCTTCTTCATTTCTTAAATCTATCTTAGCTGACGATTGTAAGATAACCGTGTGTAATTGAATCATGCATAACTTCCGTATTATTTTACCGATCTTATTTATATAAGTCATAAGGTTCTACCTTTTATTTCATATCTGATTTGCGTATGGTATACACCTATTTATATGCAAAAGCGGTTGGCTCTAACTCTTTAAGTCTCTGAGATCAACGTGTTCAGACAAACAGACAGACAGACGAACAGACCAACGTGGCTATTTCGATGCTTCCTTCTGACTCTGATATACATTTGCACTACTGCATGATAATTTTTCACACATTTGTTATGAGTCCTGTACTCACTATAAAAAAGTCAGTATTCATATCTAAAACGATATCAAATGCCCATTCAATACTTATTCTATATAAAATCGATTATCGCGTTTCTTTAATATTCTTGATATTTAATCCAATATTTCGATATCCTATTTTCGATATCCTACTACATGTTAAAATCTAACCTAAACCCTTCAGAACATATTAGTATTCTCTTCGTATACCATTTCCAATACATACATTGGGTTTTTACTCAATTATGATGATAATTTGTGGCTGACTTAAGCGGCTTTTTGACTGCCAGCCAGCTGAATGACAATTAGTGAAACATTCGCAGTTTCCTTTGCCATGACTTGGCATAATACTATGCGTCACTTTAGGTAGGAAAACAATAAAAATAAAATATCAACAATAACAACAGAAGCAAATACCGCAAGGTGTTGATTGTATAATGGTTTGCTTGTAAGTTGATGGACTTGATGGAATTAGTGGTACTCACACATGATTAATGATTTAGAAATTTCTACATTCTTTTGCTTGGTTTATGACTAGACAAATTCAAAAGCTCAAAGTCCCAACTGACGTATGCGTAATGTGCGACTCAACAAACTCCAGGTCCAGCAAGTGCATAAATCAAATAACAATTTACGCTCAAACATGATTATTATTTATACATTTCAGCAATGTGTGCATAAAACACACACACATAAATCCACCCTTCCACTTGAGCGTTGCAAAAGACTGGCCGTAGTTACGTTTGCCAAAGTAAAAGTAAACGGCTAACAAAAAGTTACTAACATTTAATAAATTGCAAACACAACAGAGCCAGTTAAACAAAGCAAACACCCACCCACCAGGCATGCTGATATCAAAGTAAGTAAATTGACGGACGCAACAATTTCAAATTTTGACCCACTGATGTTGACCCACTTGGGGGCCAGGCCAGTCATGCAGTCAGTCAGTCAGTCAGTCAGTCTATCAGGCATTCGATTTTTTTGTTTTTGTTTTCCCGTTTCCTGCTGTCAACGCCTCGCAACTCATCTTGCCTTTTACACTTGTCGCTCCATTAATATTGCATAATCCCAGCCAGCTTGATTTGACTTTTCCAACGCTTCGCCCTTTTTTGTGGCTTTTGCTTTTTTTTTTTTTTTTGCCATACATATTTTGTGTCTCTTTGCATATTTGCAAGCCGAACGACCGCATTTTTTAGCAGGGCGAACAAGTTTGTAATTGTGTCAAATAACCAATGGCTCCATTGCATAATCCCAGTCTAAATCACGATGGGCATCTTCACTTGAGTGATGCTTGATTTAATGATGAATGACAAGTTATGCCAAAGTGAATCCATCTTCCGCATGCTGACATTCCTTGAGGCACGGCTTGCTTTAAATTCTACTCAACATCAGTTTTGAGGCGTGATCGAGAATGGTTGGGAGGAGAGAAAACAAAAGCTCTTGATTATATATGATTAGCTGGCTCAATCAACAGTAAAATCGAAACACACGACATGCACTGACCAAATGGCATTCTCTTCCTCCAGTTATTGTCACGTCAACTTATATAAGCTCATAAATTTCCCTAAAATGTCTTCGGATGAGCTCATTAGCCGTGGGAGTTTACTAAAAAAAAAAATTTAAGTGTCTATTACTGCCAGCTGTCTGCTATAAACTTACATGTTAAAGTCCACAATTCATATTTAAAGTGGTACGAGTGTAAAGTGCAAAATGCATATATATGCAATGTGTGTGTGTGTGTTTGTGGTGAGTTATGACAGTTGTTTTCCATCAAATTTACAGGCTCACGATGATTCTGAAAAATGCAAATTGAGGTAATAAGTGAGTGTCCATGTTAAGCATGGGGAAATCAAGTGATTGATTTTGAACCGATCTGACAGGTTTAAGAAACTATTAGAGAGACTATCGTAGAAACTACCAAAATGCTTTGGAATGTAAGTAGGTGTATACTTTATAACAGATATCTAAAAACTGTCAGAGTCACATGTTTAAAATTGAATCCTTGTGATTTAAAACACATTAACTTTATCTGAAACGACCTTAAAAGATCGGTTAAAAAACACAGAAGTTTTGGAAGAACATGATTTGCAGCCATTCAACAGGCAGCTGGGGGGAGAGGCAGCGTTGCGCCTGCAACGTCGCGACTGGTGCGTCGCGGCTGCGGTGTCTAAAGCGTCGGCAGCATGTGTATGTGTGTATATATGCGTATGAAAACACACAAAATCAAGATGGCACCGAGCTTCCTTGTGAAATAGCATATGGAAATGGCAATTCAGAAAACGCTGTTGATTTATCTATCTCTTCCATCTAAAACTTAAAAATATCGCCGAAAATATGCCAAAAACATTTTCGATATACGATATATCGCGTTAGTAAAATATCCGATTTTAATATATAATTTTTTCGACAAAAATATCGATATTTGATATATCGATATCTCTCCACACCCCATTTGCCCGCATTAACAAACTTTCATCTGCAAATTTTTTATCATTTTCAAAATTATTCAGGGCTTTGTTGACAGTGAACTTTCTAGGATAATATTTGATATTTATTAAATTCTACTCCTAGGCAGGGTAACCTTATATTATATGCACTAGTCACAAAATTAGACACAATTAAAACAGAATGATCTACTAACCTAAAATTACATTGATATGTTGTGTTGTTTTTTTAATACTAAATTAATTGTTTGACTTAAAAAACTGTTTAAGCTTGTCCCTAAATGCGCTGCTTTTTAATTGGACAGGTAATTGGTTCACAATACAGTGTGTCGAGTATTGGCGTTCTGAACTGCACTATGGGTATGTTATTAGTTTCTAGTTCTAGTCGAGTGTGAAACACAGTATGTCGATAGTAGTTGGCTCTTTCGTCAAAATGATTTTGTGCAGGAGGAGTAAGTTTCTAAAATCAGCCCAGGACTTGAAATTTAATAAACTTACACTTAATGATCGAAAAAGCAGCAAAAACCCAAAATTAAATACAAAAAAATATATTTCCTTGCTCTTATGCTGTCTAGCACATTTAAAAAAAATTTTCAAGTTTTATACAAATGTTTTGTATTCGAAAAAAATATTCGGATCGATTTTTTTTCAAATTCCATCTTCTGATGAATATCGATTCAAGCTAATTAATTGCAGCCTGGCTGTTAGAGAAAATTATAATTTTACATAAGGGGTGTCTTAAGTACTTCCTCATTTGCGACTTGTAAACAAATAATTAAATTAAACATTTTTTTGGGAGAGAAAAGAAATCGGGATGGCTAAGTTGATAAGAAATATCGTCAAGCCCACCAAAATTGATGCTAGTCAGCCAGTTCGGTTTTTAGGTCAGGTACATGATTCATACACTAAACAAGACCTCTCGGCCTAAAGTAAATTAACTCCTCGAATGTTTTGCAAACTAATACAGCAATACAAGCCCCGATCACCGTTGTCTGTTTGGTAATTTGAGCCTTAAGTGGGCAATAATGTCTTTTTAAAGCACTTTAAGGCTTGTTTTGTGGGCTACCATTAGGTTTGTTTTGACCTCCCTTCATATTATCGAAAATATATATTCTTCAAACAATTCTGCGATTTTTTTAACGAAGATATATCATTTTAAATACTGACCTTATGCTCTCTTGCCCACAAGTATCAATGGGTGTCGTTGAGAACTTTCATCATAATTTATTTAAATTACTTTTAGACAGCACAATAAAGTATATTTTAACACTTGTATTCCAAATTGTAAATTTTCGTTTAAAAAATACGCACAATTATCTGAGATAATTTATTTTAAAGCTAAAGAGTAAAAGAAGAGCCAAAACATACGTATTGTCTGTCCACAAAACTTACCTTAAAATGGTCAAAATATATCTTTTACCAACTTCTGGCTCAAATTACCAAAAATTTAGACGTGTTTTAAACAGATTTAGAAAATCATTTAGAATCACCACCAATAAACTGCAAAAAGTTGAATTTATAATAATTTTAAATTATTTTTTCGTTCTTTCATTTCAATTTATAAACGCTCCTGAAGAATAGAAAAACAGAAGGAAGTTTTATCGCTTTATCGCTTTAAAAACTCATTCATTTGGAAATGGGAACTTTTTTAACAAATTAAAAAATGCTTTAAATGATTTACCAAGCATATGACCAAACTCAACAGATCATTCAGATAGTTTAAGAAATAGTTCGATATCGAGATCTTTACACACCTTTTAAGACTTTGTGCATAAATAAAGTGTGATAGTTAATAAATTTAAAGATTGCTATAGAAAGAGTTTTACTACTACTGAGTTATATTATAAATATTTATTTAATAATATATCAGAGGTGCTCACGGCCAGGTTACGGCGTTGTATATTGGTATACAGTTAAAAAAAAACATTTCTTTACAAGAAAGAGATGGAAAATCACCGGTTATTGTCAGGCTAAGGCTAAGTGCATTTCAAAAATCCATTTTGCTCTGCCTGCATATGCTGTGGGCACCGCTTGTATATATTGTTTCTGTGCGTTGGCAATTTCTACTTTTTTAAAGGGAATTTAAAAAAACTTCAGACCAGACTAAACCAATCTGGAACCACAAGTTATCAGAACAAATCCGCTGATCCAGCCAACAATCCAGAGACAAAAATCCCATCCAACTCTGTGACTACTTTTACCATTTTTAGTTCGATATTAAGCAATGTTTGGTTTAATTTGCAGTAAATCTTTGGCATTTTTATTGACCAATCCTATTTAGACTCTCACGGTCTGTCACCAAACAAGAGTCTCGTTTATGTTGCAAGCTCTTGTGTCAACCACTACAAAATAATACCCAAATATGTGCCCAAATATTTATCACATGGCTACACCCGCGTGCTTAATTCAATGGGCACATCGCAGCATGCATAAATAGCGCTCTAATAGCTAATTAAATTATCAATAAACATGCACACACACAAACACTCACACACAAAAAAATGCTCAAATTTCCAGCCATAAATGTCAAGCGCACCCAAAAAAAAAAAAAAAAAAAAAACTTGGCTTGTTGTCATTATAAAAAACTACTTGGCCTGACCTTGTCCATTGTTGACTGTACACACACGCACACACACACATGCTCAAGCAGCCATTTACGCAACTTACGTATGTGTTGGCTCTGACTAAGTCAGGCAACAGAAAACAATACGCAAATCGAAAGACTCAGGCAACGAACTTGAAATACATTTCATCAGAAAGTGCTGGTGGCTGCTGCAGCTTGACATTTCTGTATGCGTATTCAGGTATTCTGAATTCGTTTGAACCAAACCTCAAATGTTGTCAGGCCGCTGTCATCGACGACTAAAAGCTGAGCCGCCACTTTATGCAAATATTTGATAGGCCGCACATAATGAAGCTACTTAATTTACGCTTTGAGGATGTTTACCTGGCACTCGACCATTGGGCAACCAGTCAGTTCATATAAAAAAATGCAAATATTTGCGTCTGATTGAATATTGAGTCAACGAGCGGGCACCAGCAACGCAATCGATTAGCAAAAAAGTCAAAAACCGAAACATTTTCGAAAGCGACAACAATAAACTGCGCTCAATCGATGACCTTGAACTAGTTTCTCGTCTCGGCTTGTTTGGCTGGCAGCCCAAATATTGTTATTGATGATGTTAAAAAGGTGCGAATGCGCATTGATTAATTGCCCTGCCATTAATCATAACTTTCTTTGGAAGATGCCCGCAATGCAACTAACCTTGACCCAAATGCCATTGTTTTTTCGTTTCTTCTTTTTTTTAATATTTTGGTTGGACCTGCGATTCGCTGCAGTTGCAACGAAACTGCATTGCATAATGAGCCAGGCGAAAAAATGCATATGCAAAATTACATTTCGCATATATTTGCTTTGAGTTGTTAGGCAATCGGCCAGACCAGACCAGACCGGGCCAACAACTTTACGTTTTACCAGCGAGCATTCACTTCGGCTTCGTCTTGGTCTGACTCTGCGACTAAGACTGACCAAGTGCCCAAAATGGCAACAACCAAAAGCCCCACCATTGAGCAAGAGAAGTGCCGCACAAACTGTAACTATCGAAAAGAAAAGTGTTGTTGTTTCTCATCATTGTTTTTTTTTTTTTTGCACTGTGCCGCTGACATAGTTTCTTAGACGAGAGTCAATGAAGCATGGCTTTGAGACCAACTCAACTTGATTCAATCGCTGATCGTTATGCAAATATGACAACAGGAAGCAGTTTATTTTAAATGGTATTCTGAAGCAAAAAAAATAAAACAAATGAGTTGGACAACAAACTTGAAACCAGTTTCTATACATTGCATAGCATTTGCCTAGTTAGTCAGATAATTAGCCTGGTTGTTGCATATGCAAAATCAAGATTTATACTTTGCTTGTGTAAATACATTTAAGACGGAAAGCTAGCCACAAACTCAAATCATCATACAAATTCAAAATGCTGCGAAAGATTCGTTTTGGGGGACAAGAAACTTTGGTAGTATACAAACTAGTGGTGCGAGATTGGCTTTAATTGAATTACCAAAAAGACAAGAATTTAATTCTTAAACAGGAAAAATTTAATTTTAAAAAATCTCAAAAACTAATTTTAGATTTTTTACATATCCGTAAACAAAATTACCCAATTCTCATAAGCTTGAAATACAATTTTTGTGGAATCATGAAGTTTTTTGTTATTTAGTCTTACTCTTATGATTTATAATTTAAGATTTATTCCATTAAAAAGAGACCAAAACCAATAACAAATTTTTAACAACAAATCGATCTTAATTCTATTACTTTCTTACATAAAATTCAGATGTAATTTTCTTTCAAGTGTATGGAATTTCATTTAAGTAGCTGTGACATACTATTTGAGCATTGTTCATGAGTCTTTCTACCAAGCAGCTTAAAGGAAATTAGAGGTCCCTGAATTAGCTATTCAGAAAACAAGTCAAAAAGTCGGTCAAGACTTGGGTCTTCTGATATTCTCAAAAATCATACCATAATTGTTATATCTTGCTAACAGTCATTCGCAATCCTAAATGATCCATGATGTTAAAATCGGTGAACTCGAATATCTCAGATTCAGAATGATGGGTTTGAGCTACTTATTTATGACATCATATTTATGGCACCCAAATTAATGTATCACATGTATCACGTCACAATTTAAAGAAGAGATGGGTTTTGATTTACTAAAATCCTTAAAGAACTATTTTCTTTTTAAGAAACTTTATATTATGTTTTTAAACACTTGAAAAGGTATATTGAATTTTGCCCAGAAGTTTGACTAACCGTCATAAAATATTCATCTTCCGACCACATAATCTATATATATCTTGATCAGGACGACGAGCTGAGTACAATTCCGTCCGTCCGTCCGTCCGTCTGTCCGTCTGTCTGTTTCTACGCGAACTAGTCTCTCAGTTTTAAAGCTATCGAGCTGAAATTTTGCACAGAGTCTTCTTTACTGCACGCAACTAATATGTCGGAACCGGCCGATCATCGGAGGACTATATCATAGTAGCTGCCATGGAACGATCGGTCTAAGAAATCGATATAGTTTGAATATAACTTATCGTTGTTTTCCAAATCGTAAACAAATCTTGGTGTATGTGAGTTTTATATACGCTTACAACATAATTGTGAAAAGTTTATCAAAATCGGATGACAAAATCATATAGCTACCATATAAAGGGTCGGTCAAAAACTAGTTCTAGGGGAAAAAGCTTTTTTGTACTTCATACGTAGCGTCACCAATCGTAGCATATATCAGTTTTGTATGCTTCCACACGTTAATTTCGAAAAAATGATCAAAATCGGATGACTATATCAAATATAGCTGCCATAGGAACGATCGGTCGAAAAATAAGTTTTAGTGAACAAAACTTTTTTGTTGTTCATCAACATTGGTATATGATAGTTTTATATGATTTCACATAATTCTGGAAAAATGTATCAAAATCGGATCACTATAGCATATAGCTGCCATAGAAACGGTCGGTCAAAAAACAAGTGTCTAGGTGAAAAAACATTTTTTTTTTCCATCGTATCGTCAGCAATCTTGGTAGAGATTCGTTTTCTATGCTTTCTAGAAATTTTCAAAAATTTATAAAAATCGGATGACTATAGCTTATAGCTGCCATAGGACCCATCGGTCGGAAAATGTGTTTTACTAAGAAAAGTTTTTTTTTGGTATCCTATTTTTATTATCAAAGATTTAAAGATTGGTTTTGTATCTGATATCTAAAAACCCTTATATATTTTACTGGTTAAATCATTTGGACTCGAATTTTTTTTTGTAATAAAACTTGCACAGTATAGGTTGCATTCTTCTCTAAATGGATTCGAAGTTATAAGTTTTGTAAGGGTAAAATACATTTAAGACTTTGAATCGCGATTTTCTCAAAATCGATTTTTTTGAGTTATGCCGTTGTAGAATTAAGTGAGCTATTTTTATATGCTAATCTCTGGGTAGATGATAAATCTCTCGAACGCCTCTATTAAGTAGATGACCTGGGAATTTAATTTGTGCCCAATCTATGCTTCAATAGTCATATATCTGTAACTGCAAGCAAAGCTATGGGAGTTCTTGGCCTTATCAACTAAATCAAACAACTAAATTAATATTTCTCTGGTTAGGTCTATTCTTGAGTATGGATCTTATGTCTGGTTCCCACACTAAAAAATATCAACTCGACCAACACAAATCTGTTTAAAAACAGTTTCTAATTTTCGCCCTCAGTGGGTTAAACTGGTATTTAAATAGTCATCTACCTCCATCGGCATAGATTATTGCATTCACTATCCCTTAATAATCGCAGAATTTATCTTAGTGTGCTTTTCCTTCACAGGCTACTGTCAGGTGAAGTTGACTCAAGCGCTCTGCTTAGCCTGATAAGTTTTGCGCTTCCGGCACGTTTTACGAGGAATTATGTCCCGATTTATTTATATGCTCATCACCCTCTTGTAACCTCTGCCTAAATTATAAAAGATACAACCATTTATTCTCATTAAACTCTGTTAGATGCAAGGAATAATCTTTTGTCTAATCTTAATTCTTAACTATTTACTGAAAAGTTGGACTATACTTTGTAGAACTATAAACAAATAATAAATGACAAACAAATCCGTGATACCGAAACGAATGTCAATCCTAAACTATTTTAAAATTAGGTTTATCCCTGAAGTTCCCAAACCCAGAACGAAAATTTGAACTTGATTTTAAATTTATCAATCCCGGAATTCATGTCTTGTCAAGTAGAATTCGAACTAAAAATGTCAGTCATCCACTTGAAGAGTAAATAGACATCACAATCTATCTCTGACCCCTAAGCAATCCCGCCCACTGACGGCAGTTTGTTTAATACAAATAATGTGTTAATATTCTTAGTAATTATCATACAGTTTATTAATTAATTCTGCTACCGACTTACACGCTTATGCTTGAAGCAGTCGTGCATAAGTGCTAACCGTTCATTAGACTTCCATTTAACTAAAAATCATTTCAATTTCCCTATCATTGCAGCGTTTCCACAGATTCCGCTATGATGGCCACAAACAATGATGGCGGCACACAACCGAATGCTGTGGCCGCTTGGGGTGCCCCAGCGGCTGGACCACGCAACACACAGGCCGCTGTTTCGGTGCGACATGCGTTCAAAGCCTATGGCAAAAAGAAGAATGCCAATCAGGTGTTAAACAATCTCAATATGACAGTACCCAAGGGAACAATGTGAGTAAAAAAAGTGAAATGAAATGTTTGCAGTTGCATTTAGCGAACGAAGCGAAATCAATTAGCACAACATTCGCAAAAACTATTTAGTTAGTTTCCTGGGTTAGCAACAGCAGAAAAAGGTCACTCGCCTAATTGCACCGATTACATATCAATTGCTACAACATTTTTGCATTTTAATTAAGGGAGACTCACACGGGGGTCGTTTGAGCAGTTATGGCTCTAAAGAAGTGATTAAATGTGATTAAAATTGACGTCAATCAGATTTTTCTATAATTAAAGAGCAGTCAATTTGTATGCAGGGCGTTATTTATCAATATGTTCAACGGATATGCATAGCAATTTAGACGAATGATCAGACTCAGCACATGTAAACCATTTTCGGCCCGAAGTGGAATTTTTTTGGCAAACATTTAACGGCCATTAAAAACGTTTGCCTCTGGCATTGATTTAACTGAGTTTTAATTATATTTTTGTAGCATTCAGAATGTGCCATCATCAGCATCATCATCATGATCATCATGATCATCGTGACCTGGTTGGTGTTCGTTCTGCTTGTGACCTAGGTCAGTGCTCAAGTCAACGACCAGACACGAAATTGTTTACCTGACTCTCAAAGTCCAAAATCTCCAGGGGCAATTTGAAAATTCGTTAAATTTTGTTAAATTGGTTAAATGCCGCAGCGTGTTAATTATAATAATAAATCCAATAACAGACCAAAACGTGCGACCTACGTGCTGCAACTTTTGTCAAAGGCCGAAAGACCAAACGAAAACAGACGGCGAGACAATAACAAAGCGTTAATAACTATGCTCATGATGATAATGATGATGGTCATAATGATGTTATTTTAAATAGGCGGAGTCGTGTTTCTTACTTTTCAAGGTGAACATTTCGAAACCATTCAACTTGAACTGTGGAAATTAACATTGACATCGCCCCTAACTCTCCCAACTCTCTTCTACTCCCTCAGCTATGGTCTTCTGGGCGCCTCCGGTTGCGGCAAGACCACTCTGCTGTCCTGCATTGTGGGTCGTCGATATTTGGATTCGGGCGAGATATTTCGTTTTGGGCGGCAAACCTGGTACCAAAGGTTCGGGTGTGCCCGGCAAACGTGTGGGCTATATGCCCCAAGAGATTGCCCTCTATGGCGAGTTTTCCATTCAGGAGACCATGATGTACTTTGGCTGGATCTTTGGCATGGAAACAAAGGAGATTATGGAGCGATTACAGTTTCTGTTAAATTTCCTGGACTTGCCGTCGGAGAAGCGTTTGGTGAAGAATTTGAGCGGTGGCCAGCAGCGTCGTGTGAGCTTTGCTGTGGCTCTGATGCACGATCCAGAGTTGCTTATACTCGATGAGCCAACTGTGGGTGTGGATCCATTGTTGCGTCAAAGCATTTGGAATCATTTGGTTCATATTACCAAGGCGGGACAGAAGACGGTGATCATAACGACACATTATATAGAGGAGGCACGACAGGCGCATACGGTAAGTAACAAAGGCAAAGGGACGTTTTCTCATGTTCATGTTTTCGAAATTTAGGGAAATTGTAGAAAATATTTATGCTTGTGACAACAACGACCCGCGTATAATTTTTAACTCGACCTAAAAGAAGGCAACCTATATTTTCTAAAAAAAAAGTACCTAAATATGAAAACCATGAAGATGAGAAAACGTCCCTCATGGCCTACTTTTAGGCCGCTTTTAAATATCTATGATTGTGTCTACAGCGACCCGAGTATGATTTTAAAAGCGGCCTAAAAGTAGGCAACCTACTATCAAAAACATGAACATGAGAAAACGGCCGTACAAGTTTTTTAGGATTTTACTCATCTGATAACTTATGATAGCTTATGTTAAAACTTTATTAATAGCCTCCGAAAATGATATATAGCAACTTAAAAAAAAAAAAAAAAACAATTCGCGGAAGCGCTTCTTTTTTGTTTTAATTTAAGAAAACTGTTGCTCAGCACCATCAAATGATCTTGAAAGCATTTGGGTATGATGCTTATTCAGAATCATCCTGCCAGTTTTGGTTTCGATGCTTTAAAAGTGGTACATTTTTTGAGAAAGGGACGTCCAGGAAATCCATTAAGTGAAATCCGCTTGGCGCTGTCCTATATGAGCTATTTCCACCCAACGAATCCATTAAAGGGAAACCCAATGAACAATATCTCCTACCCTTTTAAGGACCATTTTCTAATGTTCCCATTTTGTAAATCCAGGTGCTTATTGAGAAAACATATGTAGCCTATTTTTGGGCCGCGGCTAAAAGTAAGAAACTTACATTTTCTCAATAAGTACCTGGATTTACAAAAAGGGAACATAAGAAAATGACACTAAGTATATATATATTCTTGATCAGCATCAACAGTCGAATCGATATAAACATGTCTGTCTATCCGTATGAGCGAACAGATCTCAGAGTAGAAGCTCGGCATGTATAGCACATTAACTATTAATATATACGTGCAGCCCGATTACTTTTATTATAAGATAAAAGTCAGATGACTTCCCGCGGTATTTGAAAAAACCTCATACCTCAAATTTGTAGGTATATTGTTGGAACCTTTTAGACAGATATAGTAATCAGCATTGTTTATTGATCCTCCAAGTTTGGGAACGATCAGATGAACGAAAGTCGTGTTATAAGCAAATCAATTACTTACGCTGGGCAGCACCGGCAGCGAAAGTGATGGGCAGCACTCACATAGTTCGTGTGGCACCTCACTTTAAAGTTATCAGTTAGGCTGGGCTTACACTATTCGATGCATGAGACATGATAATCTAGTAGGCCTTCATGTTGTCTTGTTTTCAATGACAAATGACATGATATTCACAATGACAACATAAAGGCATACTAGATGATCATGTCTCATGCGTCAATCGGTGTAAAAGTAGCCTTATATACGAAGTATGCCAGATAGGGAATTAATTACCCAAAACCGGCTTAAGATTATGAAAGTTATATTTTCTTCGAGATATAAGTTACAAAACACGAACAACACTCAACCCTTTTGGGAATTTCAAAAGAGCAATATGCTGAAACCAACCCAAAAAGCAAACTATGCTTCAGCTCAATAAGTGGGAGAGCTGTGCCCTTATAGAAAAGGGGTCTTGTTATTATAATAAAAACTATTATGGCTTAGTTTCCAGCCACTATGCTGTACCTTCAGTTACACAAAACTAGCCAGATTTAGTTTCATTCTTGAAAGCTATCGAGAAAACCAGTTACCGATACCGTACCCTTATCGTAATATCTGCTTCAAGTGATACGGATACCAGAGCTTTAATCAATGGGTGTAAACTGGAAGTCGAAGTCGGTACCATGAACTTAACACGAATGAAACGGTGTCTCATAGTAAAAACGTTGAATTTTTGCCCACGAAAAATATCCATATATGATTTTCCAAACGCGACCTTATTAGATCAGACCGATCCTATACTTAAATAGAATCTTTCTTAAACCAAACCTTTATCTTAAAACAAGGATTACATTTGGGTTAAGCTTTAAGAGATCATTTCTTCAGTTCGAACCAAACTGGTTCTTGGAAGATCTGATTTAGGCGGCAAGTTGTGCTCTGAGTAAATCCAATATCTCACGGAAGGGCGCAGCAATAGCCACAGAGAATAGAAAGTCGGGCTATAAGGGCGCAAAAGGGCCACTAGTTGCTTATAGCTGAGCTAAGAAACCGATGGATTTTTCTTGGTTAACCTCTTTAAATTTGTAATTTTGCAGATTGGCCTAATGCGTTCGGGACATTTACTGGCCGAGGAATCGCCCAGTGTATTGCTGTCCATTTACAAGTGCATTAGTCTCGAGGAGGTGTTCCTTAAGCTTTCGCGCATACAGAGCCAGAAGGGTGATGTCACCCATGTTAACTTCAGGTAAGACTCAGGCATGCTTAGATTGTCGCTAACCCAGTTATTCATCTTTGATCTCTAAACTCTGATCTTCTCGATCTGGCACTCGCATGTTTGCAATCTGTGTTCCTACCATCGTTCCATCATGTGTGTGTGTGTGTGTGTGTGTGTGTGTATTGTGCTTGTTTTGGAACAGTAACAACATCTCGTTGCATGCCATGGCCTTTGGCAGTAAGATGGACAAACCCAGTTCCAGTCAGGAGGGCGGAGTGGTGGGCCTTAACTTCCACCAGATTCACCAGAGCAAGGAGGTGTTAATCAACGACAGCAATGGGTCCATTTACACGGTTTGTTAAGCACTTTCGCCAGGATCCTTTGGCTTAACTATCTCTTCCCTGCCCTAGCTCAACCAGGAGCCGTATAGTCCACCACCCTCGAAGCGTCAACAGAATCCCAACGATGAGGAGAGCTGTCAGGATTGCTATGCCAGTCTCTGTCGGGTTACGTCCAAGGGAAAGATTCGTGCTTTATTGACCAAAAACATGTTGCGCATGTGGCGTAATGTGGGCGTCATGTTGTTCATCTTTGCCCTGCCCGTAATGCAGGTGATACTCTTCTGTCTGGCCATTGGACGGGATCCGCAAGGACTCAATTTGGCCATAGTCAATATGGAAATGAACAATACGGTTGGTTGAAGAATGCCAACACAAAATGTATAACTCAAATATATATTTCTCCACTCTAGGACACCTGCTTCTGGGAGGATGGCTGCCATTTTTCGAATTTAGGCTGTCGCTATCTGAATCATCTGAATACGAGCATGGTCAAGACATATTATGAGGATTTGGAGGACGCCAAGGCAGCTGTTAGACGAGGCGAGGCCTGGGGTGCTTTGTATATTACCGAAAACTTTACCGATGCCTTTACCGCTCGAGCGGCCCTGGGACGCGATTCGGATGACGAGACTCTCGAACAGTCCGAGGTTAAGGTCTGGCTGGATATGTCCAATCAACAGATTGGCGTTATGCTTAATCGTGACATACAATTGGCCTATCGTGACTTTGCTATGGGCCTGCTCGGACAGTGCGGCAACAATCCCAAATTGGGTGATGTACCCATTCAATTCAGAGATCCCATCTATGGCACCATGAATCCCTCGTTTACCGATTTTGTGGCACCTGGCGTAATCTTGACGTAGGTTTTTGCTTGAAATAGCAAAGTTTCTTAATTAACAATTGATTTTTTCCTTATTTAGCATTGTATTCTTTTTGGCTGTGGCATTGACGTCATCGGCGCTGATCATTGAACGCACTGAGGTAAGCAAATACTAGCTACTCCTTTCACTTCAAAAAGTGAGCAGGTTAAGGGTACCAGAGCCTAAGGGTAATAGCGACTATGCAGAAATACAATAGCCAAATGTCCAGTGGTCTTTGTTAAGTCGTTGGGAACATGAAACGTAGCTGTCAATGATGAAATCAGTCAATATATACTTTATTCACAATGTGGCTTTAAGATATACCATTAAGAGAGTATGCAACTATATAGTTGACTCCCAGCCAGATTCTTCCTTTCTAAACCCAGCCCCAGCAGACTTCTGTTTGAGCGTTCACAAAAAATAACGTTTGGTTTTAAATCTAGCACATCCGTTCATAAAATACGAACGCAGAGTACATTTTGTAAGAACAAATCATCGTGATATACGAACAATGTTTACAATACACGAATAGCGTGCGTATAATCGAACGCTGCGTTCTAAAAAGATGGATTTCGAATACTGAACTCTGTTTAAAAGACAACTAAAGGTACACTCAGAAAAAAATCCGTTCTAAATGTACCGAAAACCGTGTTTTTCTCAATAGTAGGGTAAGTCCTTTTTTACTTCTCTCCGCGTTTAAGAACCATCCGGTCTTATTATTGGAACGGGAAAAATTGTATTGCTAGCTTACCTCCCCCAGCACTCCCCGTCCCTACACTTTCTTCACTTATAAACCTCCTTTTAAATTTTATATCTTAATCAAATGGCAAAGTAAGCATGTTTTCTAATGTTAAACGTTTTTTTTTTTTTTTCTCTGGGACTCGAACCTGGGCCCTCTTTCACGTTTTTGTATATAACAAGAGTCTTAGACAGTTCCACCACCGTATCAAGTTAATATGTTGTGCCTTAGCTCAGTGTTAAATAAAGTCGGTCATTCTTCAAGAACCATTTCAAGAACGTATTTTCTCGTGGGCTTATTTCAAGAATAGAAAAAATAAGAACGATTTGGGTATAAAAGTAAGAAATTTTTGCTGCCTTTCAGAACGCTATGTATTTCTGAGTGTAGCATCGGGAGGCCACAAATAGACCTAACTGATCTGTAGTAATATTGATTTTTACCAACTACCACTTAAAGGACAGATATATATCAGTTTGCAGTCGGATTCAAGTGTTTCCACAACATCTGATATTGTCTATCACCTGAAATTGACGACTCTTTTCTGAGATTCCTGGCATATTATTCGGAATATTTTCCAGTTGGTAGTGTTTTTCCACCTTAATCAAACTTGAATAAGGGAAGTATTTTTTACTGCACTATTAAGCGTTTGACACAATATTGATATGTGTTCCTCTCGCTAAAGATATAGTCAGGCAAAAACTAATAGATATATGCGCCGTTCTCGATGTGCTTACGATATCTGTTGTATTCCAGCTCTTCCAGATAACCTTAAATCTTATAGATAGCGTCTGTGTACGACTTTATATAGCTATTTACGTTAATATAAATGTTATGAAGTTCTTCAAATGTTTTTTACTACTTTAATTTCGAAAAAATTAGCTAAAAATAAAAATGTCTCTTATAAGAAAATATATTGCTTGACAACTAAGCCTGAACTACTGAACCGAACCAAAAACGCGGCTTGGTATGTTCCAAAAAAACATGATATAAGTCTTATCGGTAATTTCAAACCTTCATGAACCACTGAACCGAAAAATAAATAATTAATTTTGTCAAAATTTCTCACTATGAAATTGAAATGTTCCTAAAATAAGCCCAAAATGTATCACAAATATAACTAACTAGCTCGGATCATGATCGCTCGGGTCCTAAGAATGGTGTTAATATGTTTCTTTCACAAAATTCGAAAAAAATAAATACCAGAGTTTATAACCAAATATCATTTGAACTGGGTCTGAACCAGATTTCAAAAGGGAAAAATATCAAACTAAAAATTTTCGAACATCAACACAAAATGTTCAGCACGTAAATCAAATAACTTTTATGATATGGCTTTGAACCACGCATGAATCGGTTAAAGCTGGTTTGGAACCGTGTTTGCTCCGGAGAAATATCTCTTTTACAAACTCACACTCAAAATTTCAAGTTCCTTGCTTGATATGGATCTGAACCGTTCTTAAACCAGATCTTTTTATTTCGGAACCAGTTAAATATATATTTCTATATAATCAATCTGCAGAACCAATATCAGGTTAATAGCTTAAATAATTTCTGAGATATGGCACTGAACCACTTTTGAACCGTTACAAAAACAAACCGGTTCCGTTTTAAGCTTAGGTTCTGGAGTTTATAAATTTAAAATATAGCTAAAACCAACTGATTTCTGATCATTTTTCAGGGCTCTGTTGGATCGTTCCTGGGTGGCTGGAGTTTCACCTGGCGAAATCCTTTTTCGCACGTCATTACCCAGTTTGTGGTGATGTGTGGCCAGACCACACTGGTGCTCATCTTTATGCTGGTGGTATTTGGAGTGACCAACAATGGTGATCTATTTTGGGTAGTTGTGCTGACCCTGTTGCAGGGCATGTGCGGCATGTGCTTTGGTTTCCTCATCTCGTCCGTTTGCGAACTGGAACGCAATGCCATTCAGCTGGCGTTGGGCTCCTTTTATCCCACACTGTTGCTGTCTGGAGTTATTTGGCCAATTGAGGGTATGCCTGTGGTGCTGAGGTAAGTGTTTACTTGTTACTACATATAATATCAAATATGTAATAATTCTCTGCTTCAGATATATTTCGTTGTGCCTGCCCTTGACGCTGGCCACCTCTTCGCTGCGCTCCATACTGACACGCGGCTGGGCGATATTCGAGCCGGATGTATACATTGGCTATCTGAGCACACTCTCCTGGATTCTTGGCTTTCTGATTCTGACGCTGTTGGTGCTGCGCTCGAAGCGGGGCTAGAAAACTTTAGTTTAAGGAGCGTAGTTTACGTTTAGTTGTCATCGTCGTCCCTCGTCGTCCTAGCTGTTAAGATAGCTGCGGTCCGAGCGAGCATTCCTTTTGGCTTTTACCTCTCCTTCTGCTCTCTTTTACGTGTGTCCACTCTGCCTAAAATGTCATAAATTATTTAAGCACTCATGCACTTCCTTTTCCATTCAAATGTTATTCCCTCCCCCTTAAGGTAGTTTTTATTTTGTAAGGTTTAGGTACTTAAATGAATTGTTGTAAATATTTTAGTTTGTGACCGTCCATTATGTATTTGCAGCTCCCCCACTCCTCTTCCCCCTTTCCTTAAGATCCCTATTCTCTGTTTGAAAAACGAAACAAAACAAAAAAAAAAACGGGCATATTGATTACACAACTAATTTTATATATTTTTCAATGGACTGTGATTGTGTTTTTTTTTAACTACTTATTCCATGCGAATTCAAGTAGAATGAACCTAAAGAATCAATAACAAACGAAAAAAAAACAATGGTGGGTTTTGTTAATAACATTTAAGTAGTATAAAACATCTTTTGTATGGGTTTAAGTTTTTTTTAAGTTAAAACATAATTAAATACAATAGTTTACACTACATCAAGTATATCGCGTGGAAATGCTATGCAAATGTCACAACGAAAAAATCAGATCAAAAAAAACAAACAAAAAAAAACATCGAACAAATGAAACATCGTTCTAATTTTAAGTATGTCAAACAAAAAATATAAAATTATGTGAACGTAGTTTCTTTTTTGTATAAATAACAATAAAATGTGAATAAACAACAGAACTGTGAGCATTTTGGCTTCTTAGACTTCAAAAACCGTTAGGTTGGCGCGCAGCATTAAAAATCATTAACGGTTCTATCGAACTATCGATAGCTGTGTTATAGATGCTGCAATCCTATGGCCCTTAGAACCAGACTGTGGGTGACAAAGAACTGAATTACAAAATACTTATTAATTAAAACAAAAATAGCTTTATTTTTCGCTAACGAAAATAAAAATAGAAATTGCATAAAAGTAGACTAACAGAAGTTTTAAAATATTTTAAAATATATTTCACCTATATCTCTGGCATAACGGTATCGATAACGAGCCTATCAATATTTAATTACAGCTGTTAGTTTCAGTTGACCAGCCTATCAAGACACCGCATTACTTCAGTTCTGCAGGAAGATCATTGAAAAACTATAATTGATCAGGAAGCAGGTTTTCCAGCTGAACACGGCTATTTATTTGATTGATCAGCATAAATAGCCAAGACTATATGACCCTGTCTGTCGGAGCGATTATATTTCCGTATTATTTGACAAAATTCTTTGATAATATTGATAGGTTAAACTGGGATGCCATGAAATCCAACAAAGCTCTTACGGCTTAAATTTGACGGATGTAAGGGGATCCGAGGTCAGACATGTGTTTTTTGCAATTTTTTTGTACTGCAAGATTTTAGGAAAGTGCAGGAGGTAACCCTAAGAAGCGAGTAGCAATATTGCTATTCCAAAAAATATAAAAAAATCAAGAGGTCAGCTTTTTCTAAATAACGCTTTTTGCGGCATGTTTTTATAAAGTCAAAACAAAGTTGGTTCTATCATTTATTTATGCTTAACTTATGTCATTAAATATAATAAACCTAGCTAAGAAGAAAACTTTAGTGATATTTGGACATGATTTTCTAAGTAGGCTTTCCAGCTATTCAACCTCGAAAAAACAGATAAAAAAGCAACGTTTAAAATTTATAAACTAAAATGAAAAAAAGTAACACAAATTGAACTGTATAAGAAGGCGCCGATTAAGTTGAAGCAATTTATTATATGATATTGGTACATGATTTCTCAATTTATGGCATTTCCAGTTATTCAACCTCAAAAAAACAGATAAAAAGCAACGTTTAAAATTGATAAACTTAAAATGTTTACCCAATTTTTTATCGATAAGGGGGTGATTATTTTTAAGTAGGGGGGCTGGGTGGGGGGGCGCCGGGGGAGGGGCGAATAGAAAAATAATAAGAGATAATGAAACTTCCCAATAGTCGTACTGAAACTATTGAATGGGCAACAATTTGTGCATATATTTTGGATGAATGAAAATGTTTTATTATTTTAGTATTTAGTATTTAATTTCTTTCCATTTTAAATAATTAATTAATTAATTAATCAAATAATGCATTAAATCAGTAAAATAAACTAGTTCTGTTACCAACTTGCTTGAACTGGAACCAGTGCTAAGGCCCGTTTGGCCTATCGCAGGGCTACCACAAATCTCAATTTCCCTTCACTAGAAAGAACATAAACAATAACAAAGAAGATTCATTATTTTGCAATGCCTTTTAATATGTGACTAAGCCAACGAAATGGATAAATCCAGTGCTTATGATAAGTTCACCAGCCATGTGGACCAGCTGAGGAACACGGAATGCAGGTTTGTGTTTAAATTGCAACTCTTTGTTTTTGTTGCTGGTGGGGTTGCTTGCGGGGACCGGCAACAGTTTGTTTTTACTTTTTTCAATAGAGTGCATACGCATTTGCATTTGAATAAGAAGACCCTCCACTGTCAAGGTCACCGTTCCCTACTGTAGCACCTGCTGCTGTAAAAGCCACTGTAACATCATAATTTGCAATTGGCCAACATGACGTCATCAAAAATACCTGTGCACTTACTAAGTCTCTTTTTTTCCCATTCGACAGCCAAAAACAAAAGATTGCCTGCTTCCAGCAGATAGCCGAATGCATTATGTCACCCCTGCTGGCCGGGCATATCAATTATGCAGCCCACTGTGCCACTGCCACAAATGTGCTCTTGCTTTTCTGCGAGGATCTGGACTCGGTGGTACGCATGAGTGCCGAGGAGAATTTAAATAAGATCTTTCGTGCCTTGGAACAGACGCGAGTTAGCCGCATCTTGATGGATTTGTATGGAGAAATCAAAAGAAATGGCAACCAGCGGTAGGTGCTCTCCACTCCAGCCAAACGCTTGCTTAATTTAATAGATTTTTATGTGTTCCTTTAGATCTTTGCGCATCTGCTTAAATCTGTTTTCCCACTATGCTCCACAAATCAAGGAGAAGCACATCAAATGGTATGCAATACGCCTGCTGCACTGCATGTCCATCATATCGCAGCGCAAAGAGACGCAACTGCAGGAGACGCTGAGTGATTTTGTAAAGCATTTTGGGCGCCATGTGCAGCAGGGTCTGAATGACAGCGAATCTTGCAAGCTGCTGGAGGTTCGTTTTAATTAGCCGCTCAACTGTCCAAAGTTATTGACACTTCTTCCTCAACGCTTTATAGATATTTCTAAACAATATTAGTTCGGATTGTGCGGTAAAGCGTCGTTGTTCGGCACAAAATTGCATCAGCCTGATTGAGCATTCGCGCAATAGAAGTCTCATGGCCAGGCACGGAATGCACAAAGTGATGGGTAAGCAACAGGGCCGGATATGAAAAACCATTCAAATAGCTGGCCACTTCAATTGTTAATGCAGCTGGGGTCTGTTGTGCCAATCTGACGGTTGTTTACTTAGACAGTGAATGCGGGCGAGCTGGTCACTTGGTAAAAGAAATATACAGAAATATTTGTTTGTTTGATTAAGCCAAATACTTTGAATTCTTATTCCATTTGAGGCCTAAGATTTTACTGGTTTCGTTATTGCCGCACGGTGGTTCAAAATTAGTTTAGGTCGGTCATTGAATGCGTTTTTTTTTATTTGGAAGTTATATCATCCTTTTAGTATAATATTATTAATTCAACTAACTTTTAGGTAGTGCAGACATGCAATTTTGACATTACTTCACAACTCCGTATAGCGCTTTAGGTTTGAATAATTACATAAATGTCTTTTTTCTTTAGAAAGGTTGGGTAACTTGGTCCAAAATCCACACTCCCAACCTTCCAGACTGCGCAGTTATAGAATCTAAGCTGCAATCTTGATCTATCTTGGAAGAAAGATCGGTTTAAAAACTAGGATTATTTTCTTATATAAGGATTTACCACACATAAAACTATTGAACCAACTTTCATAAAAATTAGACAATAAAAGAGGGGCTGTGGGGTTGATCAGGAAACAATTTAATAAAGAGGGCAACATCCCCTTTCTACCATTCTTATCAAAAAAAATTGGGGGGATCATATCAGAAAAGGAATACGGTGGTATGTAGATTAAAAAAAAAAAAAAAAAAAAAAAAAAAATTTTTTATTATGTTGTGTCAAACAAGTAACGTCTACATTTCAATGTCAAGGTGCTATAAAGCCCGTTATTTATTATTATTTCGTGTTTCTTTACAATTAAATTAATTTTTTATTTATTTTTTATTTAACCCCGGCAACCCCACTTCCTTTTAAATTGATCCCGATTCCGGTTCCAGCATGCTTTGTATATACATATAAATATATAAGGATTACATGGGGTTACAAATTTTAAGGAAGGGGGGGCAAAATACATCAAAATGATTAAAATCTCCCGACATATTCTGGGGGGGAAAACTAGACACCCAATAAATATTTTACTAAATTTTTCAAAAAAATATTGTTGTAGAAAAAAAAACGCGAGACAAGGGGGAGGCTCGGCCTGGATTTAAAAAGGGTGTAAAAATTACTAAGAACAAGGCTTCATCTTGTAAAATAAAAAGGCAATACAAATTAAACGAAAAAAGGTTCACACTTTGCATAGGCGCCTTTTTTTGTATCCCATATTGTGTTATTCTACGTTTTTACACATTTTTTTAACACTTCATATAAACTAAAAAAGCAAACATATATGGAGTGAGACTAAGACCCTACAGATTTCAACTCAGGAAGTCCGCCCTAATGTATACATGTAGGACGTTAACCGAAAGATAGCTGGTTGATACGAGTCTATATTAATTGAAGCACCGACCCAATGCATTACATTTGTAAAATTGTAAATTTTTTCAACCGAAACTTTTTTCAAAAGGTTCGAGTTCATTACATTATAAGGTTTAGTTCATGATCCAGTTTAAGATACCCCGGGTCAATGTGCAGACTTGTATTTCAAATCTGTTAATGAATTGATCAATTGATTTTTTTTTAATAAAAGTTTAAACTGATTAAACCCCGTTGTAATCCAGGAAAATACCTAAAAGCCTATTACCGACCTACAATCCAAATTTCGAGTTCCTAAGATATGGCTCTAAACCAGTTCGGAACCAGTAAAATGTCTAACTCCATATTACCCATCAACGGAATGAATTTCTAGTTCATAGCTTAAAAAGTATCTGAGATATGACAATGAATTACTTTTGAACCGGTCTAAAACCCAAAACTTAAGTTTTTCCAATTTGTTTTCTAAACCAACGATGAGCAGCTCTTTACTCTTTTGGCTCATCCAGCCCACTTTGATATTTCTTAAGCCAGCAGTTTATTTTCACGCCAATCAGATTCCACTCTTCGAAAAGAATAATGATAAAACAAACTGCATGCACCGCGCCAGATCGCATGGTTATGCGATGTCTGGTTAGACATCAGCAAAATACAAAATACACACAGTGACCGCAAATGAGACAGGAGCTGACAGACGGCAGCTCGACTCGAGCCTCGTTTATTAGGGTTTTTATACCAGTTACTCGTAGAGTAAAAAGGGTATACTAAGTTCGTGCAAATGTATGTAACAGGCAGAAGGAAGCATTTCAGACCCCATAAAGTATATATATTCTTGATCAACATCAATAGCCGAGTCGATATAGATCTATGTCCGGTCTGTCCGTCCGTCCGTCCGTCCGTCCGTCTGTCCGTCTGTCTGTATGAACACCTTAGATCTCAGAGACTATAAGAGCTAGAGCTACCATTTTTTCAGTGTAGACTTGTATTTTCTGCACGCAGATCAAGTTTGTTTCAAATTTTGCCACGCCCCTCCTGCCCACGCAATATGAAAAAAACCTCATATCTCCCACAATTTTGAAAATAGATTGTTTGAACCTTCTAGACATATATTTAAATCATCATTACCTATCGATTCCGCTAGTACATCATTTTTTGATCAGATGAACGATTAAAGAGTTGCTACCACAATTAATTTGGGAAATACCTCATATCTCCCACAACTTTGAAAAATAGATTGTTCGAACCTTCTAGACATATATTTAAATCATCATTACTCATCGATCCGCCATACATCATTTTTCAGAACGATTAAAGAGTTGCACCCACACAATTTGAAAATACCCTATCTCCCACAATTTTAAAAATAGATTGTTGAACCTTCTATACATATATTTTAATCATCTATACCTCCATCGATCCGCCATAATCATTTCCGATCAGATGAGCTATAGTAGAGTTGCCACCCTCGCAATTTGGAAAAAAACTCATATCTTACAAAATTTTGATGATAAAAAAGATATCTTTAAATAAACCTTACCTGATAATGGTATATCGAAGTCGAGCAGGGCCGACTTCAACTTACGCTCTCGTTTTTTCTGTTGTTGTTGGACCGTTCCCAAACTTAAATTTTATGTGCTGAATAAATCATATCTCCCACAATTTTTACATAGATTATTTAAAACCTTCGGGATATATATTAATTATCTTTCATTATCGATCCACTTAAACATCATTTCCCGATCAAATGAACGATAGTAGAGTTGGCCCCGCCCAATTTAATTTTAAGATAGATTGTTTGAATTTCTTTCCCTGTTTATTTATTTTAATTTAAAATTGGGCACTTAACTTACTTAGTTTTCTATAAATATAAAGTAAAACCTGTGTAAAAAAAACACACAAGTCAAGGAAGTTCGAGAATCTCGAATCTCTTCCTCCTTTGGGTTGTTTAAAGTCAAATATTTATTATTAATTTTTTTTTTCCGCTATAAAATCACATAAAACCCAATTCCTTGTAAGCTTTTGAAATATGCATTTTGAGTGACACATTTTCTCTGGCAGCGACAATTTTGCCACTGTCATTGGCATTGTAAATTAAATTGCTAGCACTGAACGCCCAGGGATATGTGTATAACATATATGAGAGGGGAAACAAGAAGCTGTAGTTGCAGGCGACTTGGGTCACTTGGCTATTTATGTTGGCCGCTGCAGCTGGCAGAATAAATAAATTTTACTTTTTGCTTAGCTGCGCATCAACTGGCTACATAAATTGCATATTTCAATTCCTCCGCTCTCTCTCTCTCTCTCTCTTGTCTGGCTTGCATTTGTTTACAACGTTGATTATCCCCTTTTTAAAGCTGCACAGGAATGAATATCTGATTCAATTTCGCATGAATTATGGCATGGAAGTGTCCAAGTGCATAAATTTCATTTCGTCTACGGGCAGAGACAAACAAACAGTTGCAGCGGGGCAGAGTTAAGGGTCGCACTTTGTGTCTGTTTGTTGGGGCATGCCAGGACACAAGTGCTGCTGCTGCAATGATGATGATGATGATGATGATGGCTGCTCATAAAAAGAGGCGCCAGACTGTATAAGGATGCCTGGCATTGTGAAGCGGCATAAAGTTGACACAGGGCTAGGCACTAGGACGACTGAAGGAGTTGATTTGAAGGTAAACAGTTGAGTCAAGAAAAGAGCAAAAGTCAAAGGATGCATTAACTACGCTTGCCACCTTACACACTTCATTCTCATTCAAAGTGTGTGGCAATGCATTTGTTTTTCATGCAGCTCATAAATTCCATGCATCTAGAATCCGGGTGCATTTACCTTTTCCCCATCATATTTGCCAATAATATTTTCATGAAAATTCAATAAAAAATGATTTGTGTTTGGCCTTTTTTTTACGCTTTTTTTTATGTAGCTGTGACATTTGCTTTGGTGCTGCAGTTGCCAACAGAAAAAAAAACATGCACTCAGTATCCTCTCCTGGTGAAAAATCAAAACAAATTCATAAAAAATATATGAATGCTTGCATAGATTGGCAAAAGGTAACCAACAGCAATATAGAAATATAATTTATATGAACTGACCAGTGGGTTTTATTGTTCTACAGGCATCGCGAATTGAACAGGCAGATAGACAGACAGACAGACAAACTGCAGTCCCTTTGCCTACGAGTGCCCACAATTCACAGCGAGGCGGGTTTTCATATTTTGCATGGATTTGCGGCTTTTTAGAATATTAAAAAAATATATTTCTACCTCATGCTCGTAATATTGGCATGAATAGAATATACTTTATCCTTCTAAACACAAACACACACATATATATGTATAAATGTAAATATGTAGATGTATGCAGATCTGGCTTTGTATTTGGCGCTTTGCGCACGTTACACGCTTTTTAAACATGCATTTTTTATTATTGATGGAATTAAAGCGATTTTTACGCTTCCCGATGCGCAAATGCGTCAAGTGGCAAACAGCAAACTCATTAAATATTTGCCACGATATGCGGATTAGTGGGTCAATGCGATACTAGACAGTATTAAGTTATATTTTACGCATTAAAATCCAGGTATTATATTGACATAATATATATCTTTATCTCTCTATAAATCAATGGATGTGCGTTACTCTCGCAAAAACTCGCGAATTAGTTGACCGTTTTGGATATATTTATACACTTGCTAAAAGTATATTCATTTTGCCCAGAAGTTTGTCACGCATAGAAATATTTATTTCCAACACCAATTAATTATATATATTCTTGATCAGAACGACGAATAACATATTTTTTGCAAGTTATAGATAGTTCCATACTTATCTCCAAACTTCTATAACATTGAAGATCTTTCTAGACAGTTATACAAAAATCTGAATAGTTTTTGATAGTTGTTCCCAATTTTCAAGAAATTTCTATAACATTCTAGAGCTTTCTAGAAAGTTCTACAAAAATCGGGAAGTCTTAAATAGTTCTTTACTTATCTCCATACTGCTAGAAGTTACCATAACACTCAAGAGCTCGGGTCCCTAAACATTGTGACGATGTTACTCTATCACAATATTAAAAAAATGCATTACCGTTATGTGAAATTTTATGATTAAGTTCAAATCGCTTTCCACAAACTGTTACGGATACCACCCGTAGGTTTTAAGTTCATATCTAAAATCATTTTACAGATATTGCTCTGAATCACTATTAAAACGGTGGGAAACCTACATATCTAATTTTACGTTCTTAGGCTGAGTTAATCAATATTTAATGGGTTAAGCGAGTTCGGAACCGTCCATCAAACTGTGAATTATCTGACTCCAAATGTCTTACCTACACACCAAATTTCAAGTTCATAGCTTAAACAATTTCTGAGATATGGCTCTAAAACGGTTCAGCAGGTTCGGAACATTTTTAAACCAGTGAAATATCAATCTTAATGAAACTAACCCACACATCAAATTTTAAGTTTATAGCTTTGATAACTTCCTAGTTATGGCCCTGAATCACTTTTGAACCAGTTTAGCGGGTTCGGAACCAGTCTTGAACCAGTGACATTTCAGTCCTTATTTAACTAATCTACATCACAAATTTTAAGTTAAGTTGACTCTTTCCTGATCGACACGAAAATGCAGTGAAAATTTTATAAGGATCGGTTCAGTGGTTTTAGAGATATATTGCTCCGAACCACTTTGAACCGGTTTTACTTGTTTTTAAACCGGTTCACAGACTTTGCACATAGCCTAAACTCTTTTCTAATCGACATTAACCTACGTGAAAATTTCATTAAGATCAGTTAAATGGTTTCAATGATATGGGTCATAAACAGGGCTGTAAACCGGTTTTGAACCGAACCGGTTCGAACCCGGAACTCCGACTCTTCTTTTACTGTGAACCGAACCACTTTTGAAAAAAACGAGAGCGTAAGTTAAAGTCGGCCCTGCTCGACTTCGATATACCCGTTATCCAGGATATCAACATGTTCAAATTGTGGGAGATATCAGTTTCTTTCCAATTTGCGGGGGAGGCAACTCTACTATAGCTCATCTGATTAGGAAATGATGTATGGCTGATCGATAGGTAATAATTATTAAAATATATGTCTAGAGGATTCAAACAATCTATTTTCAAAATTGTGGGTGATATGAGGTATTTTTTAATTGCGGGGGCGTGAACTTTTCTTTCGTTCATCTGATCTGGAAACGACGTATGGCGGATCGATAGGTAGTGATGATTAAAATATATGTCTCGAGGGTTCGAATAATCTATTTTCAAAATTGTGGGAGATATGAGGTATTTTTCAAATTGCGGGGGCGGCAACTCTACTATCGTTCATCTGATCGAAAAATGATGTATGGCGGATCGATAGGCAATGATGATTGAGATATATGTCTAGAAGGTTTGAACAGTCTATTCTCAAAATTGTGGGAGATATGAGGTATTTTTCAAATTGCGGGGGTGGCAATTCTAATATAGTTCATCTGATCAGGAAATGATGTATGGCTGATCGATAGGCAAAAATTATTTAAATATATGTCTAGAAGGTTCAAACAATCTATTTTTAAAATTGTGGGAGATATGAGGTATTTTTCAAATTGCGGGGGTGGCAACTCTACTATAGTTCATCTGATCGAAAAATGAAGTAAGGCAGATCGATAGGTAATGATGATTAAGATATATGTCTAGAAGGTTTGAACAGTCTATTTTCAAAATTGTGGAAGATATGAAGTTTTTTTCAAATTGCGGGGGCGGGAGGGGGCGTGGCAAAAATTTGAAACAAACTTGATCTGCCTGCAGACAATACAAGTCTACACTGAAAATTTGGTAGCTCTAGCTCTTATAGTCTCTGAGATCTAGGTGTTCATACGGACAGACGGACAGACGGACGGACGGACAGACAGACATGTCTATATCGACTAGGCTATTGATGCTGATCAAGAATATATATACTTTATGGGGTCGGAAATGCTTCCTTCTCCCTGTTACATACATTTGCACGAACTTAGTATACCCTTTTTACTCTACGAGTAACGGGTATAAATAGCTGCACCTGAACCTGTTCCGAACCAAAACTTTCGGTTTGGTTCAAACAAAAGTTAAAAGTCTTAGTCGGGATTTACACCATGAAGCAAACTTCATGAAGTTTTCTTAGTAGGCGTGGAATTAAGAGGAAATCTTTCAGACCATTTAAACGAATAGTAAATAAATATATTCAAATCTCTCGCCTACTAAGAAAACTTCATGAAGTTTGCTTCATGGTGTAAATCCCGTCTTAGTTAAGCGAGCATTTTATTAATAATAGAATTAGTCTATATCAAATATTGCTCGAAGAAAAATACTTATATATTTAAATTAAAATTAATTGAATTCGAATGTTCGAGGAAACAAAAATTCAGAAAATCTGTCATTTTTTTTTTTTTTCACATTTAAATACTTTTTTTTACTTTGGAAAAACTTCGGAAGAACGAAGGTTATATTTCTGAACCTTAACCATTGGTACATTTTGGTTCGAACCTGCGAACCAGACCTCCGAAAAAATAGTTTGGGGTTGCAGCCCTGGTCATTAACACTTTTTGAACCGATTTAAACCGGTTCACAGACTTGTATAGACCTTTGACTCTTTCCTGATCGGCATGAACATACTGTGAAAATTTTGTGAAGATCGGTTCAGTGGTTTAGACGCCTATAAGCTAAATTTTAATATCCGCCGTGGTTGACAATATTTTAAATATTTTTCAAAAAAATTATATTTCAGAAAAAAAATTTTCCTCGCGCAATAATTGATTGTCCCATCGTAAAATTTTTTTCTAAAATATGTATACGCATATCTTGAACCAGAAAAAAAATATTTCTTAAAAATATGGGCTTGACCTTCTTTAAAAAAAAAAAAAAGCAAAAAACTCATTATTTTGAACCTCTTATTTTTTCTCGGATAGAAAACATCACAATAGTAAATTCACAATCTGGTCCGCTTAACTTGAATGCACCCGTTGTTACGCAATAATTTTTGTAAGTTTTAAGTTGTTTGTCGTTTATCTTGGGATCTCAAAAAATAAGTTTATTCAATATATTATTGTTAAAACACCAAAAAAAATTGGGTAGCTGAGTTCACATGGAATGACCCATATATGTAATAACAGCTGCCAGAGAACCAATCGGTCGGAAAATGGGTCTAAGTGAAATCTTTTTACATATTGAAGGTTTTTTAAGTGTATTAGAACTTCCGCACATTGGAAGTTAGCTTTGCCTGCTCGTTTTCATTTTAATAACACAAAAATTTGTGAAAAGTTAGGTATTTAAACGCTGGTGAATAACTCGAGCTGGCTGCCATAAAAAAAAACAAATGAAAGCGAATATTTTCACACCATTTTTCACACGCTTATAAATTGCTCTCAAAATTATTTAAATTTAATTTTAATTCGTGAGTGTGGCTGAGCTGCCTCCTAGTTACAATTATATCTTGCTTTTATCAGAAAAAGTAAAGAGTCCCCATTGACAATATTAAACCTATATGCATTGATCTTCGTAAAGAATATTAAAGATTGATCTTTGAACGATTTTAAGTGTTTCCATTTTTAGCTCGTGGACTAGCCCTCGTTCATGATTAAACACCTGAAATTGGGTCTATTGATTGCACTCTTTAAACGTGTCTAGCATGATCTTTGCCGTCTCCATCCGCGCTCGGCAACTATTCAGAAAGTTCTTGTGGCTTTTGCCGCAATTAATTGATACACATGGAACACAGGCCGCAAGTTTTGCTCGGCAAAGTCACTTGGCTGCCATGTAAAAAGTTGCTCCACACAGCAAAGAAGTGTTTTCAATTTTGCGCCCCCACGAGAAGGAAAATGAAAACTAATTGAGTAACAAACTTGCCACATGGCGTTTTGCTGATGGGTGGTGGGCCTATACGTAATGAAACGACAAATAAGCAGAGACAACAAGCAGGATATCTGTCTCTCCTCCCACACTGTGGTGTGGGTGTGCGGAGTCTATAAATATCAGATGAAAAGTTTTCAACGAGATAAATTTAATTGGCGGCAATTTGTTGCCAAACATATGAGGCGAAAGTTGCTGGGAACACGCAATAAGTATGAACTGCAAGTGGCCGGCCAAGGTATCGATGTTCTGAGCTTGCTTATTGAGCAAATTGAAATTGCCAACGCATGCTGTGCGCAAAGTTTGAAGTGCGTTTTTAATTTGTGGCAACTCGACCATAAGTTTTCCCCCCTCCATTAACAAAGCGTTTTCTTTTCTCGCCAGAACTTCTGCTAACGGATCAGCAAACCAGTTGCGTGCTGGGCGCCTTGGGTCTGTTGCGTTTGCTGCTACCTCAACTGATACGCGGCCATTGCGCTGATTACCTGGATGATGGCGACTCCTTGGCTGGCGAACAACAACAAACAACGACGTCCGACTGCCGGCAAATTATTGAAATTTATGATTATTGTTTGCACCTGCTCAGCACGCAGCACACAACGAATCACGCCATCATAAATGCCGCCCTCGAGGTCATCAATGGCATCCTCCAGGCCCTAGATGCCGGAGAAGTTTCAGCAGCAGCGGCAGCAGCTGGCTTGGAGGTGAACCTGCGCCATTTGCTGTGCAATCAACAACTGCAGCACAATGAGTATTTGCGGCGAAGGAAATCGTTAAAAAATCAAATATTCCAATTGAAAAATTACGAAGTGGCGACAAGTCAACAAGAGCTGGAGTATTCAAATGCAAAACTGCAGCAGCAGGAACAACAACAACAACATCAACAGCGACAGCAACTGGAGGAGGAGAATGACAACAGCCACTCGCTGGGAATTAATGTGGGGAAAGATGCTGGCAGTTCCGTTGCTGATGAAGGTAAGGCGTGGCTGGGGTGGCTGTGCAGTCATGTGGCACTGTGACATGCCGACAGACTGACTAATAGACAGACAAACAGTAAGACCGCGCCGAAATCAAGGAAAATTGAGCAATTGCACAGCTCGTGCAGCAAAGTGAACCCGCACAATGTCACATATGAAAATTATTAGTGCATGCTTTTAGGCGGCGCACAGTGGTTTATATGCGTATCATAATCCAATTGTTGGCAGAAAAAGCATTAGGCCCTACACTGCTTTAAAACAGTCGAATGATGATAAATGGAAATTTGAAGTTATTCGCCCAATAAGACATTCTGTTTCTGAAAACGGTAACATTTACCAATCCCGATTCCGCATAATTTCATCGAAATCGGAAACGGGTACAGGCCTGATAAGTATTTGGTCTCTCGAAATCTTGTACAAGCATAATGGATGCATTTCAGTCTTGGATTCAAATAAATTTTATATATCTCAACAGTTCAAAGTGCAAGGTAATGACATTTAATACACGCCTGTCCCTTATAACCAAGTACTCAGATCAAAACAAAAAATTATTTTGTCCCAGTATTTCCTATACTTAAATAGAATTTCTTTCTGACAGCTTATCAGTATCAAAAAACCGGAAAAAGTGTTTGTATTTGTATGAAGTATTGTGACTAAAATAATTTTATGTCGATCTGAGTACTTGGCTATAAGGAAAAAATTATTTCTTTCATGTAACTTGTTATTTACAGGCGTCTAAATAATTTAAGCTGTCTTTTGTAGAAAAAAATTAACCATTTTTTATTCTTAATTTCATTTGTATTAGTGTGTACGTGACAGTCCGTTGTTAAGCATGTGTTAGTATATACTAGTAAAGTAGAGTTGCCTGTAACGCCTGTAAAATATTTTGTGGGATAAATGTGTTCCTCATTTTTTATCGCGAAAAAAATTTTATTGACATGTGTCAAAATAATGTTTTTTACGTGTTGTATATTTTACTTTGTGTTAACAATTCGCTAAAGAAAAAAGTGTGTTATTTTACGAAGTTTGACTCTTCTAATATATTTACTGTTAATGGATCAGATGTGTGCATGGGTTTATAAAGCGTTGGTCAAAGGAATTTAACGATCCATATGCGACCCCATGACTCCTTATATTTCTCTTCTTCGTCCAATTCTTGAGTAATAATCGTGTGTATCCTCTTCGAAATGTTTAATTCACAAGAATAGAATTGAATCTATTGAAAATCAGTTCTTGCTGGTTTTTAGAATAGACATTTTTAAATTAATCTTAATTCTAGAATAATGAAATCTTTGTTGATTAATGGTGAAATAGATTCTTCTGAGCTGACTAGCCCAATTAACTTTAATTTTCCTATTACATGAACCCGAAACCATATCCTTTTCTATTTGAAACGATGCTTTGCATGAGCATTTTCGTGACTTCTGGACTGATTATAACAAACTCTACTGAGTGTTCAGTTTGAAGATGTCCTTATTTTAACATATTTATGCCGTAGTTAACTTTAAATTGATCCATTTCATTACTTATTTATAATTTCGTAATGGGCGGGTGGTGGGCTGTTATTTTGCCTGGCTTCAGTTTTATTATTATTTCGTCATATTTTATTTATAAAGAAACCTCGCTCCCTTGGAGAAAGAAAAGAGTAACTTGTAGATCCATGGACTTAAGCAAATTGTTATCAGAAATCATAATTGAACCACTGTGCAACCGCACATGCCCAAAAAAACGAGGTCAGGCCAAATTTACATTTGCCGCTAGCGAAATCTTGCACAAATATTTACACAAATTTTAAGGCTAACCCAATGCATTCTCCTTCTTTCGCTTGGCAGTCAAAAAGGCAAAAAGAACTGCTGCACGCAGCATCAGTGAATGCGTGGCCTCCGATGAGCAGAACGATGACGATGATGATGATGATGACATGGAGCTGCTGAGCGCCGAGTGCGATGACTTTGCCGTGCTGTCGCAACTAAATGAACCACAAAAGACAACAGCGAATGATAAACTGATTGATGTCGATGCCGAAATGTTGCCTAAGCCGCGGCATCAGTCGTCCCTGCAGAATCTGCTTGCCGATGGCTCTGATGACAAATCCCAAAATTTGAGTGACATCGACAATGAATCATTCAACAGCATCGATTTCGAGGCCGAAATCACAATTCCTGGTGGCGCTGCGGAGCAGCAGGATTCAGTTGTCGAAGCGGAGCCAACACCAATTGGTACATTCTTCAACAATCTGCTGTCGCATTCCAATGCAGGTGAGCTGGGCAAATATTTCATTAGACTGGCAAATTGTAAAACAATTTTCCATTTGATGTTATTGCATTTCACGGACCGCCACTGACGACGCTGAAATTCTATTTTATTTCCCAATTTATTTACAATATTTGGACATGGCAATCAAATTATTTGCATAATTGCGACAGAGCGAGGGGGGACGACGGTGTACGTGACTGTGGCAAATAATTTTGCATGTTTGCATGTTGCCTCTTGGCAATTGCACTTGCAATTTAATGAAGCGTAATTGTTGTTGCTGTTTGTCTCCAGGCAAATGAAATTGGGCAGAGCCTGCACACAAGCTGCTCCCTGGGCCCAATGTGGCATGCATCATTTGTTGCTTCATTGGTTGCAGCTTTTCTATTTGTTCTTTTTTTTTATTTTTGTTGCGTCTCCCGTTGACTTGACAACAATTGTGTGGTAATTTTGGTTTCAATATTGCAATATCCAGAATCAATTTAAGGCCATGACCCATAGAACGACAACAACAACAACAACAACAAAATTGCAGACTTGTGGCCACAGGCATGTCCTGTCGCTGGCTGGGTAAGAGTAATAAACAAAGGAAACGTACTGCTCGGAGCCGGAAGTACTAATTAAGCGAATGAGTTGTGGGCGTGGCGAATGGGGTAGGGGATGGCGTATAAAAACCCTTAGCCACTTGACGTAAATGTTGGGCTTAAATCCGGCATTTCTTCTATGTGTGTGTGTGTGTGTGTGTGAGTGGAATACGGATTAAGCTTGAAACATGGCAATGCATTTGCTCCACCCACGAGCAGCTCATTGCTGGTTTTCTTGGCCAAAGCATCACACTGTAAGTTGGCAACAAAGTGGTTAAGACAAATGGGTTACGTGATAAAATGCGGTTACTCAAATTGCATGTATGCAAGCTTACATGTTGTGTCACAGTCTGTGTGTGTGTGTGTGTGTGTGTGTGTGTGGTTTATTTAGCATTGCCAGCCAGGCAGCCAGGCCAAATCGAGAAAAGTCCCGCCATCAGTGGCTGCACTTTGCCAGCTTGTTGTTGTTGTTGTTGCTCCTTCAGCAGTTGTTGTTGTTGTTGCTGTTGTGCACTTATGCGCTATCAGCCATTTTGTGCTGCTTGTTTTTGCCTCGCTAGTTATTGTTGGTTTTGTTTTGTTTTGTTTATATCAGCAGCCGCCCATCTTCATCCGCAGCAAAAACGGCGATTTGTATACACTCCAAAAGCATTTTACTCTCTGTCACTCAACATTCCAGTTTTGGGATGAAATTAATAATGAATTGTTTAAGCTAGGTTATAAGTAGTTAAACTATGAACTACCAATTTCACAACCTTGAATATTATTCCCACATTTTCCCATTTAAACGGCCCATTGAGACTACGAACCGAATTTCGTTCACATAGGTTCACAAATAACGATAGGCCTTGAAAACCAACCCCCGCCACCCATTATCCCACCCAGAGGGTGGATTTTTGCTTGTTCATTGGTCCATAGAGTTAACAAACCAAATTTCATACAAATCTGCTTTAAAATAACGTTTGGCTATGAAACCAAACACTCCCCTCTATTTTCTGACCCTGGGGTGAACTTTCCTAAATCTTAAAATCACATGTCCAATTTTTTTTTTTGCTTAATGTGTTCACAAACCAAGTCTATAACAATCGGGTGAAAAAATGTTTTCCATACTCAATTTTTCGGGCACTTTCCCACCCTGGGGGCGGATTTTCCAACATCGGAAACATAAAAATCCGTGCTTAAAGTCAATTGGATGAATAATTACAATCTGCATAGTATATTTTCCAAAATCGGTAAAACACATGTCTAATTATTTAGCTTACTTTACTTACGAACCGAGTTTAAAGTCAGTCCATGAAAAAAACAAAATTCTTAACCATATAAAACTTTTCCAGGTGATTTCCACCGCTTGGAGAAGGGTTTATGACTGACCTCCATTAAATGAACTCCAACATAACTAAAGAGTTCGTGTCATGTGCATCAGTAAATTTAGTTCAATTTATTCTTTGAAGTTGCTGCGAAGCTAGTGAATCTGCTTGAGTCTATCATAAAAACTTTCTTTAAAAAGTGTACAGTCACAAACTTATGTATGTTTCATATTTATTATTATGCAAATATTTTAATATCAGAATTTTCTTTGTAAAGAGCTTCGCTTGTTCCGGGGTAGATTTTTCCCTTTAAAATTTCAATTTCAGTTTTATTTATTTTAAAAGTTTAAAAGTTGACTTATAAGTGCATAGTCAGAGGTTGGAAAATAATAATTAAGATTTTTGATTTACAGACTAAAAATTAACTTAAACTATTACAATATTTTTTTCTTTATTTGTTTTTTCGGCCTGATATATCAATATCAAACGATTGCGGTCACGGCTGTGTGCACCGCTCTCGGCGCGCTGTCTCCCTTAGGTCTTGTTGGTTTCCAATTCGGACGTTTTCGGGGTTCTATTTTCGCCTCCGACTGTACATCTTTTTCTGGAGCGTTATCATCCTACGGGTGAGTCAATCTCAATTTTTGGTGCCTGCTCCTCCATTTTCCGACCTTAGTTATGGGTTTTTTCGAAAACATCTCAAACTTACAAACCGAATTTTCTATAGATCCACCCAAAACTAACAACCCCGCTCTTCATTTTCCCATCTAAGGTGTGAAATTTCTCAAACTGGAGAATAAAATCTTGACTTATTTGGTCCATTGAGCTTATAAAACCGAAATAAATAAAAATAACGAACCCCGCAACCCGTTATTCGATCTTTTGAGTGGATTTTCAGAAACTAGTATATAATTTTTGCATTTATTTGGCTCAAAATTCAACTTAAGCCTATAATCCACAATCCTGTACCGTTTAGGCTGTGCGTAGATTGTGATATTTATGTTGGTTTTTAGCGTTGTAAGGTTGGGTCTTTCAAGTCGGCAATTGTTTGCAGTTAAAGACTTTTTGAAGATAACCATATCTCTCAAAAGACTCTTTCTTGCCGGTGTGTCTCAATTGTCAACCAGTTAGTCAGTCATTGAATCAGGACAAATTCTTTTATATAATAAAAATTTTATAGGTCCGTTTTCATATCTTGCCTTTCACATTGAAGTCTACTTAGGGCCGATTTCTCATCTTATAAATAGGTGCTATATGTCAGATTAAACGTAAAATTTACTCTGTTATTTGTAGGTTTATGTGACATATAGTGCTATGTAGGAGATGAAAAATTGGCCCTTAAACTTGCCGTTAAGAGAAATTTCGTTGTCATAGGTCTACTTTAGCTTGACTAAAGCTAACTTAGAGGGTAGATCATCTTGCCTTCAAAGTTGTTGACGCCAAATTAACTTTTAACATTCTTTTTGTAGTTCCAAGTTGGAGTCGAATCCAGGTTTTCGAAAATGTATTGACTTGTTTGACTCTTTCAATTCATTTTTCAAATTTCAAGGGAAGTTTACCTTCCCATATATCTGCATACTAATGTATGTATTTATGAATTTATGTAACAGGGAGAGCATCCAGCTAGCGCCATTCAAAAGATTTCACATATATTTCCGTCTATTTTCATAAACAATTTTTTACGCCGTAGTTCTCGTTGTTGTTTTTTCGTTGTATTTTGTATTTTTTGTTGCACAAATGCATTTGCATATGTATG
This sequence comes from Lordiphosa mommai, assembly GCA_018904225.1. NCBI lineage: Eukaryota > Metazoa > Arthropoda > Insecta > Diptera > Drosophilidae > Lordiphosa > Lordiphosa mommai. Next base: position 165,249 of record JAEIFT010000267.1, on the reverse strand, counting down.
TGAGACTTTACCTCCCACTTAGTTCTAGTGTAGCCCTCCATCAAGCCAAGCAGCACCACCACCACTTCTTGTCGCTGTGAGTTTCGCGTACGCGGTTTTCGTTGTCGTCTATTTGCAGTTTTACGCTCGAAAGTTTTATTTGGCAATTTTTTAGTACGCCACTTTTGCTGTTATGTTTAACGTGATTTTGGGACTGAAAAACTATTAAAGCATGAAAGGGGATGCCTTTTTCACCACCAAATATGACATGCTGCGCGGCAGAGCTCCCTGATTGCATTAGGTTACAAAATTTAAAAAAAGAAATTCCATTGAAGCCGGTATTTTTTCCCATATATTTTGGAATCCTGAACTCAGAAATGAAATTAAAAAATGGTTACGTTTTTGAGTTGGAATCTTTTTCAATACCTTACTTTCCTTATAATAGTGCTATTCATAAGAACAAAAGAAAAAATGATTTATATTTTTTTGGTTTTATGTCTGTTAATGGCTGTAATCTAGTGTTATTGATGTGGTTTACAAGCTCAAGGGCCTTGCCAATTGAAAGGGGTTATTCATGCACTTAATTTAAGCTAAAGCTCTTATCTGATGCTTCGGGGTTTCTAATCCTACTATAGGTATTCCCCATTGACCACTTTGCCAACGGTCAACTGAGCTGCTTAGCCCGAAAGTTTTCAATCTTAGTTGCTCCAATTTCCATCAATCCTCGCATGCGGCTGGAACATCCATTAGAACAACAACGGGCAAAGCCACAACAAGCGCAACTAAAAGATGCAGCAATTTGTAACCCACTCACTCTAGACAATGGTCTAGGGAAGGCTACGCCTTCTCTCTCCCGTTCCCTCGGCATCTTTGTGCTGGACACGAAATCGAACTTTTCAATTAATTTCCAATAGTGAAAAATAAAAAAAAGATATAAAAATACAAACACGAAAAGCCAACTAAAGAAAATAGTTTAAGCAGTTTTAGACATACCAAAGAGAATAAAATGAATAGATAGGACATAGGATAGGATAGATAGCAATTAAAAAAAACAACTTTAAATATTTAATGCTTACTAATAGCGGCAAAGAAATGCACGCATGTTACTACCTGATAGTACAATATATATATATATGTTTTGAAATTCAACTCTGAATAAAGAAACATACGTACATGAATTAAAATTTAAATGCCTACTGTTCAGCTTGAATACGCATACATTACATGGTACGCGTATTTAAACTTTTGCGTCTACGTATTACGCACACTCTGTTTATTGTGCGTCAGCGTATCCTATTACGTATAATGCATATACGTAAGTATGCGTATTTAAAAAAGTACTAAGTACGCAAGTAGTACGCATAAATGTTTACGCATTGCAGTTTTCGGATACAAAATGAAATTTAGCATGGCAGGTCCTGCTGGTAGAACACGCAATTTTACATTAGAACCCGTTTGTCCTTGTATTCATAAATATATATTGTCGTTGCTTCTCAACTACAGAGCGTTGTGTCGCGGCGTATTGTCGATTTGGCTGTTTTTATACCCTGTACCCTTAAGAATGGGTAAAAATGTAATTTATAGATAGATAGATAAAAAATTTATGTAATTAATAGATAGAAGGAAGGAATCATATCCGACCCTATAAAGAATATATATTTTTGATAAGCGTCAACAGCCGAATCTATATAGCCATTTTCGAATACGTAGATTGAGCATGCTTCAGATTTGGATCGGTTAAAAAACACAGATATTAAAAACAAGGGCTGGCCAGGATTTTAATTAGAGTGGGAAGGGACGGAGATTATAAAAATATGTTAAACTTTATTCAATGAAATCAAGTCTCGTTGTTTTAAATAGTAAATAAAATAGATTTCATATATAAACTGACCATTTCATGTCACTGTTTTCGGTAAAAATATTTCTAAAACCATTAGTCGTGCTTCTCAGTCAGGTTTTGACTCTACAAAGTAGAGGTGTGCGCGTGACGCGTGAATTTAAACGTGTCACGTTGTGTCACGATGTTATCATGAGAATCACAGACTTTCGTTCGTGAGCATCCGTGTGCGTGATTCGTGTGTGTTAAAGTTATTCATCGTGAATATAAGTCATGCAGTATTCACGAAATTTGGTTTCTATTATATTTGATTAATAACACAGGCCAACAAAATGACCACTTTTGTGAGCTCTAGCCTCCTATGTATTAAATTCTGTTTCAGTTTTGTGCACTGATTCCAAAACTAATCTCGGTTTTTCTCTATCAGCTCTTGTTTCAAGAAATCGCGGAAAATCCATTTTGCAGTTTTTTAGCTTATGGAAAATTATGGGGGTCACACCAAGCACAAATTTGTAGGTTTATAAGTTTTATGCGATACTTCATACATCAATGCAGCCATACAAAATCAAGCGAGCCGCATCAGCAAACCCGAAAGTGGCTAAATTGGACCTTGAAGATCATTTTCTCTCAATTTATAGCAAATTTTTCAAAATAAATCATCGTCTCTAAACCAGTGCGTAAATCGGAAATCCAAAACAACTATTTTAGCATATAGCCCAACATATCCGCTATTTTTACGAATTTTGATGAATTTTTATCAGCTTGTTGGACTAAGCTACAGCCGTTTTTTCACGAAAAAGTGAATTAAAATTTATGGCAGGACTACTAGATTAATTCACAAAATGTGTATAGGAAATATGAAAAGGCTACTCGATTTAACATAGCTATTACATTAATAGTCAAACAAATGTACAATAACATTCCAGCAGTACTAGATTCAAAAAAGTGCCACCAATTGAAAGCTGATTTTTCCCCAGATATATCAAATAATACGGCATCTGATTTGCAAAGTTGTATATTAAAATACTTAGTGTCTCCCCACTATATATGCGATTTTATTATCCTCCATCCTGTTATTTTACTGCAAGGGTTTCTCTCAATCTCTTTCTTGTGGTTGTTGTTCTTTGACAAATGTTTTCCCTTATATGTATTGGTGTTTGCTCTGTCGTAAGCAGGCTATGGGCATCCCTGTTTCACTGTATAGCGCTCGAATTGTGATTCAATACCATTTCATAATTTTATGCTTTACATGTTGTATCTATGTTATTTACTATCTCTGGACACACGCTCCAACCAGAGCAGAGGTTTTTCTTTTAAGCGTCTGCCTGCTTGGCAATTGTATCTTAAGAAAGCACCACAAATTAGCCAGCACCAACGCTGGCATTAGTGTCAGACCAACTTAACTGCAAAAAGTTTCAACTTCTCCTGGACTAACTAGGCGGCTCTTTTGTATGCTTGCAGCTTCAGAGTCGGTCAGTAAGCTCTTTCGTCAATCAAGCGGCTCTAAGTCTACGCCCTCCAAGTCAGCTACCAACGATAAATCGGATGCTGTCTCGACGGCGTCGCTAACGCTTTCGTTGAGCTCCCTGGCCAGCAGCAGTATTGAGCCGCCGTCGCTACCACCGCTGACAGAGTGTCAGCCCGCTATAGCAGAGACACCAACTCCGTTGGAGGAGTCCAGTTCGATTAGCGTCTCCTACACAGCTTCAACTGCCCTGCTGATGGATGCACCGGCTGTCACAACGCAGCTGCGTCGCACTCCCAATGGTAAGTCACAGTTACTGTCTCTCTGTTAAGACAACTAATTGCATGATGTTTATACTTATAGCCAATCCATTTCTGGTGGAGAACTCACCGCTTAAGCAAACAATTGTGGGACGTGCTTTAATCAGCTTGAAAATCGGTAGCATTCTGGAACAATCTCTTGTGTACTACACGGCACGTTTGCTGGGAGCACGTTTCCTGCTTAGTGGCCGCGCAGGTCAACTTCAACCGGACAATGTTAGTCGGGTGTCCATCAAAAGCTTGTCACTGTCGGTGATGGCTCAATGTGTGCGTCTATCACCGCGTATACTCCAGCTACCGCTGGAGATCACTGAACAGGAGTTACAGTTACTCGAGTGGACCAGTCAGCCGGAAAGTGGCAATAGCACTCAAATTTCGAGTCCACAAAGCAGCAACAATTCGCAAATGGTGTCGGAAAATGTGCCCATAGAGAGTCCTCTGCTAAAGTCAGAATTGGAGGATAATCAACTTTTATTAAACATCAAGGATGATCACTTTGGACCTAGTACCTGTCCAGCTTACCTGCAGCAAAACACCAGCTCCACACTCAGTCATAGTGCCGATGCGGCTCTATTGCAGCGACAGCTCGAGGCACGTAGCGCGTTGATCAAGAAGTCATCCATCGATGAACAACTCTCCAAGTCTGAGATTATTGGCAGCTCATATTGTGTAACAACTGCCGCTGAGGATGTACCACCAGACGCTCTACCGCCACGTCCACCTAAGCGTACCAAATCAATGCGTAATCGAGCTAGCGTCGATCTTTCTCCAGCAAGTGATACGCTCTCACCTGGCTGCCAAGCACTCTCGGATGTGCTGCTTTTCCATGCCCATTGCGATCCCATGCTACGTGGTGGAGTCCAACAAATTGTGGGAAATTTTGTGCAGGCAAGCAGAGCAGGAGTTAGTTTGGAATTACAAAGAAGTTTGAGCTTGCAGCATTTGCTGGCCATTTTATTAAAGGTAAGCTGGAAAAATACTGGGATAATGGCTGGGTTCTTTAGTTCGGATGACTCCAAGAGGTTAATCCGAAGGTGTTTCATGCCGCTCGGAATAAACCTTCTTAAGAGGTTTGCAGCCCTTAAAAAGACTTTCTTCCGTAAAATTAGATTTAAAAAAACAATTAGGGCAGTTTTCTCATCTTCATGTATTTTAAAACTAAGTGCTTCTTGAGAAAATCTATGTATGATGAGAAAACGGCCCAAACTGTTATTTTTAATGACTAATTACATGACAGACACTGGTTTAAGGGCCGTTTTCTTATGTTCCTGTTTTTCAAATCCAGGAAAAAAATTGGAAAAAATTAGTTGCCTACTTTTAGGCGGCGTGTAAAATCGCATCCGGGTATGTATTAATATCGGCCTAAAAGTAGGCAACTCATTTTTTCCCATTTTTTTCTGGATTTGAAAAACAGGAACATGAGAAAACGGCCCTTTAACCGCTTTCTGTTATATAATTAATCAGCAGATTCAAAAAATTCTCAAAATATTTTTATTCAAGCTATTGAAGAAGTCAGGGCATGCTGAAGATAAGGTTTTTTATTCCTCGGGGTGACCGTGTTGTTTCGCTTCTTTCTTCGATGCTTTCGTTTTTCTTCCCTTTGCACAAGTATTCTTTAAATATGCGCCCCCACCTTTTCGCTGTACTTTTTTCTATGTTAAACCAACAAGCTAACATATTTTAACACATGCAGGCAAACAAACATTCACACACACACACACACTAGAACACGTGTCCATATCAATGGCAGTTGCTGGCTTTTGAATATATTCCGCAGCTAGCAGTTGCAGCTTAGCCGGCGGCGTCATCATTGGGTATGCGGATGGGTTGTTTTTCATATGAAAATAAGAAAAGAAAAATTCTTATCTCCTTTGCAATGTGCAAGTTCAAATGCCCCTAAAGGGAGCTGCTCATCCGTTTTGCCACTTCACTTTCTCCGCCTCTCTGCTGCAAAATGTGCGCATAACTTGCACATTGATTTCTGTCTGGGGAATTGGGTCTGGTCTGGCCTGGGTTTCTTATTGAATTCAATAATTTAGTGGCCAGCCGAACATTCAAATTGCTGTTTGCCCCAAACCGAAAAGCGCAATTTGATTATGCAACAAAATGCAACTGAAGTGAAGAAGAAGGACACCGGAACGTGCTAGCTGAAAATCACATTAGATGCCTGCCAAATAATGGCTGCAAATCCGTCTCAATGGCACTTACCAGCGCACAACTGCTAGCACTGGGTAAGGTCCTAGCCAGAGCTGGTTTGGGCCAAAGGCAAAGCAACTTTGATAACAATAGCCCTTTGACCGAGGTTAGAGCAAGCAGAAGCTTGTTAGGGATTCGTTAAAAATTCACACACACTCAGTCAGTCACTAGCCAATACTGCACTATGGAAAATTTACCCATTTTACGAACAAGAATTAATCCGAGCCACGTATCTTCATAAAATTGTATATAAATATTTTAGATCAGCGGTGGCCAAAATTTAATTGACCCTTTTTATCCAAAATTTTGTAAGCCACTGATATGACAATTTTCTCTTGACCAAAAGACCAACCGGTTTTGGAAGAAATTAGAGCTGTACCACAGCATTCGTGAGAATTGCGAAGGAAATTCGCAAACAGAAATATTCATTTCCAACCTTAAAACCTATATATATTCTTGATCAGGACGACAAGCTGGTCCAATTGAGCTTTATTCGTTCGTCTGTCTGTTCGCACAGAGCCTTCTTTTTGTCGAATGAATCCTATAGCTGCCATAGAACCGATCGGGTAGAAAATTCGTCTTAGTGGGAAAATCTTTTTTGTTTTCAAAGATAGCGTTCTTAAACTCAGGTATTATGAAAATTATATGATGTCACATAGTTCTGCAAAATTTGATCAAAATCGGAAAACTATTTCTTATAGCTGTCATAGGAACTAGCGGTCGGTAAAATAATCTTGGTGAGAAAAACTTTTTTGTTTTCGATTATAGCGTTCTTGAACTTAAGAATTATAAATAATATATGCTTTAAAACAGTTGTTCCAAATTTGGTTAAGATCGGATTACTAAATCCTATAGCTGCCATAGAACCGATCGGGTAGAAAATAGGTGTTAGTAGGAAAATCATTTTTGGTTTCCATTATAGAGTTCTTAAACTCAGGAATTATGAAAATTATATGCTTGTCACATAGTTCATAAAATTTGGACTAAATCGGATGACTATATCTGATAGCTGCCATAGGAACGAGCTGTCGGAAAAAAGATTTTAGTGAAAAAACTTTGTTGTTTTCAATGATAGCGTTCTTAAACTCAGCATTTATTAATTGTATATACTGTCAAAGAGTTCAGCAAAATTTGATCGTAATCGACCGATCGGTCGGAAAATTGTTCCTTGTAAGAACAATTTTTTAAATTTTTTTTCATGATAACGTTCTGAAACTCAGGAGTTATAATTAATAGATGCTTTCAAACAGTTCTACATAATTTGGTTCAAATCGGATGACTATAACCTATAGTTGTTATAAAACAGATCGGGTAGAAAATGGGTCTTGGCGAGAAAGAGTTTTTTGTTTTTAATGATAGCGTTCTTAAAGCTAGCAATAACAAAAAAATAAAATGTTTTCAAACAGATTTGCAAAATTTAATCGGAATCGGAAGACTATATCCTATAGCTGCTGTAACACCGATCGGTCGGAAAATGGATCTTAATAAGAAAACTTACTTGCTTTTGATGATAGAGTGCTCATATTTTGAAATCAACAATAAGATTCTTAATAATTTTGAATTTATAAATATCTGACATCTATATCCTATATATTTTTTATCGGGTAAATCAGTTATGAATTAAGGTTCGAACCTTAGGGTCGATGCTTTTAAAACCCGATCCGTAATCTGAACGCTTTACGACGAGTATAAAAATCAGAACCGAACTTTTTTCATAATTTTAACATTTTAACATTAAATTGTTATTTGTTAGCAACATTAAAATGGTTCTGTTACGTTAACATTTCTGGTATATAACATTGATGTATTTAATGTTATTTTGAACACTTTTAAAAACAGACTTTTTTCCCGAAAATTGTTAAAAATTGCCCATAGTGCGCTGGGACAGACGGATGAAACTTTTTGCTGCTTGTGCAAACAATAAAACACAAATTCGCTTAGCAGCGCAAACGGAACCAACTCCTCGTTCTGGTTGCATCTTATGCCTGTATAAAGAAATTTCATCCAAAAACTTTTTGCTTCCCCACTTTTTGCAGGGCTTTGAGGACGACATACACACTGTGGCCATACAAGCGTTGAATGCATTCGATAAGATATTTCCGCATGTGGTGTCCAAATATTTGACAGCGCCGCCATGTCATTATCATGCTCATCAGCAGCAGGAGCAGCAGCAGCAGGAGCAGCGGCAGCGGCAGCCAAGTGGACAACAAAAGCAGCCAGGGCCAGCCCAAACATTTGGCCAACAAACTTTTGCCAAGGACCAGGATAATGCCTTAAGCAGTCAGCAGCAGCAACAAAGGAACTCTAACGATGACAACTTGAGGCCAGGCCAGGGCAGGATATGTGCCAGGTCTTTGGCCACTGATAATGATGAGCTGCTGGCTGCTCTTTTGAATGATTTCCAATTGCAATCGACTTGCATGCAGCAGCCGGGTAATGAGCTTGGCCCATGCTGTGTGTTTGTCATGTCACCGAAATTGCTCTTGAACAAACTTCGACTCTGCCATCACAATAAATATTGGTTGGTCCAGAATAAATACGCCGAAGTTATTTCGAATTTAAATTACGTACTGCTACGTACGTACTACGCAAATTTTGGCCATGGCTGCCAGATGGAAGCCTGCCATTCCACTGAAGAGGACATTGTCTGCACTTATGAGGTAAGCGGCTAAATCTTCTTATTACAAGCAGGCAGACTGCTCCTTTGCCGCCTCTCGCTTGTTTATTGTGCAGATTATTTTACGAGTATGTTTTCTTTTTCCCCGCCCGCTCCTCGTGCCCCAAAAGCATTTGAAGTGCTCGTCGCCCCAGCCTTGTGTCGTCTCTCTTATTGAACTTTTGTGCACTCAAGTGTGGCTTGGGCACTCTTTGTGCATTTCCCCCCCAAAAGCGGCAAGCGCATCCTGGCGCTAGAGTTTCGCTTACACACACACACACACACACACATATATATATGTATATGTATTTGTTTATTTATTATTTTGACAAAGCCAAGCAATTTGCTAAATGACAAAAGGGAGAAAATGTACACAAAACTTGAAAGTGGACAAACAATTGAGCCAGAGACGATTGGCAGAAGTGAATGGGGGGGATCTATTTAGTAGGCGAATTGACTAACCAAAAAGAAATTGATTGAAATGCTCTTTGTCAGAACGAATACAATACAAATTTTTCATTATCCAAACATAACAGATATCAAAAGTGCGTATCCCTTGTCCCATTTCCACGGTTTTGAAACGAGGCAAAAACTTAAGGTGGTTCCAAACGGGTAAAATATCAAGTACCCGCTCTGTTGGTTTTTGTTCAGCCACTTCGTGCACTTTCATTTTCCGATCGTCAAATATCTTTGTGTGGTTTTATGGAATGGCTAATCTGAACATTCGGTTTCAATTGTTCAAACAACAACCCCTAAAGGAATTTCAGTTCCGGTATGTTTTGAAATGAGGTTATATTTTGGTTCTTAATTTGTTTCGATTTTCGGTTCCGGATTTTTATTTTGCGGTATCCCGAATGCAAAAATAAAAGTAAAAGTATGTATGTTTGTTCAAGAGGCGCTATTGAGTCGCCATCGATTAAAGCCCTACACTATTGATAGTTTTAAATAGTTTTTGGCAAGCTTTACACATCAGTAAATGGGAAGGTAATTTGCGCTTTAAAACGTTATTTACCAATTCTAAACTTATCTGAGTTGATTAGTCGAATTAATCTTTGTGTTTCCTTTTAACCGACTCGTAAATGTTTCCCCTATTTTCTAAAACGTTCAACTACTAACTATGTTTTACCGAGTTATTAACTTAGAAGAAACTGGGATCAAAACCTTTTTTATTAATGTATTTAGCCCGTAGTTTCCCCTAATTTAGTGTTTTCCTACGCGTTTTTGTGTCACTCGTTTGTGGCTGCGCCCCACGGTCGGTTGGGCGGGAGGTGGGCTGTTATTTTGCCTATTTTGTTACAAGCTTCGGCTCGATGACGCTTGGACCACTTGTACGTCAACGTCCAAACAACAACAAAAAAATATAAAAAAGAATGACCTTTATTATGGACCCTAGGTTCAAGAATTATGTAAATGCAAGAATCAGAGTTTCTTAAAAATGATATGGCATATATATCAATTCGGAACCCAAAACCCAATATTAATGCCAAAGTTGAAACCAAAAGTGACGGAAATAATTTTTTAAGATCATTTTTATAAATATTTAAATTTTAAGCATGAGCGTTTAAATTAACATACTATTGAAATCTTTCGTGGACTATCGATGGTTTGCCAAAAACTATCGTTGACTATCGATAGTTCTCCACCTCTAGTTTGTTCCTTATAGGCGTCTTAACCACTGAACCGATATTCAAAAAATGTTCACAGTATGTTCTTGTCGATCAGAAAAAAGTCATAGGTTATGTCCCAAGTCTGTGAACTGGTTCGAAAGCGGCTTAAACTGGTCCAAAAGTGGTTCAGAACCATATTTCTGGAACCACTAAATGGATCTTTAAAAAAATTTCAAAGTATGTTCTTGTCGATCACTAAAGAGGCTTAGGCTATGTCCCAATCCTGTAAAACGGTTCAAAAGTAGTTCAGAGCCATATTTCTGTAACCACTAAATGGATCCTTAAAAATTTTTACAGAATGTCCTTGTCGATCACTAAAGAGCCATATCTCTACAACCACTTAATCGATCTTCAAAAAATGTTTGCAGTATCCAGTATGTCCCAAATCTGTGAACTGGTTCAAAAGTGGCTCAGAGGCATATCTCAGAAGTTATTGAAGCTTTGAACTTAAAATTTTGTGTAGGTTTAATTATATAGACACAGATATTTTTCTGGTTCAAAACCAGTTCCGAACGCGCTTAGCCTGATTTAAAAAGTGGTTCAGAGCCATATCTAAGAAATTAAGTTTTTTACTCAAAAATTTTTTGTTTAGATTAGTTATATGGAGATAGACATTTTTCGGTTTATGACTGATTCCGCACCCGATTAATTCAGCTTTCAAGTATAAGAAGTTACGTTTCTTCAACTTCAAACCTCTAGGTCTTACCAACTCTGAGATCTGTGCGTTCAAACGGACATGGCTATAGCGACTCGGCTATGGAGGCTGAACAAGATTATATATACTTTTTTAGTTCTGAGATGCTTCCTCCTTAAAGATTATATCCGTTTCATCTTTGGTAAGAAGTATAAATGTGGGGGCGTTTATAATTATGCACTAGAGCTCAGTGACAGAGCTGGCTTGAACCAGAACATTTTGCAATACCGGAAATTCTTTTGAAATTTGCTGCATCTAATATTGAGAATTGAGCAACCTATATCGTTCTTTCTGTTGATTGTAAATATCTTGTGCAGAGATGCGTTACGGTGAATGCGTTTAATTGTGCCTTGTGAGAAATAACAGGCCGGGTGGTGTCGAGTTTTGTGCACCAAAGGCCATGTGACCCTTGAGTAGCCCCAATCGACATTCAACATGAATATATACCCGACTCTGCTATGCTGCTTATTGCATTTTTAATCAGCTCCCCCTCCTACCAATTGCAACCCAGCGTCAGGAGTAAGTTTCAGTATCGATACACGACCAAAAAACCTCATCTGCAACCTGCCAAACTGCATAATGAAAACTTGGCTCACTTTTTGATTTACAACTTGCAGTGAACTAACTCAAAAATACTTTTGCAAACCTTGCAGGCGCATTTTCTGGCTGAACTTTTGCAACTACTGGGCGATGATGATGCTCGGGTACGGGAACATGCCGCCTGCTGTCTCTGTCGCTTTATAATGCAAACGGCGCGCCAGGAGCAGCAGGAGCCACCGACCACAACCAATGTAACGGAGGCAGGCGGCAGCGCCATCAGCGCCGAGACCGAAACTCAACAAACTAATTTCAATTTGCTTTGGGATTTTTTCGACTATCGCACATTTGGCGGCATGTCCGTGACGTTGCGTAATTTATTCCGGACCAGTTCGACAATTGCGCCCCCGCTGGCTGAGCTGGATGCAGGCGGCTCTGTCGACTCAGATTTCGCGGAGGGAGCGACAGCGGCAGCCTCTGCGGCGTCGGCCTACTTTGATGGCAGTTACGGCGGTGGCGTTGGCATTGCTGACGGGCATGTTTTTGCCCTTCCGTTTCCACGTCAAATTGCGCAAGAGGAAAAAGTTTTGGCCAAAGTTTTGTATCGCATGACAAATAAATTGATGACGCTGAATGATAAAAATGTGCAGGTAAATATTTGTGTGCGCGCGACTTTCAGATCGAATCGAAACGAAATCGAGTACAAACATCCCACCTACCCCTCCCCCATCCCTCCTCCAGCTGGGCATAATTTACGCACTGCGGCTGCTGCTGAGGCACTTCAATTTTGTGGACTATCAACAGGCCTGGATGGAATTCAATTTCATTGAAATTTGCATGAGTTACGCCTACTACAACAATGCAACAGCTGCGGACTTGAGTTGTCAGAACGATTTGATTGATGTGATGGGCAAATTGTTGGCAGGTGAGTGCAATCCTCCTCCCCCCTCAGCCCTCATTATTAAGGGTTGAACTGCTAAGATATTTCCGTTGTTGGCTTATAAATGCCTGACTGCTTGCACGATATTTGTGATATAAATGCCAGGACTTCTGACTCATTGGGCTAATTTAATTTTAGTTGAATTATAAATTTTTTTTGTTTTCGAAATTGCATATTTAATTGCATTATGCTGTAATAAATGCTGTGGAAACATTTACATAAATCATTTAAATTAATTGTTTGTCATTAAATGGATTTGCATAAATATTTTTGTGTTGCCGGCGTAAGTAACTGACTAGCCCAGTTTTAACTATTTTTAATTTAAATCAAGCATAACGTAAAATTAGCATAAATATTTTTCATTTGACCTAAGGTTCAGCTTTAATTGAAAGCAAGCAAAAACAACAAAAATATGCATGGAACAAAGCTGAGGCAAAGCCGAAGATTAAGTACTCTTTTGCTTGGGCACACAAAAAAACTAGTAAGAAAGTTCCCTGTTCCTGTCGAAATATATAACTGATCACTTTTAAATGTGGCGCCACGCGAACATTGTAAATTACTAAGTGAAGCATTGCACCCTCGAAAAATCGAATCTTATTTAGCATATCAAAGAAAATGTTGAAATCCTGCTTAAATAGCCGAAATAGTAGGATGGTCAAATCAATACTCAAAACCCTTAACCTCGAAAAATGTATAATACTCTCAACAACTTAAAGGGCGAATGAAAAAGTGTGACCTTTTTTATTGACTATGAGATCTCAAACATGATAAGAGTAAGAGGTTTGAAGTGTATGGAACAAAAATTCCTCATACTTGCAGACAGATCAAGTTTATTTTGGATTTTTTGCCACTCCCGCAATTCGAAAAAAACCTCATATCTCCCACAATTTTGAAAATAGATTGTTCGATCCTTCCAGGCATATATTTATACACTTAAAAAGTGTATATTAATTTTGCCCAGAAGTTTGTAACGCATAGAAATAATCATTTTCGACCCCATAAACTATATATATTCTTGATCAGGACGACGAGGTTAGTTCAATTCCGTCTGTCCGTCTGTCTGTTTCTACGCGAACTAGTCCCTCAGTTTTAAAGCTATCGAGCTGAAATTTTGCACAGAGGTTTTTTTTATGGTAGCAAATTTTTATTATCAATGATTTAAAAATTTTAAATATCAGATATCTATATCCTATATATATTTTACCGGTTAAATCAGTTGGAGTAAAGTTTTTCAAGTGTATTAAAACTTCGGCACCGTGGAAGTTAGCTTTGCCTTCTCGTTTAATCATCATTACTTTTCAATCCACGATACACCGTTTCCCGATCAGATGAACGATATTCGAGTTACAGGCAAAACAAATAATTAATGGGCAGCACCGGCCGCAAGCCTGATGGGCAGCACATACACAGCTTGTGTGGCCCACACTTAAAATTCATCAGTTAAAATAAAATAAAACATAATTTGGCAGGTACATTACACAAAAAAAATTTAACATGGAGAGGAAAAATAAATGGGCCCGCTTAATTATAAATGAATTCATCATTTGGATCATAGATCATTTTGAGCCCGGTTTGGAATTTTTTTTGATAATTCTTTTGTTTTATTAAAACACGTCTTAAATTTTTACCTTTTATATAGACTTATACGCAAAAGTGTTTGTCCTGACTGACTGATTCGTAATCTACGTACAGCCTAAACGGAAAGATAAAGCTTAAACGTTATCAGTAGATTCCATTTTGTAATGAAAGTGGGCGCTAGGGCGTAAATTTGAATTTCCACCTTCTTCCAAAATGTTGGGCTAAAAAGTCGTACAGAATTTCCATTCTGAATTGTACATTTTAAAATTAGAGAAATTGTTTGTGCTATTTTTTGCTCATTTAATGCATGAACTCTGTCTGCTCGGCAGTGTATCGCACTTATTTTAATTTGCATTTATTTCAATTTGCAATCAACAACAAACGCAACAAAAATAAACTCAAACGCGACAATTGTAAATGCATGCGAACATATAATTTTACATACTTGTGCAGAAACTTTTTTTTTAATTAAATCATTTTCAACAGCATCATTAACAAAAGTGAGACAGAAAAAAAATGTCAACAATGGCAACATAAACATTTCAATTCAATTTACTAAAATTATAGAACAGAATAAACCAAACTTCAACTCAATTTCATTAGTGGCCCCAGACCCACCCTCAAGGGTTTATTTTGCGTCGTGTATTTGGCATGCGCTAATGTAATCCACCATAATCAAAAAGTAATTAAATTATCAATAAACCATTATATGTTAAATAATATTTGTATGAAAACACAGCCAAGCGCTTGGAATTTGAATTTTAGATAATTTCATATGTAAGCCGTAAGCGCTTTCGCACCTCGAATTGTGTAATGCCAGAAGGGATGTCAAATCATGCGTGTGTGTGTGTCCAGTCAGGCTTATCTGTATATCAATTGCAAATAAAATCGGCAAATGTTTTCCGACATTTTTCGCTTACGTTTTGTGATACGTTTTGACAGTTGCCCTACAACAATGCATAAACGTATCATTTCCTGTACACAAAAACACATGTGGCTGCGCCACCCAAAATTGTTTTAAACGAAGGCTGATTTCAATTTGATTGAATTCACCGCATTATATTTATTATATACCCGTGTCTCTTTTATAATTGGCTAACTGTTAAATCAATGGATTTTGAAACTAATATGAGTTTTGGTCATTTACTGCGGATTAAGTATACGCAGTGGGCACGCTGGTTATAAAAAAAAAAAAATTACTTACATTACCCGTCAGGGGGGGAAAATATTTATGAGAGTTGAGATTAGTTCATTTCAATGTCCTAGTTCATAAGTTCACTTTTTAATGAACTATTCACTTTCGAGTTATAGTTCATTTTGGAATTATAGTTCACTTTTGTAAACTATAGTTCATTTTTGGGAACTATATTTCATTGTATGAACTATAGTTCAACAAAACGAACTATAGTTTAAAAAAATGAACTATAGTTCACAAAAATGAACTAAAGTCAAAAAGAACTAATAGAAAATATATTCATAATAAACTAAGTTTATAATATGAACTATAGTCAAAAAATCAACGTAGTCACAAAAATGAAAGTTAAATATAGTTGCTAGTTAGACAGCTAAAATATTGTTCAAAATACAACAGTCTGTTTAAAAATTAGTTAAAAGAAGGTGAGTCCATATAGTGATGTTCAAAAAGAAAGTTCAAAAGCTTGTTCAAACAGGATATGTTGTGAACTGGAAGCATAGTCGTTCATCAAATCTATTCAAAATAATAGTCGTAGGCCTTGATTTTTTCAATTCGACCGGGGCAGTGAACTTTGTCCTGGATGTCGCGACATGTCGTATAAAAATCGTGCAATAAATAATTATAAATTGGCAAACGGAAGTATGGCGTCTCCTCATTATATGCAATTTTCAATTAATTAGTTAATGTAATGCAGCCTCCGATCATTGAGCAGGCAGCTCCTCTCTTTCAGGCAGTTCCCGGGAGGGTTATTTAAATGGCTCCCTTAACACTTAATTTTTATAAATATTTATGCGCATACAATTTAATTTATTTGCAAATAATCCGTTTTTTCACTAGCCGTTTCTTTAGGGCAGACAAATAAAAATATATATTGGCATTGTTGACACATAAATTGAAATGTTGCACGGCACAGACGCATACACACACACACACAGCTTAATGCATGCACATAAATCATAGCATACTTTGAAGCGCTTCCGCTGGTTACCTATGCCATTTTTGTTTTAATTTCACATTATTTGTTTGCCTTTGGTATTTATGTATATTGCCATGGCAATCTCATTCAATTGCAAATCCATTAAATGCGTTTTTAATTTTCTGAGCTGCAATTACGTAGCATTTGTATAATTTTAAGTGCTCGTTTGCATTTTAACACAATTAGCCCTAGCCGCAGCGCTTAATTTGCCATTAATATGCCTCAGGTGCCCTGCTCAGCTCCGGTGAGCTTAATCCCACCCAGTTGGACTTTCTGCTGCGTCACAGCGTCAAGTTACTGAACATCTACTATCACCTGGCTACCAATCAAAGCCCGCAGCAGCAGCCCGGCGGCGTCAAGATGCACAAGAGCGAACTCTTCACCCTCAATAGCAGCAGCAGCAGCAGCAGCGGCAGTGGCAGCGGCCGGGAGATGACAGCGCTGCTGCAGGCTTTGGGTTACTTTGGAGGCGATTACGTTTACATGAAACTTTACAACATTTTAAGAGGTGCTAATGACAGCTACAAGGTAAGTCAAGCCACGGACCCAAGTCAAGCCACCGCCATTAAGTCTTGCTGCGAATGGCAAAAGTTCTGCGGCACGTGCACTGAGATTTGCCAGCTCCAGCAGCACGTACAGCGCCAGGCGTCGTTTTATATGCAACATTTTCGTCTCTCTCTCTCTCTCTGCGTTGGCAAATTGCAATGAGTTGTAAAAACCCCCTTGACTTTTGCCACTCGCAGCTCGACCGACTTAATGCGCGCCCTGCATTAGGCGAACGCATCTCATCGCATCTCTTTGCCTGCAGATAACCATAAATCAGGAGGCAGGCAGCTTATTAATTTGCCTGCTAAAAAGCTGCCTCAATGCTTTGAGTTTCTGCCTGGAGGCAATGGCGCCGCCCACCATCCAACAGCAGCAGCAGCAGCTGAAATTAATTGAAGAAATACTCCACTATTTGACCAAGCTCATAAATTATGCGCCCGCCGAGTGCGTTGCATGTCTGCGGCAACTGTTGAAATATTTATTTGCCCAAAATTATGCCAGCCAAGTGCAAGGGCAGCACAATGCATTCATATGTCCCTACTTTCGGGCCAAGGGCAGCGTCACCTCCACATTGTGTCCAACAATAAATCCAACAGCAGCGCCACCAGCAACTCACCAACTAATTGAAGCGACCTCATCCTCGCCGCTCCATTCGCTGGGCATGCTGTTTGTGCAGGGCCTGTCACCAGATACTCCACCCGTGGGTGATTGTGTCCGGCTTATAAAGCTATTCGAGCCGCTGGTCATCTACTGTCTGACGGTGAGTAGCGATAACTAATTAATTTTAGTTGTAGCCAATTTGTGTGTGATTGAAAATGCACAGACACGTAACCCACCTGGCAACCCAGCGACGCACAGTGGAAAGTAGGGGTTATCTAGCGGAATTGAGTTAAGTCCTGTAAATCTCTCCGCTTTATTTGAGAGTTAATTTGTCTCAAATGAAAAAATATGATTTATGGTAAAAAAAAAATAATTATAGTTTAAGAGTGAATAATTTTTGAAATAATAAACTAATGAGCTAGGGCATTAAAATGATCTAGAAGTTCCAGCTCTTTTTGGTATTCCCTAAACTACGATTATACTATACTCATTTTGTCAAATCATTTAATGAATTAAGAATTAAGCAACATTTTATGAATTCGCCTTCCATTCATGAAATGTAGTAAGGAAGTAGTGTGACCAGAGTTTTTTGGATATAGAATTAAATACTCATTATATTATCTTTGGAAGTTATTATTTATTCAAAATAGGTACCATTTGACTGAATACGACGTTGGGAACGATGAAACAGCGCATGCATAGAGTTTTTGTATATCATTTGTAGGAATATTCTTCAGTACGGTTTGGTTACTGCTGCTTACGGCTGGGATATTATCATAAAATGCTCCTTTCATATTGTTTTTGAGTTTTGGGAATAGAAAATAGTCGCAGGATAATAGATCAAGCGAATGCGGAGAATTGTCGATGAGAGAAATTCGTTTTTTCATCAAAAATTCGTTCACTATTTTGATTTTCGAAGGTGGTGCATTATCGTGCAATAAAAACAACTGCCAGGTCTAACACGACCAATTCTTTTCCACAAACGATGTACAATGCCTAAATAGTATCCTCCAGTAATTGTTTGACCTTCCGGAACAAATTCCTTGTGAACAATATCCTTCGAATCATAAAACGGTTTGCATTCCTGGTTAATAACCATAACCGTAAAATGACAGTAGCCGTTACCGTAACCGATATTCGATGCGGTTTTAATCTCTGTCCGACGGGGACAACACCGAAACATGCATTAACCGCATCTTCTTACGTCGAAAATCGTTAACACCATAGTTAGTTCTTGATACTAGGAAACAAAAAGAAAAGTCTTTGGGTGCCAAATCAGGACTGTACGGCGTATAACCCAAAAAGTCGATGTTTAGGTCGTTTTGATGAAAGATAACTTCGAAGATAACTATAACGATAACGTGTGGCAAACAAATAGATAAGATTTAACTGTTTTACGTTGCTTTAATGACAATGACCATATTTATGTCGGCAAATGTACTTTGACGTGCCTCGCGAGCGAACATCTTTTGTGGAATTCGGCTCATCTTGGACACCCATACTGTCGACTGTTTAGTTTCCGGCTCGTAAGCTTAAATCCATGATTTGTAGGCTGGGCAGATGGTATGCACAGGCTTTTAAAGCACGTATTTGTTGAGAGTTTTCTTACACCAATCGAAACGAACCTCATTTTATCCGATTTTGAAAATGTGTGGGTTCCAACGCGAACACACCTTTTTACCCCACAAGGTGATCATGCAGAATCTTATTAAAGCTGGTCATACTAATGCCCAGGAATGCCTTAATTATGTCACACATGACATTGATATTTTGTGGCACAACAACGGGTTTTAATGAATTCGTCGATGAGTGAACATTGTACTAGTTTTTTTACTGTGATAAAGGATGGTGCTTGTTCGGCGTATAGCGAATTTAGTTTAAGCAAGCATTCTTGTCACTTAATTGACGCCGAAAATTGTAAAAAAAAAAAAATAATTGCACGAAAATGTTCGCTGTTTAATTCCAATATTCAGTCGAGATGAATAATAGACAGAGTGACCGTACATGAAAACGTTATATGTAGGCCTATCGCAGAAAATACCAAACTTTTTAATGCAAATGACTAGTGGGTCTTAATAAGTCTAAAAATGTTCTAGGTCAGCAATATAAATGGCAACCCACGTACCTTACCAAGGTATATTCGTTTAAGCTGGCAGTTTGATCATTTTATTTTGTATATTTGTTTCTTAACAATCCCTTTTACCAGATTTAATTAGAACCAAAATCCAAGAGCCAAAGTATTTTGTGACTCAATCAAATTCAGCACAAAGCTGTAAGTTCAATTAAGAAAGCAACTGAACACCAGAAGGACAAGTAACTGAGCAACCGAACAAAAGTGAGCAATGAAAGAAAAAGATGTTCATCAGTTCAGTGACTACTCATTTTTGTTCACTCACTCATAAGCAACCTCTAGTGTACACCTCCAAAGTAATCAATAAGTGGGTGGTCTTTATTTAGCCAAATGCTCCGTTTCGTCCACTGTGCGTCATTTGGTGTGTGACTGCATTGATATTTTATTTATGGCAAACATTTGCCCAGCACTTGTAATTTTTGCATCACCTTTCCTTGTCCCCGCCCACATCACCCACAGCTGTTTATGAAATCCCACGCGCTGATTCAGGCGCCCATTTTGAAGCTGCTTTCGCAGCTGTTGGATTTGAATGTTACCTACAGCATATTGGATGCAAAAAATGTCATATTTGAGCAAATCCTTAGCAATTTGGAGCTGATTGAAAGCGGCATAGACAGGTGAGATACCAGAGTTGAAATCCGGCGAAAAAGATTTCGTGACTTTTTTTTTAATTGTAGAAACGCCCACGTTATTGTGCCGCCCATGCTGAAATTTCTCATGCAGCTAACACACAAAAGCGATCGCCAGCTAATAACCATACCAAAGATCATTAGCATCACCAACAATTTATTGGCCAGCCAGGGCTCTGTTCGTGAGGTGGCCTTGCTGGCCCTCAAGACACTCAGCTATGAATTATTCTTCATGCATAACCACATTATCGTTGAGAGAGAGAACTCCTCGGGCCTGACCGCAGTCCCCACGCCGGACACACGAGAAGCTTTGCTGGCCCAGCAACGTGAGTTGGACACACAAAGGGAAGTTGTGCTGGGCATGTTGGAGAAATTTATTGAGGCTCGAGCCAGTCAACAGGTGTTGGCATTGCTGTTGCTCTACGAACGCAGCGGTCAGCAGCTGGATACGATTGCCTATCGCAGCGCCCATGATGCGGATGCTGTGTATGGCCTGGTCTGTCGTACGCTTTGCTCGCACCGTTGGCGTTTACACTCGATGGGAGATCTGCGTTTGCTGGAGTCCTGCTTTCGTAACAATGGCAACCATGTGCTGGCCGACAGTAAGGAATTTGTGCAATTGCTGCAGCTGTTTGTCGAGCAGGTGAGTGATCCTGGGTGTCAATGGGAAATTAATTGACAGATAAAACCTGGCAAAGCACTTAGCCAATGCATAAATTACAACTCTGACACCTTGCAGTGTGTCTGGTTTTGTACTGCATTAAACATGCTTAATACCTACCTAAATGCACACACACACACGCATATATTTGAAATATTTATGAATGAAGGCGCAAGACTTAAAATCCAAAGACAAAATTATCTGCCTGCCGTTGGCAATCAATATACGTATGTGGCCCGCAATTTGACAAATATCCAATTGATAGAGAGAATGTGTTGCAATTGGTCTGCGTGTTTAGGTGTTGCCAGGCATGCCTGGCATCCATTTGATGGCATAATTGAAATAATGCCACACTTTACGACACTCACACTTCCACTTAAACTCCAACCAAGAGAGAGCAAGAGCCTAGCAACAATTTAAATTGGCATTCAATTTCCGTTTAATCGCATGGCACCTGCTTGACATGTACTTTTTGTGTCAACCATTTGAAGTTGTTGTTGTTGGCTACAATCTACAAATTGTTATTGTTATTCTAGATACGTTTTTGTCTGCTTGTTAAAATTTAAATATTTTGCTTAGACATAAAGCGATATGGCAACCAAAGCTGATGAAGCTTAAAAGAGAATTGAGTTGAGTTACACACAGAGACGGGTTTTTCGGTTAGCCAGCTTTGGGTTGCTGCTGCAAGTCAGACAAATGATTCGATTGTCAGGCAATGCATTTAATTTCATTTAAAGATTTTCATTATAAGGCAAACTTGACTTGGCCCTTGCGCTATTGAATTACAATTAATTATGAATAATTTCTTTTGCATATTTTTTAAATGTCTTTAATGCCTTAAAAGATACAACAATAAATTTAATATGGAGAAGGCAATGTTAATTTAGTTTAGGTTGAAAATTTACAACACTTTTAAATGATGGAATAGTTAGGTGCGTCCTGGTAATCTCTTTGTTTGTTGCCTAATAAACTCAAACTGAAAAAACATGAAAAAAAACTATTAAGATAATGGAAGGTTGGCCTAATAAGCTAATCACACTGAGCCACATCTAACATCCAACATCTTAAAGCAAAATGTTCCTATTTCATCGTCAAACTTGTCAAGTATTGTTATATTTATTTTGCAATGTCGCCAATGTCCTTCTGGCGATAAAAAAAAGTTGGCAACACATTTGTAAAGGAATTAGGGTCTCTCCGCGCATTAGGGTATCTCCACGGACACTCTTTAATTAGACAAAGACAGCAGTTCCACGAATCAACAATTTCAATTTCAAATCTGACTAGAAATATGTAAAATGAAAACTTATAAATGAAAATCAAAGTAATAAAGTGGTGAAACGTCGAAGTAAGAGAAGTAATGTGTGAAATAAAATTATCAATTGTGGAAATTGCTCTTAAGACTGACATTTTATGCAAAGAAATGTTGGCATGTTCGTTTTAACGTGGCACAGGTAATCCACCTTGAGAAATCGGACTTGTAAAAACTAGTCTTAACGAGAAGGCAAAGCTAACTTCGACTGTGCCGAAGTTTTAATACATTTGAAAAACTTTACTCAAACTGATTTAACCGGTAAAATATATATAGGATATAGATATCAGATATTTAAAATTTTTAAATCATTGATAATAAAATTTTGATACCATAAAAAACTTTTCTTAGTAAAACACATTTTCCGACCGATCGGTCCTATGGCAGCTATATGCTATAGTCATCCGATTTTGATACATTTTTTCAGAACTATGTGAAAGCATATAAAACTAATGTATACTAAGATTGGGGACGCTACGATAGAAAACAAAAAAGTTTTTTTCACTAGAACTATTTTTTTGACCGACCGTTTCTATGGGAGCTATATAATATAGTCATCCGATTTTGATAAATTTTTCCTGTATTATATGAAAGTATATAAAACTAACATATACCAAGATTAGTGACGCTACGATGGAAAACAAAAAAGTTTTTTTAACTAGAACTAGTTCTTCGTCCGATCGTTCCTATTTCAGCTATATGATATAGTCATCCGATCCGGCCGGTTCCGACATATTAGTTGCGTGCAGTAAAAAGAAGACTCTGTGCAAAATTTCAGCTCGACAGCTTTAAAACTGAGGGACTAGTTCGCGTAGAAACAGACAGACGGACGGACGGACGGAATTGAACTCAGCTCGTCGTCCTGATCAAGAATATATATAGTTTATGTGGTCGGAAATGAATATTTCTATGCGTTACAAACTTCTGGGCAAAATTAATATACACTTTTCAAGTGTATAAAAAGTTCACAATAAAAAGATTTAGAGAATAATGCTCTTAAAGCAGCTGCAATTCATTTCCAAAGATATGAGCCGTTGTGAGTTACAGATATAAACTTGCGTGGTATTTTCACAGAGCATTATTATAAGAGATATTACGCATGTAGATACTTTTGAAATGTTGCCAGCGAGTTCAAAATGTTGCTAACGTCTTATCACACATATACGAAAACACGGAGGTTAGAGCGAAACGGACATTGTCTTGACTGTACTCAGAGAGCGACAATAACAAAGAACAGCTGATTAATTGCTCTGTTAAATGGTGGCGAGAGCGTAATAACAAAGAACAGCTGACTATTTCTCTGTTAAGTTTGTGGCGACCGAGCAAACGTTCTCTCTAATATTAATGCTCTGTGCAGGATCCTCCCGATCCACTCTTTAGAAGGCATTTTGCTAAAAACTACAGGTTTTTTACTAGCCCTTTTCACTGCTATTAAAATAGTATAATTAAATCTTTCATGGCGCAACTCACTTGCAATCAAATTGTTGACCATTTCGAGTGCTGCCGGGCTATATTCTAAGTATGAGCCATGTCCCTTCTCTCTCACTCCTCCCTGCTTTGCAGTCAGTCGTGGCTGCATTTCCGTAGGGTTCATCAACGATTTGTCATTGCCTGTCCACCTGTTCGTATTAACATACACACGAATGCACTTAGGTGCAGTTGCGGGTAATTTTTTGTCCACCGTCCTTGCTTGCTGCTCCATGCCGTTGCTGATCCATGTGGCGTTGTAGTTAATGTGGCACATGTCGTATACGTGACATTTTTAATACCTACGCTTCAACGCCGCACATTTTCAACTATTAATGCGCATTTAAGCTACACATGCATTAACTGTCAAGCTGGCACCCACCCCTAGCCCCCAGTTTTAACCCCATTGAGGCCAGTCAGCCGTTATGCTACAGTTAAAACCAAACTTAATTGCAGCTCCCGGTGCTGGTGTGCTGTGTGTTCGTGTGTGTAGGCAGTCGATGGCATGTGCGGACCCTGCCTAACGCTTAGCCATTGGTCTACATCACACGCTCGTAAGTTGTTGTTGTTGTTGTTGCCGCTGGCTATTCAACTTCATTTAACTTGCAATTTATGAGCACAGCTTAAAAACTTTAACTAATTAACGTTTATTTAATTTGAACATTTTATTAAAAAACCCTCACACACACACACACAAGAGGAGGAACGCACTTTTTGCCATCCAGGTGGCATGAGTAATTAAGTCGTGCATAATTCAGTGCTCCAGCCCTTTCCCATGGGGGCTGCAAAGTTTAGGACAAGTGCAGCATTTTAATTGAAATTGAAACAACATTCTGTGTGTCAACATCAACTGGAGGAGGGCCAAAGAGGCGTTCAGAAAAATGCTTATTTAAAATTTAACCACAAATTGCATTTACCCGGCTGGGTGGGCTGCTGCTGCTGGCACATGTTCATGTGTATCCTTCTCTAATTACAGCCGGAAAATATGTTGATGTTGTCGCCAGCAACTTTGTCACACAAATTTATGCAAAGTTTCACACTTTGCTGCACTGGCGGCCACCGACTAAAGGAGCCGTCAGCCAACTAACTTGCATCTCCCTAACCCATTTCTATATTTGCAGGACGTTGGCAACTTTGGTGATTTAGCTCTGGCAATGGTGATGCTGGCAAACGTAATCCTAAAAACCGAGGAAATTTATTTAGTGAATCACATAAAACTTTATTTGAAAAATAATCCAACGGCTGCATCTGCCACCACCACCACATCAACAACTGGCAACCAGTGGCAGGACGAGGCACCCTCAACATCTTCGGCAGCTGCAGCCGCCAGAGCGGCCGCCTCCTGCCGCCCGGCCGTAAGCGAAATTAACTATTTTGCCAAAGTTTTAAGCGGAAAACTGCTCGGTTGCCTGGATGCTCTACAGCTGGGCCTAGGCCCCTCCTACTGTCAGCTGGCCGGGCGCTTCGTTAACGCCCTGCACAATGTTTGTTGCCGCTCACGGCACAAGGATGCACTTCAATCAGTTTTCCGTTTGGTTTTGGCCGAATCTGAATTTCTCTGTAAATACTACAATTTACTGTTGATGAGTGCGGCCGGGACGGACTCACTGGAGTCCGTGCTGTTGGCCTGCCTGCAGCTTATATTGTCCATGCATCTGATAGAGCCGCTGGCCCTGCTGGAGCAGACATCCGAGCTGCCACTAAAATGGAGCCTGCAGCGAGCCATGCTACGCGAAGTGTGCACTGCCAGCCGGGTAAGTAGATGGGGGGGGCGCACACATTAGTTTAATTTGAATTTGGCAGACACCCAGCCCCCCAAAAACCAAGGCCGCACTTTAAGCGCATAAATTTAATTGATTGCCACTTCAACTTGCACCCACTTGTTGCCTAATGGGCCACCACTCACAATCGTCTACTAATTGCAGTCTTGCGATTGGACTCCAGAGCAAGTGAACCGTTTGTTCACCGGCAAGCATCTGATTTTCCTAATTGCTGACCACTTGGAATTCCTTTGCGAGCTGTGCCAAGTGCATCCCGAGTGCGGCTCATTATTGCTGGCGGCACTATTGCGGAATGCTGAGCAATTGGATCGAGTGAGTTAACAACGAATTTAGCATAACAAAGCTGTCGCCATTGTATTATTATTGGCAATGTCCTTATTTTGCCATAGCACTCGATACGCATCGTTTTGCGTTTGCTGTGGCGTCTCTCGAATAAGCGGCAGGAGAAGGAGGAATCCTCTGGAGGAGACGCTGGCAGCAATGTTGAATGGAAATTTGAGGTACTGCAGCTACTTAGTCGACTGCATGAGCTACATAATGGACAACGAGCTACTCAATTACCTATGGAACGGCTGGCACGTGGCCTAACAGCTCAGGCTGGGCCAGCAGGCAGAAAAGTTATCCTCGAATGGCTGCTGGCAAGGAAAGAACAGGATCCTCTACAAATATTGCTGTAAGTAACTGTCACTCGATTTTTTAAAAGTAAGAAAAATTTGCATAAATGGAATTTAACATGTCTAATTATTTTGCACACAAACTAAGTTTTAAGTCAATACGATGAAAAAATATTATTTCCATACAAAATTTTCTGGCAACTTTTGTTGTGGGTGAATTTTCCATACTTTTCGATTACTTTACTAAGAAATCAAGTAAATCGGATAAAAGAAAAATGTTGGCATTACAAACTTTTCTGGTTGAAGGTTGAAGTTTTCCCAAACCCCCAAACCAAAGTTCCATTGAGAGTATGCGTAGATTGCCAATGAATCAGTCAGTCAGTGGGGAGCAGAAGAACGTGCTCCCTGATCAATGATACATTTCTTGGTAATGTACTTAGACTACTTTTCCGCTTGTATTTAAAACGATATTTAGATGGAGCTTGTCAAATGTCAATTTAATAAGACCGCCAAAAAGTATGCTAAATAATAAGTGCAGTTTTATTAAGCTGATCAGGGATCAAGTGTCTCTGCTAAACGCGCCCTATGTATGTTTTATCTGTTTCTACCTTACGTTAATTTCCATTTTATTTACATTTTTGCGAATAGAAGATTAAAAGTCGATTTCTCATGTTCTAGATAGCTGCTATGTGACACATAATCCTACAAATATTAGAGAAAATTTGAAAAATGAGAAAATCGGCCCCAAGGTCAGTTAATCGAATTTCCTTTGTAAACTTTTGCCCCCATAAATGGCAACGGGAGCAAAGAAGTTGCCAGTGACAACAACGTGCACATTCTATGCAAGGTGTATCTATTAGGTGTGGCAGTCATTCAAAAGCTCAAGTTTCTTAGCTTACATAATGTCAGTGTGCTGCTAACAATTGACGTGAGCGGTTGGTCCACGCACGTCTGCTTTCCATGCGCACATATACATGCATAAACTAAAAATTTTTTAGTGTTCCTATGACACTCCACGCGTACGGTCACTCCACGCTTGATCAATATGCATTAAGTGTGTGCACACTTACACACCTTCATGCAAACGTTGTCTGTCTCACTCTTGCGCAGTTACCGAAAGCTTTTAAGTATACAAATTATATTCTTCGCCACACCTAGTAGATCCAACTTGATTCTATGCAGCGGAGCATCTATTTATTCATTTTTAAAGATCGTTGGTTGAATATGCTAACACCATAGTGGAATTATACATGGTGTGGCGGTCATTCAAAAGCTTTCACTACTCAAACACACATACATACTAAACGAGAGCGTAAGTTAAAGTCGGCTCTGCTCGACTTCGATATACCCGTTACTCAGGCAACTCGACTATAGTTCATCTGATCGTGAAACGATGTATCGTGTTTCGATAAGTAATGATGGTTAAAATATATGTCTAGAACGTTCGAACTATCCATCTTCAAAATTGTGGGACGTATGAGACAACTCTTCTATCGCTCATCTGATCGAGAAATGATGTATGGTGGGTCGATTCGAAATGATAAGTGAAATATTTCTATAAAATGTCAGAATAAGCTTACTACAAAAGTGTGGGAGATATGAGCATTTTTCATATTGTGGGGGAGGGAGGGGGCGCGGCTAAAATTTGAAACAAACTTGATCTGCGTGCAGACGATACAAGTCTACACTAATCAAATGGCAGCTCTAGCTCTTATAGTCTCTGAGATCTAGGTGTTCATACAAACGAACGGACAGACGGACATTTGCACGAACTTAGTATACCCTTTTTACACTACGAGTAACGGGTATAAAAATATGTGTGCTTTTCAATTGACACTTGAAATTTTTTAGCTTGCCTCTTCAATTGATTGTTTGCTTGATCGCCATGAATAAATTAGAGGTGGTTTTTGTGCAGCGCTCAGCCACAAGTGTCAGGGGAAACTTTTAAATTTGCACATTGTAGAAAGCATGAATTTCATAGCAAAAGTATTAACGCACACCTTCATGCAAACGTTGTCCCTCTCACTCCTGCACATTTAGCAAAACCTCTGAACTTACGCTTTTCAGTCGCCGCCAGACCATGTATAGTTCCACCATGCTCCAGACATTCATGGTGTAATCACCCGCTATCCGGTCTCAGCTGAGAGCTTTTGCTTAGAGAGCTTTGGCCACTAAGAAGATGGTTCCTTGAAAACGAATTTTCTGTAGACTAGCCTTGTTAATTCACATCGTAATATCGTAATATCAATATCGTAATATCTATATCGTAATATCAATATCGTAATATCAATATCGTAATATCTATATCGTAATTTCAATATCGTAATATCAATATCAATAATCAAAAAATTCTGATTAAGTTCGTATTAAAAAATGCCAACCTTTTTAATACATGTGTGAAATTGTATCTGACCACACCTATATATAATAGCAAAATAAATATAAAAGCAACTCTCGTAAGAAATAGTCATATTATATTCCTATTCCCATACGATTGGGGTCGTTTTTGGGGTCGAAAGCGATTTGTAGAACACATGGGATAAAATCAATTATCAATTTTCTATGTAATATGTAAGTACTTAAAGAACAACCCTCGTAGGTTAGGCAAATTCACGTCTTAACAAATTGTATGCTTTAAAGCCATGCATTAAGCGAATGAGAGTGCCCGAAATTCGTGCTGCTGAATTTTTTTTGATTAACATTTCTGAAGGTACTTATTTATCTGTCCTTGCATTTCATTGCAGGCTAAAGGACTTGGAGTGGCCGCAGGACAATGAGATTGCTGCTGCGTCGCCGCGCATAATTGATGAGAGCTGGTTCTTTGCGCAGGTAAGTGGGGCAAGCACTTGACCATAATGGCGCAGCTTTGGCTGAAATGTTGTCCTTTCGTTCTCCGTCTCCCTTCCCCGCTCCAGTTAATCAAATTTGCTACCCAAAACGCGGATGCACCGCAGCAGCAACGGCAGCTGATACATCTCTTGCTGGAGATTCAATCAGAGCCCAAACTGCAGCGTCTGTTGCGTAGTCTGGGTACCGCACAAGAGGCCCGACTACTGCGTCATGCCCTGCATGGCTCTCTGGCTGCCATGTTGGCCTCGTTCCGGCAAAAGTGCATCCAGCATGCACCACACATCAACTACATGCAATTGCCACCCTTGGCTCGGGTGTCCCATGCTCTACTTATGGCCAGAGTACAAGCCATGGATGCCATGGCAATACCCAAAGCTGAACATCTGCATGTGGCCCAAGCTGTGGGCACACTAATGACTTCCATTAGGGATATTGAGCAAATGGCTCTAATTTACATTGATGCCAAGATGATTGAAAAGTTTGTGAGCGATCAGTTGTTGCGCGAGGAGTTGGTAACTGATCTGATAACCTATCTAAACTGGCTGGTCAAGGCAACTAGGCGACTGCTACAAACACCAGGCATTAACCACGAGCTGGCCATAGGCGTGCTGCTCTCCTGCATGGATGCTCTGCTCCAGCAGCCACGTGTTTGGCGGGAACTAAATGCCAACTCGGAAAGCCTACGCTGCGAGATACTTGGATTGCTGGTTCTAGCTGCTCGCTGTACACTGCAGGACACAATATTCTATCAGCGACATCCCATGAACGGCATCAAGGACACGGCACCGCAGGCCATTTTTTTGGCCAAGTTGATTGAAACGCAAATTGATATCGAGTCCTTGGCATCCACAAACAACGAGTTCGCCGGCCAGGAGTTGGCTCAAACCCAAGTGCCGCTGGTAAGTGACATGCGGCCGGTCATTTATCAGTCTGACTTTGGTAATCCGCTCCCTGTCTCCCTTCCTCTTTGCAGTCGCTGCTGGCCTCCATTGGTATCTCCTTGCTGCGCATGCATCAGTTCTATGCATATGCGGTAACTCCGCACGAACTTATGCAGCAACAGGAGCAACAGCAGCAGCCAAAGCTAAAACAAACGGATGGTAAACTCCCCACGATACCTGTGGACAGTCTCAGTGATGTGGATGTGCTGCGTCAATTTGTCAAGCGGTGAGTGTGTCAGAAACTTCAATTTCACAATTAAGATCAGCTCAAAATGCGCGGCAAAGCTTAACAGGACTCCGAAGTCGAAGTTTTCGAATCGTAGCAGATTTATTTTACCGACGGAAAATTGAAGCAAGTAATAGCCTTGTTACACTGTTACAAATTTTATTGTTTCACCACACCAAAATTCTACCCTTGTTCCTGGAACTTTATGAAAAAAAGCGTCTTATGTTAAAACTTGATGCCCAAAAGAAAAAATTACAAATGACGGAAAAAAAAAACAAAAAACCAGGAAACGGTTCTTGTCCGAAACAAAAAAAAGTGCCGTAAACCGCGTTAACCGAACCGTTTAAAAAAAGGGTTCGGTTCGGTGTATTTCACCAGTTTGTTGAGTTACATACGTCTTTAAGGACGGCAAGCTCTCGAACCAGCATTTTTACATCTGATTTTGTTGCACTATTTAACGATTGTAAAGATATTGGTATGTGTTCTTCTTGATTATAAAATTGTTTTAGAATATATGGCGTTTTACTACCATGGATGCATTAGTAAGTGAGAATTTAATCGATACGCTCCGTTCTTACGATATCTATTCTATCTAAAATTTCGTTCTTCAAAATATATATATTTTTTTAAGTGATTTTAATTTTTTTTACAACATTCATTAGAATAAAAATTCTTATTAAAAAGTACATTGCTCGAAAAAATGAGAGTGAACCACTGAACCGAACTAAATTTACCGCGGCTTGTTTTGCGCTAAAAACTATGGTATAAACCGAACCTGTGGTATAAAACCTCCATGAACCACTGAATCTAACCAGTCTTAATTACTGAGATGTTTGCATCCCTGACATAAACAGAAAAAAGAAAGTGTTCTCCTTTACCAGG
Source organism: Lordiphosa mommai (assembly GCA_018904225.1). Classification (NCBI taxonomy): domain Eukaryota; kingdom Metazoa; phylum Arthropoda; class Insecta; order Diptera; family Drosophilidae; genus Lordiphosa; species Lordiphosa mommai. The sequence continues at coordinate 134,572 of JAEIFT010000267.1, read as the reverse complement.
ACTCGAACCGGCATATTGAAAAAAACATGGCGTCATGCCTATCCACTCAACCAACGCCTTTTGCGTAAATAAATTAATTCTATATAATAATAATTTCTATATATAGTGAAATTATATATCTCAAAGAAGCATGTGTTACCATAACCAGGAGGTTTCAAACATAATTTGTAGAAAGAAGAAGCAGAAGCTAAGAAGTACGGTTGCGCTTAACAGCACATGAGTAGCTAACTCTATGTTCTGAAAAATGTCGGGCCTTTATAGTTTGCTTCAAGCAACTAAAGAAACATTGATGCAAACAATGTTAGTTCACTCTTTTTCTATATTGACACTATCAGCAAAGAAATCTAACTTCGTTTGTCTGGAAGATATAATACAGTCGTAAATGCTGGTTTTAACAAGGGTTTAAATTACTTATGATGTTGTAAATGATTATTCAACATTAATTTGCTTAGACTGTAGTTAGAGGAGACAGACATAGTCAAAGTATACTCAAGTAGTGTAACCAACAGCGAACAGCTGGCTTATTTAAGGGAATCACAAAGAGAATTTAGCAAAGTTTTACGGCTGTCAAATTTGGGGCAGTTAAGCGTAAGCGTAGTTTGCCGTGAGTAGAAATTTGGTAAGCGTTTGTAACACATATCGGAAAAGCAAGACGGAAATTGTCTGTGACTCCACCTTATTATTTCTAAATTTTGGTGACCATGCTCGGATGTACCAATATACATATATATAGCAGTGGAACACGGCTATAAATGTCGGTCAAGCCCGACTTTAGTATACTCTGTACCTGAGTGAGAGTTTTTATATAGTTACTTTTAAGTGAGGGGCCTTTCAACATTTACTTTCGGGGTCAAGATTAAAAGTGGAAGCTATGTTAATCGCATATTAGAGTAGTGGAGCGTCTATTATTTAACTTAACTGAAGTAACATTGCTTTGAACTTTGTTACTTCACATCGTTTGCTTTGTTACCGCTTAAATTTTACTTGGTGGGGCTTTAGGTAAATCATAACGGTCTAGAATATACTGGCGATATGCCTTACTACTTTTCGTAAGGGAATTCGCTAGCAAAAGGTAATTCAAAGAAATTGTTTCAGCTTTGCACCCCTTCTCAAATTTGCTGCAGCGGTAAAGTTCTAATTCTGTTAGAGTGAAGTCACCGCTCCGCTAACCTGTACCCAGAACCTGAGCAGGTTCGAACACCCTCCAAATTTCATGCGTAATGCTAATTCATCTATCTCTCTTCCACTTGGGCTTAAGGTTAAGCCATTGGATTTCTGATTTTGTCACCTGCTCGAGCAGGCTGAACCATTGTACAGTTGGTCAGACGTCCATTCTCCTATCAACTAGCCTCTATTGTTCTTGTTGTTGTTGTTGGTTGTCATTGTGTTTGACAACAACAACAACAAAGTTGCTGACAATGCTCTGACAGTGTTGACGGGCGCATGGAGCGATGACGACCAACGAGGACGACGACGATGATGGCTAAACCGCAACTGGAAACATCAACATCCTGTTGTTCTATTACAAACACGCACACAGAGTTACATGTTGCGTGTGTTCTTGTAAGTCGTCATTGTCCTTGGCTGGGTTTCTGCTTGTTTGCCTCGTCCTTGTCGTCTGACAGCTTATAGCTCTGCAGTTGTTGTTGTCATTTGCTGCTATGAAAGTCGTCATCATTACCCTGTCAGCAGTTTGAATTGTCATCAGCTTTATCGAGGAATCGGGCCAGCCTAAAAGTTGAGTGTTTTTAAAGTCACTCCCAGCCAATCCCAATTTTGGTGGCCTGACAAAAGCACAAACATCAAAACCGCATCAGTGGCAGCGGCAGCCGCCAGTCCATGCCGTCAACGATGATGACGGCAGAATCCCCCAAAGGGCTGACAGAGCGTAACATCAACAACTCTATTAGACGGCGACAAGGACGAGAATGAAGACAGGCGGAGCAGACATGCATTTTGAACTCGTGAGTGGAGGGAAGCATCAGGAGATATAAACAAATTATGAGCAGCAAAGTGAGATAAATGCATGTGTGTGTGTGTGTGTGTGCGTGTGCGTTTGCCAACAAAAGGCACCATCATGACCGGATACAGATTCCCGCTGCAGCAGCAGTAACATGGTGGCTAATTGCACTGAAACAACGTCATGCCTTTAAGGTTACAAAGTTACCAAAAAACCTTTTAATTTAAGTGTACAAAAAAATGGTGAAATAGAATAGAGACTCATTACCTTTCCATATCTCCATCTATCTCTTTGCAGTTTGTCCATTTTTGGTTTCACCACACGCCAACAGTTCGAGGAGTATTTTATGACCTTTTTGCTGCTGATCAATAAAATATATGATGAGCATATGGTCGATCAGCAGGAACAGTTCCAGATCAAACAGGTCTGCCTGCAAGCCATCATGGAACTTTTAATGACGTACAAAACTTTTCCCATTGTGGGTCAGCCGGGTGGCCAGTTCCATCATACAACACGTTGGCAGCGCATCACTTGTGACAGCATTAGGTAAGCGTTGCTGCTGCTGCTTCTGCTGCTGCTGCTGTTGTGGCAACCAGAATTTATGAAAATTAAAATTCAGCACACAGTGGCAAAAGTTTTTAATGTGTAAATGACAAAAAGTACAAATTAAATGCGAGCGGCAAAAGTTGAGTCCGTTGATCTCGTGCTTGTGTCCTGATTTCCTTGTTACTCTGACGCGTGTTATTTGTTTCCTAACTTTTGAAATGCACAACTAATTTGTTAACATGAGAGCGGCAACGGCAACAACAACTATTTCGGCCAACAAGTTTTTAGTTGCTTTTACAATGTCTGCGTTTTTAATTAAAAGCGGCAAAAAGTCCTTATATTTTCTCTATATGCTACGAACGCATGAATTATGGAAATAATTTTAAAAGTTAACGAGTGGCAAACCCTTTTTTCCTGTGTGTGTCGCGGTCAACAAAATTCAATTGCCGGCAGCAATGGACAGCAAGTTAAAATGTGTGGCCGCCCTAGGGTCTGTTGTTGTTGTTGCTGCTGTTGCCTTAACAAATTAGTTTTTAATTGCAAACAAATAGCTTTTTCTTTATCATTCTTTACCACCTTTGTCTGTTTCCCACGCCAGCCTAAAGAAATTACACAAAGTGCAGCTGCTGGTCGATGCATGCAATGTTGTCTTCTATCAGGCCAATCTGGAGCGTCAGCTGGCCCAGGACAATGTGATTGGCACACGCAACTTTGCGGCCAATCAATATGATCTGCATTTCAGTTGGGCCCAGATGGAGGCCCAAACCGAAGGGGCCGATGAGGCGGACTTGAGGCAGGCGTTCGATGTGCCTGACATGTCCATACGCAACTATCGCCATTTTACACAACTGTCGGGTCTTGACTTTCGCAGCAGCACCCAGCTGGTATTTGATGTACTGCAGCAGATGATCGAGGTGAGTGAGTCGGCGGGGGCCAAAGTATTGCAACTGTCACGTATCGCGCATTGCCGGCAACTGCTGTCGCATAATTGTTGGGCTGTGTGTGCCAAGACCATCATTTGACTGATCCCTTGGGGACTTGGCCTCAAATTAAATCTGCCATATGGCAGCGATTTCATGTCTAAAACATGTCAATCAAAAAATTTGCCTAAGCTTGGAGAATCTATTGTCTAAAAAAAACAGAGAGGAAACCTTGGTATAATAACATAAGGTAGAGTCATTACAAATTCACCATGCACTGCTTTTCACCATTCAAACCATGGTGAAATTATATAAGGTGAGGTCAATAAAACCATGGTTAAATAACATAAGGTAGAGCACCCTACTTAACTGACCTCACCTCAATTCCAGCATGAGTAAAACATGTTGCCTCTTTTTGGGGTACCAATGGAGTGGTGAAAAGCAGTCAGTCTGAATGGTGGAAAGCAGCTGCTGTAATTTTTTTTTTTGAGACTCTACCTCTTATTATTATATCATGATTCAGACTGACTGCTTTTCACCACTCCATTGGTACCACAAAAAGAGGCAGCCTACTTTACTGACCTCACCTTATATAATTCCACCATGGAGGGAACCATTACCTGGAGCAATCATGTCGAATCATTTCTTGTTACTCAAATTCTCCATAAATTTGAGAGTTTTACAGCAGACGTCGTCGCATAAGTCACAATCGTCCGAACACATTCGGCTAATTCACACAGACACGAGCCGAACACATGCCGAGCCCTTCGACAAGAGAGTAAAAATGCATTCATTCGTTGGCTAGCCGTCAACAAGATAGGTTCGAGCCGCTTTGCGTCGCATTATATTCGAACACCAATGCACTCTCACTTTTTCGCCTTGCTCTTTGTGACTAAGGCTGCTTTACAGTCTACAAGAAGCCATGGTGGAATTTTTACTGGTGAGGCGGTTACTCAAAGCTGCCTCTTCATACTTTACTTTACTGTGCAATTTACACTTGTAGCGAAAGGTTGTCCCAAGCATGTTTGCAGTCTATGCGAATTCAATCGACACTTCACATTTCCTAAGTTTGCTTTAGACACTTAATACGTTAGATGGATCTACGCATATTACAAATTGGTGGTTGGTTTTTTGCAGCGCTTAGCCACCCACACACTTATATACAAAATTTACTGTCACGGTTTTTTTCGTGAATCTGCTGCTAGCAGCTGCTACATAGAAAAGGCACAGTGTGGCCTTGAAACCCATGATAGAATTAAGGACTCTCCACCCAAATATTCGAGGGTGTTTGATCGTGCGTGATCATTCGTGACTCCTCTTTTAATCGTGCATGAATCGTGCGTGATCATGCGGGACTCCCCTTTTAATCGTACATGAATCGTGCGTAATGCAAAACGATCCAAAAATTGTGTGCGTAAATCGTGCGTCAAGAGACTTTTATTTCGTGAATCGTACGTTAAGTGAAGGAAAAATCCCTCCCAAGCGCACCTCTTCTCTGAATTCACAATAGCACCAGAAATAATTCCACCATGATGGGCGCCACCATGGTGTAATTATATTTGGAGATGCGTTTGCTCTGCTAGCTAAGAACGCAGAAATGAGTGTGAGGAGGCAGTACACAAATTTTGTATGCATGTGTGTGTGGAAAGTGCGACGACAAACAAGCTGACGAGCAGCGTGGAAACAACCTTTCGCATAAAATCAGCAGCTTTTTTGATGTAGTCGTAAAACAGCCTGAACCAATTTCTTCCTTTTAATGATTCAATATGTCAAAGCGAAATTAACAATTGGTTTTTAAAAATTTCAAAATTTTTTCTTCAAATATACTAACTTTCCGACACTGAACAGCTGCTAACGAATGCATAAACGGTCATTAAACTAAATGTCAGCAAAATCTGACCCAAGATTTTGCATGTAGGGGAATAAATAAACATGTTTATGTTTTTCTGGATCTCTACTTTAGCTTAATCACATACTGGTCTTGCCCAATCTGGTAAAGTTTTGCGAAATTTGCGAGAGTCGTGAACAAATCAAATGGATTAAGGAACGCGTCTTACGACTGCAGGAGCAAGTGCCCATGGACGATACCATTTCGCATCAGGTGAGCAATTATTTTGTAAACTCATCTTAACAAATGATTTCATTGTTGTTTTTGGCAGCACATAATCTACTTGTTGTGCCGCACCCAGGCTTTGCTGATACCCAGTCCGGGTGAGCTGCAGCACTTGTGCTCCCTAATTGGTAATGTCTACTTGAAGAGTTCACATTGCTTCATACGTACGGCCACACTGCGTGGTCTGCTCTGTCTGCTGGAGTGTTGCAGCAAAACAAACACGGCCATGGGCAAGCTAAGTGAGGAGCTGGCATTGTTGCGTAACCTAATTGTGGGCTATATCAATCGACATGGCATCATTGATGAGAGGTAAGACAGAGGAAAAAAGTTGTGTTCCAGCTTTGCAGAACATAACTGCTTGCCAGCTGTAAATATGGCGCTGTACTGGAGGCTTAGTCTCAATATCAAAATGTTTTCACTCACTAATGGCAAAAGTTCTCATTTTCCATTAGTTTGCCTGCCCGGGCCACCTGCCTGACTTTTTGGGGGGGGGGGGTTTTATCAAAAACTTTTCAAGGACTTCGGCCGGAGTCCCGTCATTGGGAAGAAGTTGCTATAACTCGACAACGTGCCGTCATGGCCATTGAAAGTTTCCTGCTGTCGATAGATTTTCCAAAGTCAAGCGCATGGTCTGATCGTTGTTGTTGCTCTTGTTTATGTTCACCAGCAAAATTTCATGATTGGCATTGCATTTGCCTTCCCGCTTGTGGCTTTGATAGAATTTCATATGTTGCACTCCAGTTGCCCGGGGCTGGAGTTGTTTGTTTCTCTGGCGGCGGCAAAACCCTCCCAAATAGTACAAAACTTGCCAAAAATCATTAAAGTTGAATTACGCATACGCAACGTTAGCCAAAACCAATATGCCAAAAACCTCAGTGGAAATTTGTTGCCATGCAATTGGAACTAATCAGCGTGCAGGCGGACCGAGGTCCTGCTTTCTCTACCCTGGCCTAATTATTTTGCAATTTCACGCGCCAAACATTGCACAGTGGGAAAGTGTGCCCAAAAAAAATTATAGGTAAACGAGAGCTACAGGTTTGAACGCTTTTACGTAGTTCATCGACTTACGCTTGTAAAGATAACCCACGTCGAAAGTTGTGAAAAAATTATCCTATGAAAATCTTCTCTTGAAATTTCCATTTTAAAGCCAATTTGATTTTTTCAACTCACACTCAAATAGATTCCCGAATTTATCGAACCGAAGTTTTTGGTTGGAACCTTGGTTTTTAGCTTCTTTCGTTCAAACAATTTTATCTGTTCAAATAAAACTCCCATCGGTATTTTTACGCTTTTTAATACGTCGAATAAACCACATTCGGATTTCGTTAGTGTGTTAGGTTCTGCGAGGTTCGGCTCTCAACCGAATTGCAGCCTTTCCCAGCCTTTTGAAATCAATTTTGTAAACAAAATAAGCCAAACCGTACCACTTTCTTTTGCATTGATGAAAACAATCAAATCAGAATATCCCACTGTGCGATGCAGGGCAAAGATGTTAGAAGCATGGAGCTCTGTCTGCATTTCTGTGGCCATTAGAAACTTCTAATTAATTTAGACGCGAAAAACATGGCCAAAGGCTGGCAGCCTAGCATTAAACGCATATTGTTTTATAGGTAGCCTATAATAACAGCCAAATTATCTGCTCCATTTTCCAGTCCGTTGCAGTTTAGCGAGGCGCACACCAAATTGGTCTGGACGCTCAATTACAGCCTGATCGAGTGGACATCAAAATTTGTGCCGCAATGCCATCTGATGTCGAATACAATCATTGCGGCCAGTAATTTCCTGAAGATGACCCACAATGAGGAGCTGTATTTGTGTGTATTGCATGTGAGTACAGTTGGATCAGTTTGACTTAAATGGTCATCTGTCCTGTCTAGCCACTAACGACTAACTGCCAGCCAACAAGTCTCACAAGCGCATTGACAGGACCCACGTTGCGCTTAATTGGTTTTTTGATTGACAATTTTCAAAACGACAGAAAAGAAACGAAATGAAAAAAAATGTTGGAGTCCCGCTGTCATAACTGAGGGAGGAAAAGAGTCAAAGCGAATGTTTATTGGCCTAAGCGGAACTCACACATGATGTTCCCCCAAATTGAGCGTAATGAAAAGCGCTGCCAGGCGCAAGCAAATTCCTTTCGAGATTTTAATTGCAGTTTACTAGTTTTCTTTTTTTTTTTTTTTGCGCAAATTAAATTCGACTTTTGAAGCAATTTATGAAATTTGCACGCAATTCAATTGCCCCATTTTGTTGTTGCTGTGTTTTGCTTTGATGGTCGCCACACCAGCCAGAGTCAGCGCAATGGCGCGCAGCAACAACAGCGGTCATAACAATAACAATTTGCCACTCAATTAGCGTGGCCATTACTGGAAAACCCACTTAAGTATGCAATGATAAAAATTCAAAAGCGAATCGAGAGCCCCGTCGCTATTTTCTACTATGTAAGGCCTCCCCCGCTGCTCCCCTCGGCACTTTGGCCTCAAAAATATTTTATTTTGCTCATTGTATTTATCTCTTTTGTCGCCGCTGCTGCTGTTGTTGTTGTTTTCTGGCCAGGGTCTGGAGCGCATGGTGGTCAATAGTGGAATGAGTGCAGCCCGAAATGAAACGGGCCTAGGAGCAACTGCAAATGGAACTGGAGACGTGGTCACACCGCAGCTGCGACATAAAATTGAAAAACTTGCACTCGAATTGCTGAAAATGGAAAATGAGAAATTTTCGATTCCGGCATTGAAATTGCTTTTGTCCTGCATGTATGTGGGTGAGTACAAAACACAAACAAACTATAATAATAACACAGAGCGAAGGGGCGAATGGAATAAGCGAAAATATTTGGTAATTTCATTTAAGGTTCCTCTAGGGTGGCAAAAAGAATTTCTGGTGTTTCAGCCAGAGAGACAAGTGTGTTGGCCCCCTGTTGCTTACAGAAGCTCTATAGAACACAGATGCGGCAAATTCTTGAATGAATCAGTTTGTCAAATGTTTCCCCACATTTATCATTATTCAACTAAAGCCTGCCTGGTGGTGGCAAAAAATTATCCCTATTGCTTTTATTAGCATAATTTATGCTCGGACACACTCATTAGTGGGCTGTTCCATGACTTACTGAAACTGCTCAAGTTGTATCCAGAACTTCCGAACCTTCCAACAAACCGCACAAGGCTGCGAAATTTCTCCTTTTCCAGTTTATAGAAGGAACGGTCGTGATTCTTGATGATTTTCGGGTGCTAAACCCAAATCTGTTTGGGGAAATTGCTACACGTTAGGATTTTTGGTAATTTAAGCTTAATGTAGCGAACAGTTATGAAAGACTTTTATTAAAGAACTCACTATATAACTGTTGTTGAAAGACTTTTATAAAAAAATCAATAAGAAATAACCATTATTAAAGACTTTAACTTTGTTACTTAAAAAATAAAAGTTATCGAAAGACTTCTATTATTTAATTCGTAAAGAAAATGTAGAACTTATACTTTTTAACCGGAAAATATATATAGGATATAGATATCAGATATTTAAAAATTTTAAATCATTGATAATAAAAAAAATTTGATACCATTAAAAAAAAATATTTTCTTAGTAAAACACATTTTCTGACCGATCGGTCCATTTCAGCAATAACACAAGGCTTATAGTCATCCGATTTTTACAATTTTTTCAAAATTAAGTGAAAGCATATAAAACTAATATATACCAAGATTGGGGACGCTACGATGGAAAACAAAAAAGTTTTCTCACTAAATTTTTTGATCGACGTTTATACCGGCAGCATATAACATTTTACAAATTTTTAATTTTGAAATCATAAAACCACAGATTGGTGATGCTACGATGGAAAACAAAAAATTTTTTCTCACTAGAATTATTTTTCGACCGATCGTTTCTATGGCAGCTATAAGATATAGTCATCCGATTTTGATAAATTTTTCAGAATTGTGTGGAAACATATAAAACTAATATATACAACGATTAGAGACGCTACGATGGAAATCAAAAAAGTTTTTCTCACAAAGACTTATTTTTCGACCGATCGTTTCTATGGCAGCTATAAGATATAGTCACCCGATCCGGCCGGTTCCGACATATTAGTTGCGTATAGTAAAAAGAAAATTCTGTGCTAGATTTCAGCTCGATAGCTTTGAAACTGAGAGACTTGTTCGCGTAGAAACAGACAGACAGACGGACGGATGGACGGACAAGCGGAAATGAATTCAGCTCGTCGTCCTGATCAAGAATATATATAGTTTATGGGGCGGAAATGAATATTTCTATGCGTTACAAACTTCTGGGCAAAATTAATATACACTTTTCAAGTGTATAAAAAGACTTTAATAACTGTTTTGAACTAATTATTAAGTTGAGAGTATTTAGTCGGTTCAACCTTATAAAGACATAGATCAGCTTTTGAAAAGCTTTTTTTCGTCCAAAATGTAGCTTCATTATTTTTGCTTTCGCTTTAGCTGAAAACAGCGGCTTTTGGTGCTCAAAAGTTGGCAACACTGATGAGAATACTGTTTTGCAATAGTCGACTACCAGCCACGAGTTTGTCATTCCCTTTGATAATTAAAAAAAACCTTTCAAATGTTTTTGCTGAATCGTTTTTAATTTGGATTGGCAAGAAACTCAAGTCGTTTTTTTCATGAAATTCAAGGGAGATTCGCTTAAGATTTACTAATTTTCGAAGAGACCAAAACAAATAAAAATTCAAAGGTGCAGGGTTGGGGCTATACGATGGATGTGCCATTACTTCTTAATACAGCTCCGATAATTTTGGACTAGTGACATGATGGTAAAGAACACCTTTGCAATTGACTAATTCGGGATGCATTTACTTGATTTTTTGTTTGACCATTTCGAATAGCTGACGACAGTACACATCCGAAATTTGGATTTTCTTCCGTGGCTGCAGTTATTAGTGGAGGACACCTTTTAAATTTCACCAAAAAGACAGCATTACGTTCCTCTGGTGAATATCGGCCTTTGATGTATTCCGAACCGCACGAAGTTATTGTTGAGAACCCATTTTTTAGCGCCCGTTATGATTTGTTCCAATTCTTGTGGCTGCCACAAATTTTATCAAATGACGATAGGTTAGATCTGAAGCTTTCAATCAATACCAAGATAGATGTTTATCCTCAGGTCACTGTCTCCCGTTTAATATTTAGCCTAACGCCCTCAATATATAAAAAAAAATTACAAGAGTTTTGCCCATAATCCAGACAATAAAAAACCAATTTCACGATTTTGCGCCGCAGGTAAAAATTAAAAAAAAAATACACCTTAAAAAATATCTTGATATTTTCCACGTTTTATAAGGAAAATCCAAAGTTTAAATGGATACTGGATACCTCAGTACCTAGTCAAGACCAAAAACTTAAAATATTTCAAATATTTCTACCAAATGAAGTGCCAATAACAATTTCAAAAGAAAAGTATTTTGAAAATAATTCGCTTGGCTTTAATTTTATAATTTTGCCACTTGTTCAGTTGTCCTCTTCAATTTCGCATGCTAAATACTGACTTAAGTGGATTTTGGATACCATAAGCATTGTTTACACTAATTTCATGGCGACAACATTAGAAAACACCCAGAACATGCCATAGTTTGGCATCATGAGCTTTGCCAAATAAACAGCCACAAAATGTAAACAAATCGCAGGCATTTGACTGCCTGAAATGTTTGTTCATTAACAATGGGTCGAATTTTTGGTTTTGTTTTTTAACTTGGCCTTGCCTGTGCATTGGCTCAATATGACTCAACTAGAATCCGCTTAGTTGCGAGAATAAAAAAAAAACACACACACACACACATTGGGATTGCCCTTCTTTTTTTTGCATGGCATGGATTGTTGCGCGGGCAAAGGGCAAAACTGATGGGCATTCATTTTAGCGCCGCTTTTGCGACTATCCAGAAATTATGCAAGCCTCCTGCACACACAAATATGTCGCTGGATGCGCCACACAGGACGCACGTTTGTATTTTTCTTGCACTTTGCCTGCTGCTAGGATTTGCTTGTTGAGTCCTTTCTGGCCATTCTGCATGGCACGTAAATCCAGTGAGCAGTGTCAATGTTTGTACGGTGGACCATTCGATGCTAACTTTGTGCAACCTAAATGGCGACAGCGTCGATTTTTTGGGCTCGGTCCACCAAAAAAAAAAAATGTTCAATATGGCCAACAGGCTATTTCGGGGAATTCGTATTTGAGCGGAAGTTGGCCATTGCGTGGTGCGGCATTTTGCTCGTTTGCGCGCATTTCTTTATTAAAGCGCAAAAACAAACAAAAAGGATGTCGTTCAAGACAATGAACGGTGCATTGGAAAAAAAAAACGGAGAATTCGACAGGATGGACAACACAAAATTCTACGCTCTGGCGAACCCACGTTTCTACGGCTTTACCATAGGAACAGCCTTAAACGTGGGTTCGCCAGAACCTAATGCATTTGCATTAGAAGAGTTTGTATAAGAGCTGTTTTTTTTTTTTTTTTAGAATAGTCAAAATCTCACCGTAGCGGCTTTCCGTGGCTTGTTTAAACGAATTTTAGAGTTTGTTCGATTTTATTTTTTTTTTTGTGGTCAAGGCCAGCGGCATTTGTGGCGTGCGCATAATTGTGGCCAGGCGTTGGCCGTTACCGATTTCCCTCTGATCCCGCAGCATCCTCTACAGAAACAATGCTTAAATTGGCAACAGTCAGCCAAAAAATATACCCACAGGCCAACAATGTTAAGCTCCGCTGCAAAACAAAGGCCAAACTTGACCAAGGCCCGTTATACAGTGGCTGGTTTTAACTTTTTGGTATGCAAAAACGCATTAACTTATGTTGTTTTTATAAAGATCTTTGTCCCTGCTTGCCGAATGTACTCCCAACAGATTCTTCAATTGCCGATGGGATTTTCAGAAAGCGTACTTGCCTATATATATCCTCAAAAGTCAAAATCAGCGATGAGGGCCCATAGCCCTTTTGGCCCAGCTAGCCCAATACTTTATTTCTCTAAACAGTGGGTATTTTCGAAAACAAAAACAATATTCGACGCTCGTTTATGAGGGTTTTTATCTCTTCTTGATGGACAGCCCGCAAAATAAAATTTCTTGCTCACCGCTGGTCTAAATAAAGTCTTGGGAATTTCAAATTCAGACTCAATCCGTGTAATTGTAATTATAGAATGCAAATTGGGCACACAAAAGGTATTTTCTATTAGCTTTCTTTACTAATTTTTCTTCCAGCGTGGTATTTTCCCCATCATGTTGAATTTCTTAGAGAGCCTTTTACCTTTCATGTCCTTAATAAGCACGCATATTTGTATAAGTAAACTTGTTCGTGCTCTTTGCACAAAAGTAAGCGGTACGAAAAGTCTTGTGGCTTCTTTTTGCAAGATTGCAAGCGACAGATTGAGAAATATATACGAAATACTCGAAAAATGGCGAGCCACTTAAATATCCATAACTGACTTGACACTAAAAACCATCCTTGGGTTACATTTGTACCACATTAAAGAATATTTGTACTTGCTTTGTCTGTTATTATTATAAATATCAATATACTGATATGTTTCGCAATACGTCTTTGGGGTACAATTGTACCCCGGGACAAGCTGTAAGTACAGTTAGAAGTTCTATGACAGCGGCGGCTGTAAAAATGTTTAAGGCACATTCTTGCCGCCTTTAATAACCAAAAAAATTTTGATGGCTACGAAACGAAAAGCCCAAGGGGTGTCAAATCCAAAAAAAAAATCGAATTTGAGGAGACCTAACTGCAAAAAAAAGCAATGCTCTCTTAAACGATCGAATAAAAACATTTAAAATCCATTTGAATTTGATTGATTCTCATACAAATAAACTGGGGTAAGAATGTACCCCAAAGAAGGTCCCCGTTAGTTTTGTCCATGGATGGTTCTTAAATTGTATTTCGAGAACGAGCCTGCTTTATTTCTTGAGTGAATTGAATTTTTAAAGCAGAGTTTTGTCACCCATAGCGTCAATGTGGCGAATACATTCGGCAATTCACACAGACACGAGCCGAACGAATGCCGAACCCTTCGGCAAGAGAGTAAACAAATGCTCAAACCCAATCAGGTGTTGACAAAGAGTTCAATGAAGTGGCCAAAGTGCTTTATATTCTCACACCAATACACTTTCACTTTTTCCCCTTGCTCTTCTTGACAAAGGCATAAAAATCTTAGTAGGAAAACTTAGTAAAATATTTCTTGAAATGTTATCGTTTTTATCTAACAAAAGAATCGATGGATCTGAAGCTGCTTCGATATTTTATATTCAGACCTGTTCTCGTTTCCAGATGCGATCCGTCGGATTAAGTAAGAGATCTGATTTCCAAGTATGGATTGGATAATTTGGTTGAAACTAATTTTCATCAAGACAGTTGATTCGAAAAAAACCGAATCACACAATCAGTTTTTGAAAAAGGGAACATTTACCAATTCCGATTCTGCATAAATTGATCGAAATCAAAAATGGAAACATGCTTTTTGCCCTTCAAAGTATGCTATGTTTATATATATAATTAATTAAGGAAAATATTTATATTTTAGTAGCCTTAACACTTATTATTTTTGTATACCTTTGACTGGTCCGACAATCTCAGTGAATGCACAATGTGGATTATGCAAGATACTGCCATAACTGACTTTAAATTGTCTTGTTCAAAAAAAAATAATCGATGAAATTAAAGTTTGCATACTTTGAGGGTCAAAAATCATGATTTTTCATAAGTAAAAGTTTTTAACTTAACAAATTAATGCAAACATTTTTTGAATAAAAATTTTTATTAGAAATTTTAAAATTTTGAAAATTGTTTATCATAAAGTGATTTAGGAAATTTTATCCACTGTGCGCTGGTGTTAGAATGATGCTAAGGGTGTTTTTTGCTTGTATTGTAAATAATTCAACGCCGCTAAACCACATTAAGCAGCATGGCTTTGCCACACACACACACACACACACACCAACCGAACACAGACTGACCCAACACACACACAACTTTTGCCAAAGTTCAGCTGTGGCTGCGGCTTTTTTGCTCTCGCTACCTTTTAAGCTGGAGTAGCCATCATTTTTCACCTGACTGAAGCCACTACGCACATTTATTTGTTGACCTTCAAATCAGCAGCACATCCTTAGCTGGGGTAAATCGAACATGTTTAATCTAGGACAACTGACCAATGGTCAGTCATTGTGTTTTGTTTGGTTATTGAAAGGCAAAGGGAAGATAGGGAAGAAAAGGGAGAGAAAAAGGGTTCAGTCTTTCAAAAAATCCATAAAATTTAAATGCAGATTTATGCAGGTACCATTAGGGTGGACCCATTTTATACGTTAAAGTTAAGGTCACATGTTTAGCCTCCTATTTGTAAAAGGAAAAAAATAGTTAAATTCTAAATTTTGAGGTGCCGAAATATTAACTTCCTTGTAGCATCTTCCTCTCAGACACCGTTAGACTTCAAATTTGGTCCAAAAATAAATGATAGTTAAATGATGTTAAATGAGTTTAGTTTTATATACTTGTAAGATTAAGATTTAGGGCCGATTTCTCATCTTCTAAATAGCTGCTATGTGACAGATAAAAGAACATTTTACTCTGTTATTTGTTAGTTTATGTGAAATATAGTGCTATGTAAAAGATGAAAAAATTCTAAAAAATATTGTTTTCATGACAATCGGCAGCGACGTCGGTACACCGACAGTATTAGCTTGTCATGTAGTTTCGTTAATGCGCTTTCGGCTCTTGTTGCGGTGCTTCGGAAGAGCAAAATGAAACAGTTGCAGTTCGGCCAACATGTTTGTGTCTGTTTATACGTAATGGAAAAATGTGATTGTGTTGATTTGTCGATCACTGGTTTATATATACCGTAGATATTGGCTTAACAGTCCACAAACCACAAAACAGCAGTTTAACTGCCAACTCTGCTTATTTAACATAATGTTAATGCTCTGTTAATTGATTTAAATGAAGCTTATTAATTACTTTTTTCCCTGAATAACGTTTTACTCGGTGTGGGTCGCGGACGACTACGCTTTCGGTAGGTTTACAGATTTTTTAGCGGTGGGCACCGAAATCTAAAGAAAGGGCGCGGCAAAAACATGAGCACAATTTTGGTTAGCTATACAAATTTTTGTACTTCGCGAAACGTTCCATTTTGCCCCTTTTGAGGTCCGACCTAATGTACAATATTTACCTTCACGTTTATGTAAGCCATATCGACTGCGTTTGAATAATGGCCATTGGCATAAAGTGACTTGGCTAATTATAAAGTTTAACTTTCGTTTCCTTCTTCTTCTTCCTCCTTCTTCTTCTTTTTTTTGTACTTTGTACAGGTTCCTCAACGCAGCTGGAGACGACGGAGCTCTCGAACGGCATTGTGCAGGATGATCCCGAGATTATCGCGCAGCAAACCGATAAAGTTGATATACTTTTGCATTGTATTAAATCATCGACTCGGGATGCCGCCTGGATTTATGGACAAGTGCTGTGCCAAATTATTCGTGATTTAGTGCCACCAAATGAAATATTGACGAAGGTCATAAAGGAGTTTCTGTCCATAAATCAGCCGCATGGCGATGTTATTGCCATGATTGTATATCAGGTGAGTAGTGGCCAAAGATCTTGGTACCAACTGGCTAGCAAAAGGTAAAGACGTGGCCCAGCAGCCAGTCGTGCGTGGTCGCACACACACACACACACATATGCTACGCTCTATGAGGTTTGTGTCTGTGCCTGGAGACCGGAACGGAATGAAGCCAATGCAGCGCTAAGTCGAAAGGGTAAAATACTTGTGTGTGTGTGTGTGTGTGTCTGTGTTGGGGGGCATTTTTGGCAGCTGGAAAATTAATGGAATTCATGGCTACAGCTTGGCCTGTGTCCAGTCGCAGGTATGTGGGTCAATTCGTGGTGACTTGAGGCCATAAAATTTTTTCATTAGGTTCAAGGTTGTTTGGTGGGTGCGTGCTGGGAAATTAATAAAAATCCTCCCGGCCAGCCTCGGCTCCACACAAAATTTGCCCTGTCATTTGCAACCCTGGCTACGGAATTTCATTAGCCAACAGTTTTGGCCACAAAGTATGCCGGGGCCGTACAATAAAATTTAATTTCCTTATTGTCGGCTTGGATTTTATTTATCTAACCCGTTCACTCTCTCCCTCCCTCCTCTCCTTTGCAGGTGTTTCGCTCCGCCATTGACTCGTCATACCTGCAAATGCTGCAGGACTGGTTGATCTGCACTCTGCCAACGTTCCTGGCCCAGCCAGAGCAGCAAGGTGTCTGGGGTCTCAGCGTCATCTTTTTATCCGCTTCCATAAATCTGCATTTGATTAAACTATTTCCGCTGCTGCTCGGCTTTGGAGCAGCGCACTCCTGCTCAACGGCGGCGTCTCCTACCCGTGAATTGGGTCAACATGAAATTGCATTGTTCGTGACAGCTGCACAAGATTTCCATACGAAATTGAGTGGCGAGCAGCGGCAGCGTTTCCGCGAGGCCTTCGGCAAGTTTGAGCAGAGTCAGGTCTACGGACGGATGCTGCAGAGCCTGTGACTGTGCCTCCGATAGGCGATAGCACCTAATCATAACGCACATTTATCTGATGTTTAAACGAAATGCAACGGATTTACTGGCATCCTCCAAAAAACTGGCGCGAAAGACAAGCGCAAGCGTGAATAACTAATTGCCCCAGCGCCACTCAGGCAAACTTCGAGCGGATGCAGCCCGGTTCTGCACTTTGGCGAAAGTTTTTATAATAGTTTGGCGAATACAAAATTAATTTATGCTTTACATTATGTGTAACTAATATTTAAATTATGGCAAACGAATGCACCCCACGCCCACCACCCCTCCGGCACTTTGTAATCTGGTCGAAAGTTTAACGAGCGACCCGCAATTAATTCCTGCGGTCGCAAGGAGCAGCAGACCCTACGGAAATTATGTTCTTGTCGGTGGCTCGTGAAGTTTATCATTTATTTATCAGCCCAAAAGGAGGGCGGACGCAAGTAGCCATTAGTATGCGGCCTAACCAATTGCTAGTTAATTGTTAAACAAAATTACTTAAAAATTCCATTATGCTAAATTGAATTGTTGTCCACCCAAAAAACTCTTCTGTTTATTCTGCAATGTAATCAAAATAACGTTTTAATAAACTTAAGCGCAAAAGACAACAACTGAAGTTTGTAATCAAAAATGGAAATGTGCATCTGCTTGGGCCAAGTCAAATGCATAAATTGCATTTGCACTCAAACAACTTGGGGGGTACTAACCGAACAGTTTTGTGTTTGTCTTCGATTTTAAGTTGTTTGCAAATCTGTTGAACTTTTTCACTTTTACCTGCGAGCTCATGTGTGAGTCTACCTCTCTCTGTTCTCTGTCCTCGACAACAAAGCGCATTAAATTTTAAAAGACATCGCTCGAAAAGTATTGGAAAAGTATTGAAACAAACTTTCAAGTACATAGCGAATGGCTATGATGGAACTTGGGATGCCACGACAAATGCTAGGGCAAAAAAAAAAAATATTGTCTGTACATAGATAATGGAAATATCCACTTCTGGAGGCAACACTTCTATGGATAGTTACATGATTCATCACGTCAGTAAGTAAGTATGTCAGTTGTGCCGAACAAGTTTAAATGAATCAGAACTCTGTTTCAGCGTAGTTTTAAATAAACAAGAATCAGAATGAACTTGGAACTTGGAACCACACTTGAAAAGGCACATCAGATGGGACCCACTTGAGATGAATAGTATGGTTAATCCATGTACCCTTGCTTCTCGATCAACACTAAGCTTAGATATATTTATGGAATAAAGAATATTAAAAGACGATCGCTTTGAAGAGTTCATAAAGGCAAAAAAATAATTAAAAATTAAATTTTAAAACTAATTCTAACAATTTTACAAATATCTAGCTCTGAATGTTCACTATAATCTGTCCGACTTTCATGAAAATCGTAAAACATGTAAGTGAGATATTAAAAATGCAACTTCTGTCATATTGATATTTGGGGTCAGAATGCGCTCTTTATTAATGTTCCCTTAATATAGTAAAAGGCGGACTCTTAAGGTATGCGGATTGAAAAACGAACAAATGCAGAAAGAGGAGAAGAAAATAAAGTTGATGTCTGAGTAGCCTCTTTATTATAAAGGTTTTAATTTACACTGTAAAGAATTTAACCATGACCAAAGCGATCGGCCTTCCTGTATTCCTGCTTTATCTTCGCAAGCCCCCGTTTAATTACTATGATCAAGGAAGTAATGTATTTGGGCTTATACCCTTTGCCGTACACCTTTCTTTTCAAATTGGTCAAAAATTTTTCAATTGTTCTTTATTGGGGCACATTGTCATCCATAATACAAACTTTTGATGACAGTGAAGAGAACAAGATTCTAGAAAGCGCTCTTAGGCGATTTTTATTGGTTTCTCTTTGCTGTTCAAAAACAGTAGGCACGGTTTTTTTTTCAACATATAATAACTTCCATGTCGTTAATATATTTTTTTATAGTTTTGTAGCTCACATTATATATCAGAGCACGATATGATTTGGCTGTGCGACCAACAATATCTTCTTTAAACTTGGCACTCTCTTCACTACGCTTTAAATTTTATTTCGGAACCACGTTTTATATTATACCCATTATTTTTCCACTCTTTATATCCGATATTACGTTCTAAAAAAAAGTTTTATTAAATCCCAGGCCCAAAAAATGATGAACTATTTAATTTTTCGGCGAAAAATGATGAAATATTTAATTTTTCGGCTGCTTTGGTTAATTGGGCAATATGTGCAAATTGAATTTCGTCGCTTTAAGGAAATCATTGCTACTATGCGTTATCGAAAAAGCTCATCTTTGGTGCAATGAATGCTGGAATAGTACCATTACTTTTCCTTACTATTGCAACTTTTTTTTTTAGATTTAAAAAAAAAAATTGTTTACTGTTCATGAGTTCCTTTTTAAGGGACAATGTCCATCCAGATGCCTTTATGAATCCTGCGATTAGTGTTGGAGATAAAACTAAAAGCTCGGAGAGATCTGTTAGGAAGTATAAGCCGAGGAATTTCTTTTTTCAACTTCATTTTCGTTTCTGCAAATTTTTGAAGATGAATCGCTTGAACCTAAGTATATACATATACGAGCATTAGAGCGTTCTATTTAAAGCAAAAACGGGAAATCACAGAGGCCGACCCCCTTAAAGGATTCTTTTTGTTATATAGTTAATAAAATGTCAAACAGATAAATTTAATTTTCAGTTTTAGGGGCCGCGACGATGCCATTTAGTTTTAACTAAAATTACTCATACGCCACGTAAGCACATATAAATGCCTGATCCGGTTTTTACTAAAGTAGACTCGAATGTGGTACATGATCACTTTTCTTATAAACGATCAAGGTAATCGGAATCAAATCTTAAATTATTTTTAATGCGACAAACTTGACTTCAAATGCATCAAGATCATTCACTCAATAAACTTTACACAACAACACATGTCCTACATTTGAATTCGACAAATTTCGTCGAAAGTGAAAACTGATAATTTCAACAATCATGACATTACTACATTGTTCTGCTTGGTCAATTTTGGAAATCTGTCAAAATATTTCCAATTTGTTCAAATAGGAATTTAAGCGTCATATTTTAAATGCGCACCGGTGTGTCTGCAATTCAACTGCAATTCCGGGACTTGGGAATACCATCAGTATGTGAAAGTGTTGAGGCATATTCTAACCGGTTAGGCAACATCTTCTATCCCACATTAATCGACTGGCCACTGGCCTGGCAAGGCCGCGCAGATATCGAAGGCTGAAAACGACTGATCCGTCTGACCTCTGGATATTTGGACGGGTACCTTAGGGTCGCCTGATTTAATTTGATATTATATTTGTATCAGCTTGGAAACATACAATATTGTGTGAGCTGCAAAGCTAATAAACAATGCTTATCGAAAAAGATTTAACTAAAAATACTTATACGCCCCGTAAGCAACATAAATAATTTCAACAATCAAGACATTACTACAATACATTGTTCTGCTCGTCCATTTTAGAAATCTGTCAAAGTATTTCCAATTTAATTAGATAATTTGTTGTTCAAATTGAAATTTAAGCTGCGTGCTAATTAGTGCTTCTTTAGCCCAGTGGGTGTCGGAAATTGACGATGAGAGACGATTATTATTTTTTTTTTTTTTTGTGTCATCCCTTATTATCATAAACAATAGTTCAAATCAGAGTTATCTTTTGAATGTGTAAAAACAATGCAACCAGTACTGCGTTAAACGGGTTGTAAATTTTTTTATATTTTTAAAATCTGTAAATATATTTTGTGCTGTTTAAAATATCTCCCAAATTTATCTATAGTTTAAATCGAATATTTGAAATAATTTGTATGGAAATCAATGCCAACTACAAAAATATATGTAGATCAAAGACAACACTGCGGATGAGTGATAATAAAAACTAAAACTCTTAAGCCTTCAACTATATACAAAGTACCAGAAGCCTGCAATTAGTTTACTCTAAAGCTTAGTTCAAACAGGCAAATAATTTGTCCAAATTTAGTAGAACAATTGTATAAATAACTATTACCTTAGACTCTGCAGGACTTTAAACTAAAGCTTTAGATCCACCAGGAAATAATCTGCTCAAAAAATTCTAATAAATTTCCCATTTAGGCCATCAAAAATTTGGGCAAGTTATTTGCCTGTGTGAACTTAGCTTAAAAATAATTCAAAACTCAAATTTAAGTCTAAGGCTTAAATGATCTGTTTCTTTCCCTGCACTCTTTGCCTTTTTCAACCCAGTGTATAGAGGGACATAGATTTCTAGCAACTAGCCGGCTTAAAGGCGAAGTAGCTGCAGCAAACCAAAAAATGAAAAGGAAAGGAACCCACTGCCGCCTGTGTGTGTGTGTGTGTGTGTGTGTTGTTGCGTCCTGAAATTGACAGATAAACTTTTGCTCCATGCGTGTGCTTTGTGTGTGGATGCAAAGCTTGCCGGAAATTTGCCAGTTCAACGCGAATCGACAAAAAAAGAAAACAGGAAAAAAAAAAACGCCGCTTAGAAAGGCAAAGCAATGAACTGCAAAGCTGTTTCAAGTTGTTTTTCCATTTTGTTTTTTTTTTGTTGTTTTGTCAGACGGAGGGTGTGTCGCTGGTCTTGTGTTCAAAACAATGTTCTCATCGTCGCCATTATGCGGCACGCCAAATGGCAATTTGGCCAATGCCTTGGCAATAAACTGCAACATTTCGGCTATCAGCATTTGGTTACGCTTCATTTAACGGGCCAAGGCACAGATTGCCGCCAAGTCGCAGGTGGGCCAACTGCCAGGTAGTTGCCATGACCTACGCACAGAAGTCAGAGGCTTCGAATGGCTGGCCAAATGTTCCATTTGTTGGCTTGTTCCAGCCTAACAGTTGGCTCTCTGCCGCTGTTAAATGGAAACTCACCACTTTTCGGAGTGCTGCTCTTAGCTGGGACTCTCTTAAATCTGAAGAGAGATCTTGTGCTCTCTTATGGCTGTGGGTGTAGGTGTAGTAGGTCAGTAGTGTAACAGTTTCGATTCCATTCTGTTGCGGGCTGGACAATGCGGCAACTGTTACATTTACAGTTATGATTATTGTTATTATGATAATGCCAGCAGTTGTTATTGTTGCTGGAAATAAAGAAAGCCAATGAAGCGTGCACTTTTATGGCGCCAATAATGGCGCTTCTGGTATTTCTGGGTACACAATCCAACACAATCGATATTTAAACACAAAATGGCGACACCTGTTCCTTGTTGTGACTGTGGTCGGTGGCCAACTCATTTGAAATTTTGATTTTCTTCGGTTACCAATGTTGGAGAAAAGGTACTTATTTTCTTTACCTAAGTAAGGTACAAGTTAAGTGGAATAAAAAGTAACTTAATGTGGGTATTCTCTAGTCCTGCTTGAGGGTTGAGTCTTAAAAAAAAGTATTCAAAAATCTTATGTACTTACATTTTGACGCAAAAATTTTATCTGTTTATTTTGTTTGGGCAGCAGTTTTGTTGATGTAATTATGGAGCATCAATCGAACCCTTTAAAGTTTTAAGACTAATTGCACTGTGATAGTTTTTTTCAAAAAATAAAAAAGACATGACCAACTTGAACGGTTTTCCCCCAAATCGGGTCTTAGGAATCGAACTACATCATTACTTTTTTGAGTTATAACGATGGTTTCATACAACATTTTTTTTTTGAGTTTTTTACGAAGTTAAAATTTTTGAGTAAATTCCAAAAATATGTAATTTTATTCTCGTGAAATCTAAATAAATAGATTTAAATTTCCTCTAATTTATCACTTTCACAGTTTTTCGATATCATTTCGCATTCAAAAGTTATAGATTAAAATCTAAAAGAAATTGCACATTTTTTACAAATTACAATGTTTTTTCCATAATTTTTATTACCAAAATGTTATTAATTAGGAAATATTTAATTAAAAATCAAGTTGTTGTTGGAAAACAAAAGGAAAAACATTAAAAAAATTATTTTATTGTGATTTTACTTAATATTTGGAAATTTAAAATAATTTTTTGTAAAAATGTTATCTAAAAAAGGTTGCAATTATTTTAGATTTTGGACCATAACTTTTGAAAGCGCAATGATATCGAAAATGTGTAAGTGTAGTAAATAAGAAGACATTTAAATCCATTTATTCAGCTTTCACAAGAAATAGATATAATTTTTTTATAATTTAGAAAAATTTAAATCTTAATGAAAAACTTAAAAAAAAATTTTGTATGAAGTTATAACTCAAAAAACTAAGGATGCAGTTTGATTCATAAGGCCCAAAATAGGGTAAAACCGTTAAAGTTGGTCATGAAAATTTTTTTGATTTGCACAGTATCATTAGTATAATACATTATCCGTTTCTATTTTGCAATTTAAAAAAAATGTTTGAAGTGAGTTTTAACTATTTGAACCAGTGACTCTAGAATCACGTGCCTCAATAGCTAGAATGCTGATAAGAATAACGATGAGGTTAGGTGAAAGAGTCAGAATGCACCAGATACCACAATGGAAGATACCACGTGAGATGGATTCTGTGAAAAATCCATGTACTTTTTTCAACTAGAGCAACGCTAAGGTATATACACCAACATTCGGTATATTACGAAGATAATGAAGCCAAAGACAAGTTGTGATATTGTAATACCAATACGCATATTTATGTACCAAGAAGGTAGAAGCTATCTTTCAATTTCAAAGACCAGTAACTCATAAATAATTATAACAATTGATTTGTAAAAGCCTTTCTAAATAAGCGACGTCTTACTTAACAAAAATAATGAAAATAATTTCACCTTCTAAGAAGCTATAAACCAAGGTTGGACCAGCTTAAAAAATGGTCCGCAAAACAAACCTTATGCTTCAAGATGGTTTTGAAGCAGCGGAGCGAACCTTCTCTAGTATTTAAGAGGTTTGCAGCCTTGGTGTTATTGTATAAATTTTTTGGTCCTTCGAGCCGAATGTTTTATCTTCGCAAAAAATTGTGTAAAGTGTTATTGAGCATATGGGTTTTCGATCACTTATATTAAAAAAATTTACCGAGCCAACTTGACACATGACTAGGTACATGGCGCCTACAGACTATTGAAGCGCACAAATATGGCGCGGCAAGTCATATTGGGTAACCAGAAAGTATAACTAATTTTGCAGTGAATTGATAATAGACAGACTAGAAATAGTGAAAACCAAAGCAAAGTTACTTTTCATAAAACCCATAAATAGTTTATGACGATGTACTTAAAAAAATGAGAACTTTTTTAATATAACCCATAAGTATGTACCCAAGCACAAGTACCTAGGTGCTCGCAACACTGCAGATAACTGATACGCATTAATTACATTTGCGAGTGTAAAAAGCAACGCTCTCACATCAGACAACATGGACGCGACTGGGTCGCTTATTAAAACTGAATAAATTATGCAAAAGTGCGCGTAGTCAGCCATAGGAGAAGAAACTACCAGCACAAGATGGACACGGCATAATTAATTCAGTTGCCGCCGCTAGGCACAAAATGCAATCAACGCTTGAACATCTTGAGACTGTCCAAGTCAAGGCTTCGTATTACTCTGGCCCCAGCCCATGGCTAAAGTCAACTTGCTTAGACGCGCAAAGAGTGCGGAGCAGTATATTAGAATAAATAAATGCATGAGCGACTGTATAAATGAATGCGAATACGAGTGAATGCACAAATGCAGCGACAGCGGCAGCAGCAGGAGCAGCAGAAGCCATTGACTGGCAACTCTCATCGATGCCAATCCAAATGTTTGTGTGCGGGCGGCGACACTGCTGGCGGGGTACAATGCAATATCCATGACAAGTATTTCAATTTCACGTTTTACGCATCACTTAACGCCCATTCAAATGCCAGCAGCCAAATTTATATGCGCATTGCCAGCGATTGCAAAATGCTTTAAGTTGCCCCAATAAGTATGCTACAAAAATCGTTCTTCTTTTTGGTTTTGTTTTGTTGGTTAATATTTTAATTGTTGACACGCATTTAAGGTAACATTTATAACAGATTTAGCTTACTTAGAACGATAATTAATGTTAAGGTAAATAAATTAGCTTAGGCTTAGTTTCTATTTATATACACAGGCCCGTTTTGGTCTTTAAATTCCCGTGGTGGAGGTGCGTGCACAGGACGTCTTCCTTGGCGGTGGCAAATCGGTTGTATAACTCTGGTAGCGATTCGAGCAATTAACGGCCTGCAAAGATAGACCAAGAAGAGGGCCAAAGTTAATGCTAAATATATACATTCAACCAAAACAGATATAAATTGAGACCAAATGTTTGATTAATGATGTGTTGTGATGTATACGCCCGCTCCGAAAGGTGGACAATGCGCAGCCAACGCTATTCCCCTGTCAAGGCCCCTGGTTGCGTTTGCATTTGAATGATTAGATTTGATTCAATATTCAATTATTTAAGTGGTTTGAGGTGTTGAAATGCCAGCAGATAAACTGGCAATGGCCAGGATGGATATGCAGGCTACGGACTAATTTGGTACTGGGACTGGGACTGGAAGCGGACGTTTGCATATAAATGATTTATGAATTTTGTGCTTTGATTGAACTGCCCGAAATTTGTTGATTGGTGACTCGTCATAGCCAAAATAACAACAACAACAACAACAACCGTAATTATAAAAGCTGCTGGGACCGGCAGGCAGAACGCTGGCCTTGGGGAAATGAGTTACGGTTTTTAGACAGCCAGAGATATGAACCTTTGCTTTTTGTTATAATTTGATTATATCATATTCGCACACAAATATGGAAATCGAAAAACCATTTATCTGTATCACAATTTGACACCATTGTTAGGCAGCGAAAGCGTTCAAAAACCATTTACTCTCGCTTATATGTGGGTGGATTGAGTGGGAGTTTAAAACCAAAAATTAGAATGTTGTAAAAATCATGCCTGGGTTGGTACACTCAGAATTGGAAAAATTAACTGGTAAAATCGAGTTTCAACTTGACGGGATTACAAAAAAAAAAAAATAACCTAACTTAAGAATTTTTTTTTGATCAGATTTGTAAATATTGAGCTAGGTTGACTGGCCTTGGTTTGAGCAAAGAATTCAAGTCTACACTTGGCCATAATTAAAAAAAAATTTATGTTGCCTTATTTTAGGACGCTTTTAGATATATATACACAGAGAACAAAAATCATATGAAATGGCAAATTTCGCTGTTCGAAAAAGTATATATCGTTTGAATTCTAGTTAGTATTAAAATTATATCATTATTACATTTTGTGTTAATTTAAGAAAAATAAATTTTTTTGGATCGGAAAGATGTTTTAGTACCCAAATGATATGGAAAAAATTATACTTCTTAAAAGATCATTTAAACCAGCAAAGATTATATTGATCATGAGCATTTTTTTTCTCTGTGTGCTTATGATTTTTAATGCGACCTTAAAGTAGGCAACTAACATTTTCTTAATTATCACCCAGATTTTAAAAACATGAAAATGAGAAAACGGCCCTACAAAAACTAGTTTTAGTGAGCAAAATATTTTTGTTTTTAATGATCTCATCTTTTTACTTGTTAATCGTAAATATTATCTGCTTTAACACAATTTTACTGCAATTACTAAAAATCGGAAAAATATATCGTATAGCTTCAGGCTTGTTCAATCAAATGGTTACAGTAAGTGGCGCCATCTGTCAGTCAGCTTGGGAAATCTCTCTGAACTTCAATAAAAAAAAACATGAAAATTCGATATTTTTTTTAAATTGCCGCCAATTTTTCAAAAAATATTGAAAATTATGACGAAGGCACGGGCCAGAATTACATCAATTCTGATCATAACCTCATTTACCGTTTTCATTTTTGACAACCCGGAGTCCCGGAATCATGGCCACCACCTGTACTCCTGTGTTTTTGAGGCCTAAATTGGCAGGCTTATAACTTGTTGAACTGCCCTCGAATTCTAACATTTTTTTTTAAACTTTTTTATTTAATTAAAGAATAATACAAAACAAAAAACTAAATTGAAAAAGCTCTTAAAGTTTTCTCTCCAGAAGGTAAAAAAGAAACACTCAAAAAAACAATTCGCAAAGGTAGAAGACCTCCTTAAAGCCCTCAATGTTGTGTTGCAGATTTATGACCGCTCAGTCCCACTAGCCGGACCACTGTGCAGTGATCTAAAATCTTTTTTAGAACCGAATACAGGTTGAATACAGGTTCAGTAGGGTGCGTATGGCAGGTCGGACAGCAATAAATGTGAAGAGAATCATTTGTCAAACAAGAACAACCACAAGAAATATATGTGTGTTTTTAGGTCCGGCCTATGTTTCAGTGCTTTTTCAAATGTCAAAATGTGCTGTGGCCACCTCTGAAGCGAGAAACCCAAAAAAAAATACGAACCGAACCGGTTCTTTGCGGTTCCTCAATCAAAAGTAAAAAAAAATTGCAGTGTGAAAATCACTTC
Organism: Lordiphosa mommai; assembly: GCA_018904225.1. NCBI lineage: Eukaryota > Metazoa > Arthropoda > Insecta > Diptera > Drosophilidae > Lordiphosa > Lordiphosa mommai. The sequence continues at coordinate 107,079 of JAEIFT010000267.1, read as the reverse complement.
AATAAATCCCATTGCCCTTAAAAAGGTAATTTGCCAATAATCATGCCTCGTGATAAATTTGTGTGCCTCTGTTTTTTGTCTTTTGAATAATTGAACTTTGCACTTATAGTTTGACAGTCTATATCAGACCATGCAGTCTCCATGACATCCATGCATACACTTGGCTAATTGCATAATGGACAGGTCAGTCAGCTGGGCAATTAGTCACATTGACACGCCTGCCAACTGTGGACAATCAAAAAATCTAAAAAAAAAAATATAAAAAAATTAAAAATTCTTTCAGCACACGCGCCTAGGACAACAAATCCAACCAACCAGCAGCCGGGCAATTTAATTAATGTAATTAATCTAATTTAATGACTTGACAAACACATCAATTAGCAGAAGGCGAACGGCCCGGGCCAGAACGCAATTTATATGCAAAGTACCGAAGTCTTTGCACAAAATGGAAAATGCTCCACGAAGCAGCAACAGCAGCAGGAAAACAAATTAAAATATTAAAAGTAAGCCACAAAATGATTGAAAGGAAATGTTACATAAAAAGCATCAGCTCTGCTATCGGCGAACTTCACTCTAAGAACTGTTTGTGTCTGTTTGTCCCTAAAGTAATTAAAAGTAAGTAAGGCGAATTCGACCGGACGGAGATGGACGCGCCGCGTCCAGTGATTTGCGCCCCGCTATGTGTTTTTTTTTTTTTTGTGTTTATGTAAATGGTCGCTGACCAAAAGAATTAATGCGTCCCGAAAGTGAGTTGAATTGGAATGAGCCGAACAAAATCTGCGGCTGGGCCCAGTAGACTTGACCGTCTGCGTGGGCGTGACATGGGCGGATGCCAATGTCGACGGCCTCATTGAATTTGCATAAACTCTGTGGCCAGAGCGGGAGGACTGTAATTTCTTTTTACTTGTTTAAAGACTAAAAATAAAAGTATAAAGAAAAAACATCCTTTAACAATTGAAGCCAAAGCTGTCCACTTTCCGTCTTGAATCGTTTCTTCATTTGTACTGCACGTTGCGATACACAAAGGCTGACATACTTTAACAACCATTGTTAGGCAGTTATTTCAGTTTTTATGCTTTTTAAAAATAACCCAACAATCACAATGGAGCAACACAACGGGCGGTCATGGCGCATATCGATGCACTTCATCAAACAACTGTCGGGTTCAATATAAAAATTCTTTTTTTCTTTTTGTGTTTGCTTTGTAATTCTGAAAATATACATACATATATATTACCCTTATGACATGGGGATGCATTCCAGAAATGAGTGATAAACAATTTTATTGTATTATTGTGGTGGCTGCTAAAGGGTCTTTTACTTGTGAACGCTTTACATCAAAAGATATATGTTGGGGGTATTTAGAAATAAGGCAATTTCTATGGATCTACACTAAAAAAAATTAAGAATTTTAGTTTCGAAATAAGTAAAAACGGTGCAATAGCAGGGCTAAAAACCGGTTTTAACCCGAACAGAACTCCCACTATTCTGTTACTGTATACCGAACCTTGAAACGAATCTCTAGTGAAATAAAAACGCTGAATCTGAACCTGTTCAGAAACAATACTTTCGGTTCGATTCAACAAAAGTTACAAGTATTAGTTAAGCGGGCATTTTATTGATAAACGAGAAGGGCAAACTAACTTCGACCGTGTCGAAGTTTTAATACACTTGAAAAACTTTACTCCAACAGATTGAACGGGTAAAATATATATAGGATATAGATATCAGATATTTAAAATTTTTAAATCATTGATAATAAAAATTTTATACCATAAAAAAAAAACTTTTATTAGTAAAACACATTTTCCGACCGATCGGTTCTATGGCAGCTATATGCTATAGTCATCCGATTTTGATCAATTTTTTCAAAATTATGTGAAAGCTCATAAAACTAATATATACCAAGATTGGGGACGCTACGATAGAAAACAAAATAGTATTTCTCACTAGAACTATATTTTTTAACCGACCGTTTCTATGGCAGCTATATGCTATAGTGATCCGATTTTGATAAATTTTTCCTGTATTATATGAAAGCATATAAAACTAACATATACCAAGATTAGTGACGCTACAATAGAAAACAAAAAAGTTTTTCAAACTAAATATAGTTTTTGACCGATCCTTTATATGGCAGCTATATGCTATAGTGATCCGATTTTGATCAATTTTTCTTGTATTATGTAAAAGCACATAAAACTAACATATACCAAGATAAGTGACGCTACGATGGAAAACAAAAAAGTTTTTCTCACTAGAACTAGTTTTTTAACCGACCGTTTCTATGGCAGCTATATGCTATAGTGATCCGATTTTGATCAATTTTTCCAAAATTATGTGGAAACATATAAAACTAACATATACCAAGATAAGTGACGCTACGATGGAAAACAAAAAAGTGTTTCTCACTAGAACTAGTTCTTAGACCGATCGTTCCTATGGCAGCTATATGATATAGTCGTCCGATCCGGCCGGTTCCGACATATTAGTTGCGTGCAGTAAAAAGAAGTCTCTTTGCAAAATTTCAGCTCGATAGCTTTAAAACTGAGGGACTAGTTCGCGTAGAAACAGCCAGACAGACGGACAGACGGACAGACAGACAGACAGACAGACAGACAGACAGACGACAGACGGAATTGAACTCGTCTCGTCGTCCTGATCAAGAATATATATAGTTTATGTGGTCGGAAATGAATATTTCTATAAGGGTTACGTATTTGGCAAAATTAATATACACTTTTCCAAGTGTATAAATATTAACAAAAAAAATTTATTAATTTTTAAGTGCCGATTTCTGTTCTCCTACATATAAATGGTTGTCTGATATGTAGCAGCTATCTAGAAGATAAGAAATCGGCTCTTGGTGACAAACAATTAGTAGATCTTGTCATCGTTCTTATACAAATTGTATCGGGTTTGAGCTGGTTAAGCAATTCCAAGTTTAAGCAAGACTTCCGCGGGAATTCCGAACCTTAAAAGATTCATTTTCAGTAGGAAATTACATTGGAATTATTTAATTTTGTAAGTATAAACTTATTTTGTGATGTCCCAAAGATTTTAAAATATTTCTGATATGCCTGAGAATGCATTTCAATTCAGGTCCCGCGGAAATCACGTCCTGAGCCCATCTCTACTTAGAGAGATGTTTTTTTTTTTAGAAACTGTCGCCACTCTGTCGCACAAGCAATTGCTTCCCATTGTAATAAATTAAAAAATTTAAATTCATGCACTAGTTTGGGCATTGTGGTTTAGTTCCATTTTTTATTCGCCAAAAAAGCTTTATAATTTTTATTAAAATGTTTATAAATTCAGTAATGGTTTGTTGATTTTAAGAAAGGTCACATTTTTATAATTGAATGTGCTACTAATCGAACTATTGGCAAGTTGAAAAAATTCTACAAAATTCTTTCAAATTTGTTGGATTGAGTACAAAAAAGAAAGTACAAATTAAAGTAAGCAATGGAAAATGCAACAAAAAATTTAACCCAATTCTGTTCATAAAATTCCCAACTGGTTCTATCACTTAGCTAAGTGAAAGTAAATTTCTGAGGCAAAAATCAAAACATGAAAGTCAAAATATCTGTACCAAATTAATCATTTCCATTGTTTAATATATCAAATTATTCAGTACAATAGTTTATTTTGCTCCATTCCAATTGTTTCAATTACAATTAGCGCCAAAATAGCGAAAAATAAATCAATCTGGAATTTATGTGTAATGGCGTCAAATAATTTGTAACATATAATTGGACATTATAAGAAAAAGGCTACAAACTTGATTAAAACCAATATGAATATTGAAATCTGAGGTATTAACCTAATTTATTTCTAATTCTTATAAATTTATGTCTGTGTGCTTTTTCAGTAAAATGATTGTTTTGTCATCGCCTTCGATAGTGTTTTCTCGTCCACATAAATCAGTTGTAGGTAAACTTTTAGTTGTGTTTTGTAGTATTAATGAATCAGTTTGGATTCTAATAAAGTTTAGTTTAGCTGCCGAGTTGCGCCGAGCTTTGTGCTAGAATGCTCAAGAGCCATTTTGATAATATTCATGGCAATGACCATGATCTCTGCATTTCACATAGACCCTTCCAATTTAAATAATATTTTTATGGCATAGAAACCAACTGTCCCAGTGCCTACACTTTCCTTTTTGAAAACTAATTGAATTTAGATTGCCAGAGCTGTTGTTTCCTTTTTAAATATTTGCTTTTTGTGGTCACTTTTGCCTACGCTTTGTTTTTAATTTTTTTTCATGTGTAAAATCGAAAAGACTTGCTACAGCTGGAAACTGTTTGTTGTCGGAATTTGTTCGCCTTGTTGCCAGGTTGAATGCTGGACAAAAATATGTACATAAATAGTTTTAGATGGCCCGATCAGATGATGATGATGATAATGATGATCTGTTCTGCTGGTTTGATGGCCATGCTTGGCTGATTGTTTTGAGAATTTGGCTGTAAAAATTCATTTATTTATATCGTTATTCTGGCGAATTTGAAGTCGGCCCACGCAGCGTATGCGTGTTTTTCGCACTTAACTCATTAAAAAGGCCGCGTGCTCGCCCAGTTTTCTTTTGGTTTGTTTTCTGTTTAACATTTTCTTTTTTTTTTTTTTGTCTGTTGTGATCGTAAATTATTTAATGGCATTTCAGATTTTTGAGTTTAACTTAAAAATATTTCATTTAAAAGCACATTAGAAAGAGAAAATGTAAATTGAGGCATCGAAAATACTTTCTTTATTTGCAGCCACTCTCAGTGAATCCACATAAAAACTGTGAAATATATATTGAGAGGGCTGGCTCACTTGAAAATATGACGCAACCGCAATTGGAAAACAATTGGCCACAGTCAATACATCAATATATTGACTCAGCTCTCGGCAATGCCAGTCAATGTAGAGCACTTAAGGGCACTCGAACGCTCACCTTGTAAAAAGCCTTGCGAAAATTTTCAGAGAGAAATGCATAGAGCAGCGGATTGATGCAGGAGCTGGTGTATGCCAAAGTCTGGGACACAATCTGCAGGATGACGAAGAACATGGTATTGGCATGATAGACATTCAGTGATTTGAGCAGCAGGATGAGCTGTTAATAAAATAGAAATTTAGTTTTAAAGTCAGCGGAATAAAAGCGACAGCTTACCTGAATGGGTAGCCAAAGCGAGGCAAAAGCTATGACCACCACAACCACCAGACGTGTGACACGTCTTCGTCCCCTTTGTGACTCCTTGGACATGCGCACGCCACTGCCCTGATGCCACAGACGCATAATCATGCGCACATACAGCCCACTTATGATCATCAGGGGCAACAGATACGTGCTGACAAAGAAGCTCACCTGATAGGTGCTCTTCTGAAGCAGATTGTTCTTGGTAAAGCCGCAGTAGGCATCCGAATTATTCGAACTGTTGTCATCGGTCTGGAAAATAAAGATAATTTTAACCATCAAAGCACTCAAATTCCTAGGTGTACTCCAACTGAGAAAACGAAGTGCAACTGAATTTTTATTATAGATCCCAGAAAGTAAGTAATCAAACACTTTGAACTAAAATGAACTGACGTTTCATTTGCAAGCATCTTTTTGCTCATCTAAGTAAAGCATTTTGGTCAATGGTTGTTTAAAGTGCAGTTTGTGCGTTACTCAAATGGGAAGAAGTATTTGAAATCAAAAATTTATATGTAGGTGTTACTACTAGATCCCGTCGTTCATTTTGCACGAAATGCATCCACTTTCCATTGAGTAATCAGTTTTAATTACTAGAACAATTCCGAGGTTTCTCAAATCGAATGTATTAGCCGTACACCGAGAAAAAAATTCGTTTTAAAAGTACCAAAATCATGAACACTCGTTGACAAAAGTCTATCAAAAAAAAAAATAAAAAAATTACCACCTTTGTTCTCAAATCATGATCATTTTTTACCTTGCACTCAAACGCACAAACGGATCTGCATCTTAGCACCCTGTACCATCGCACACTTTCGTTCCGATATGTCTAAGATGCTACTTATATTTGTTGAACGATGGTTGAGTTGAGTTTATATTTCATGAACGGAAAAATAGAACAAAATCATAAACAGTTGGTCATGAGTTTATAACGTCATATTTTTCTCTGTGTAGGTATACTTGTCAATTTTCATATACCAATATGAAATTTCAACTCGAAATAGAAACGTTTACTCGAAAATAGACTCGGAATTCGGAACATAGCCCCATTCGTTTCTTTATGTACGTTTATTTTTGTAACTTTCCTACTTTAAAACGGGCCAAGGTGCAAAAAGACAACATTGAAAATGGTCAAAGTCCCTCTACCCTCGCTGACAACATTTGATCAATTATTTAAAAAGTTATGGCGTAAGGCAGGGCTCGTATCTGTTTATATTGTGTAAGAAAGTTCCGTTTTGGCGAAATACAGGTAGTACTGTAGTGCCTCATAAAGTCTCTAAGAAGAGGCTTTAAAATGTAGCAGGTATGCCAACAGCGGCGTACAGAACATCCGTTCGACGTCAGATATGGAATGTAAGTCTCGCAAGTTGCTACTTTTTATTTCAATTTTATTTTGCTGAGGCATACAAATATCAGATCGAGAAGCCAGAACAGAAGTGCCTGAATTTCGGTAGTACGGCCAGATAGAAGTGCCCGAATTTCCTTGGTAAACTCAGAAATGTTCTAAATGTACCGAAAACCGTGTTTTTCCTTCTCAATAGTAGGGTATGTCCGTTTTTTCTTATACTGAGAACGGCGGGCTTAAGGTGAGAACGCTTTTATGGAGACCGGACGTTCCGCGTTTAAGAACCATCCGGTCTTATTATTGGAACGAAAAAATGTTGATTGCTTACCTCCCCGACATTCCCCGTTCCACCCTTTCTAAATCAAATGCCGCAGTAAGCAAGTTTTCTAATGTTGAAAATTTTTTTAATTTTTTATTTATTTTTTTATTATTTCTCTGGGATTCGAACCAGGGCCTCTTTTATGTTTTTATATATAACATAAGTCTTAGATAGTTCCACCACCGTACCAAGTTAACATGTGCCTAAGCTCAGTGTTAAAGAGAGTCGGTCATTTTTCAGAAACTGTTTAGAACGGATGGTATACTTTTAAGAACGTGGGCTAATTTCAAGAACGGTAAAAATATGAACGGATTGGATATAAAAGTAAGAAATTTTTGGTGCCATTTAGAACGCCATTTTTTCTGAGCGTACGTTTCATATTTCAACATGCTAAATATCTTGAACTCCGTTATATTGTTAACCAATTTTTAATCCAGCTTAAAGAGCCGTAAAAGTTGTGTTTGTAAAGTAAGTTGGTGGCAAAAAATCCATATTTTTTATTACATATGCACAAGTCTTTGAATAAAAAGTTATTAAGGCAGACCTTTGCTTTGTCCAACGCTATTCAAAAATTAAATGTTTCTTGAGCAACCAAATATTTGTTCAAAGTCAGTGAACATATATGGTACTGACCTCTACTCAATAACTATTTTTAGACTTTCATGGAATGTAACTGTTTTGATCCAACTGGATTCGGTCCAAGTCTCTTTGTTTTTGTTTTTACGACAAGTTTTCTTTGTGAAATATTTGGACTTATTTGCCACAACTTGCCAGTACTCATGACAACTCAGCCACAATGTCGGTTTGAAAACTCACTCTTTTAATTGGTATTGCACAACATAATTGTACCTGCAAAGAAATTTTCGGCAGTTGAGGCGTATGTTTTTGCAAACACTGAGGCCTGCGATGCATTCGTCTCGTATCATGCGAAATCTGCCATTTGGCTGTATATTTAGTTTGGCACAACCAACCTGTTTGACAAATAGTTTGTGTGCTTTTGTATGACTGGGCCAGACGAGACTATGGCTGCCGCACACTGGCCCCACTGGAGGGCCATAAACCTCCGGTGATGTCGTAAAAATATTTTCGCTGCCTTTGGCCATATATAATGTTTACAATTTTGTTTACAATCGTCGCACCAATCGCCTCTCTACATATATAAAATCGCATTAAAAATCTCGCAGTTAATGCCAACAAATGCTTACAAAAAAAAATGTTTGTTTATTGTTCACTTTTGTTGCTACCCTGACTGACTGGCCCACAAATTGAGTTAAGATCGTTTCTGTGCAATATCAAGAGTGGCCAAGGCAAAGACACATTGGATTAATGAGTTCATTTTGTTTATAAACTTATGGACTTCTTGTGTTCAACTCTTTCATTTGTTCTGTTCTAATGCATTTGTACTGTTCAACGAATACCACTCGACCCGAGCTGTCAATCAATGTCTGGTTATGTCACTGTACATAAGTAGGTATGTACATATGTATTAGAGTGCAAACATATGCCGCGATGTGAGTTATCGATTTCAAATAAAAACGAAGATAATGACACATGGAGCAAAATAATTGCTTTTGGTTCATTGTTATTTTGTATTTGTATTAGTATTTGCATATGTATGCGTGTGCCAATAAATGTAATATGGAAATAATTAATAGCAAACTGTTAATTAACATGTTGATCAAACATCAGTTAATTATGCCATTTTATCGCGCAATCCAAGTATCTGTGTGTGTGTGTTTTTGTCTGTGTTTGGGTGTGTGTGCGCGGGTGCAGATAACAAAGCAAAACAAGAGCATTCAATTTGGCCTGATATTTTTCCAGCTTAATCCTTAGACAAAGGAAAACAAACAAATATAATGACCCACGTGCGGAAGCTAGAAGCGTGAAATGGCATTAAATAATATATAAGGTTACAAAAACAATAACAACAACAGCAGCAGCCGCATCGAAAGTATTCAATGGAGCATTCCAAAGATAAGATACGTTCAATTACACGCGACTAGTCGATTATGAGAAGAAGGCACTGAACTAGGCATTGATGTCTTCGTGCTAAAATACAACAACTATCACATGTGTTTTGGGAAATGGGGAAAAGCGCACAACAAACACGCAAATAAAACTTTGGAACAGCCAAAAAGCGGAGCGTTTGAAATGAACCGGTTCGGCTTAGTGATTTATAGCAGTTTTAAACCAGAGAGCGCGATTAAGTGAGAGCCTTTTGTTTGCTTTCAAAGTTGCTGAAAAGCTATAAAGAGCTTGATCATTTAATACTTGTGCAAAGCAAGCGGCTTGATCGCCTTTCCTCAATAGAAAACCACGAAAGTACACTCAGAAAAAAATGGCGTTCTAAAAGGCAGCACAAATTTCTTACTTTTATACCCGGCCCGTTCTCATTTTTTTCGTTCTTGAAATAAGCCCACGTTCTCAAAAGTATACCATCCGTTCTTAATCGACGAACGAACTGAGAAAATCAGTTCTTAAAATGGTTCTTGAAAAATTACCGAATTTCTTTAACACTGTGCTTAGGTACGACATATTAACTCGGTACGGTGGTGGAACTGTTTAAGATGCCTGTCTTATACAAAAACGTGCAGAAGGCCGAGGTTCAAGTCCCAGCGCCAGCGAAAAAAAAATTCAACATTAAAGAACTTGTTTACTGCGACATTTGATTTATTTGAGAAGTGTATAAATAAATGAGAGAGAGTTGGGTAGGGTGGGAGAGAGGGAGTTGTGGAGGAGATCCGGAATAAATTTTTTCCGTTCCAAAATGAAGACCGAATGGTTCTTAAACGCAGAACGTCCGGTCTCAAAAAAGCGTTCTTAACTTAAGCCCGCCGTTCTCGGTTTAAGAAAAAACGGACTTACCCTACAATTGAGAACGAAAAACATGGTTTTCGGTACATTTAGAACGGATTTTTTTTCTGAGTGTAGAGAGTATCATTCCTATTAATTCGGGATCAGTTCGAAAAAATAGAAGGCTAACATCGGCTACGCCGATGTTTTAAATACCCTGCAGTTTTTAAAAGGCGCTACCAATGATAACAAAAAAGTTTTTCTCACTAGAACTAAACCCAGAGAAATCTAGCACGATTCGGCAAGACTGAAATCGGCTTCAATTTAGTTTTTTTTCGTCTTGAATTTTCAAGAAGAAATCTGCTTGAAATCGAGAAAACTTTGTGTGTTTGGTGGCAAGGGAGGTGAGACAAAAAAATCAGGCTTGAAAATTCATGCTTGATTTCAGTATTTTTTTCTTGAATCCAAGAAAATTCTGTCTTGCCGAACTTCTGACACGAAATCTGCTTGATATCAAGCACGATCTGCTCGATTTTTTCTCTGAGTGTAGTTTTTGGACCGATCGTTCCTATGGCAGCTATATGATATAGTCATCCGATCGGGCCGATTCCGACAAATGTGCAGCGTATTTGTATTTAAAGACTTTTTGCAAAGTTTGGTCAAGATAGCTTCAAAACTGAGGGAGGAGATAGCATAGAAACAGAAGGACAGACGGACGGACGGACAGACGGACAGACGGACAAACGGAAATGAACTCAGCTCGTCATGCTGATCAAGAATATATATACTTTATGTGGTCGGAAATTCTTCCTTCTATGCGTTACAAACATCGTGACAATTTTAATATTTTAATAAGAGCTCCAGCTGTTGGACAGCCTTTATACATCATTTAATTCCACTAGAAGAGTCTGAACTTCAGTGAACGTAGCGAATATTATCAATCATGGTTTACTGTTAAGTTCAAGGTGCTTAAAATGGTCTACTAAAGACTTTGAAGCATCCAACAAGGAGATTAACTCTGTAACGTTCCCTTTATCGAATAGATTGCTTACGACTAGGTTTAAATTGTGGAAAACAATTCTGATTGCAATGTACCATTGTCTGTGGCAATAAAGCTACTTCTAAAACATTGTTCTAACTTGTATTGTTTTAAAATTTCAGTTACACATTCCAAAATGTTTGCTTCGTCTTTCTTACCCATTAAGAATTCTCAATTTGCTAGAACATTTATTTATTTTCGATATGATAAGCTGTTAACGTAAGAAAGCTTCGATGTGTGTGCTCATCGGTCCACAAATCAGTAGTATAGACAATGCCAATAGCAATAGTTTAAGTCTCTCTTCTTAAAGACGCGATTTATTATACCCTTTAAGATAATATTCTTTCACTTTCAGATAAATCATTGAAGGGTCAAGTGTCAATAAATTAGCTGAAATATGTTCTACTTGTAGAAGAGTTGCAAAACTTTGCCACCTTGCCTCAGCGTGTAATTGCAGCATCAGCTTTCCAAGTTTAATTGTGTGAATACCAAGTGGATGATGAAAAAATCAAGATTTTCCAAATCTATGTAGTAGCTTTTCTTGACAAACAAAAGCCTTAACTCCAGGATTTATAATCTGCGTGTATATACATACAATATATCTTCCTCGCATCATTCACAAATGATAAACAAAATAAGTTTTTGCCAAAATTTCATTTTAACCAGTGCATATCAAAATGATCTGTGTACTAAATTTGATTTATGCGTTGGCGGACATTGCATATATAGAATTTGCGCTCTAATCTCATTAAGTAAACATTGGTGCCAATTGGAGCAGCAGCAGCAGCAGCCAAAACGCAGAACAACTGGATCGTATTCAACACTAAACAAATATGCGCTTATTAAACAATTAACTTGTTTCTCACACCCAGCGCATTGATCATAAAAACATTAACGCCAAACCAACAAACTGGGCCTTTGGACGAGACCTTGGAAGCCAGACGGCGCATTTGTTAGAGGAAAGTTTTGGAAAAGCAAAGTTCTCATTCTGACCACTTGTTACGACTGGCTTTGATTTATGCCAGAGTCGAACAACAACAACGGCATTTGGGAAATGTTCTTCTCAATAATTAAAATTTATGCATTTAAAATAGCAAATTAGTAACAAAAATAAAACAGACGCCTGCTATATAAACACACACACACACACACAAAGGGGCAGCCAGTGGCTACCTCTGCGAGTGTTATGATCGAGCGCGAGGGGCTACGCCGCCTGCATTGACGTGTAGTCCAAAAGGTGTCGATGATGGAAAGCAATAAATTGCCTGGCTTGTGTTATTCACAGCACATTTGAGGCACAGCAGGTCTGCCCACCCCCACTTACCAGTAAACCATGCGTAAAGGTGACCGGTATGGAAATGGTCAACACAACGGCCCACAGCGTAAAGATGGCAATTTTTGTAATATGCTCAGTGCGTAGCATACGCGATCTTATGGGATGCACCACGGCCAGAAAACGATCAATAGACATCAGGACCAGCGTATAGATGGAGGCGAATGCGGTAACCACAATCAAATATTGAACACTGCGACACCAAACGACTCCAAAGGGCCACTGCGTGGTGACATAGTCGGTGGCCGTGAAGGGTACACAAAAGCAAACGAATAGCAAATCAGCCACGGCCAGATTAACGATCAGTAGATTTGTGGTGGAGTGCATATTCTTGTTGAGCAGCACCACCAATATGACCAGCAGATTGCCCACAAATCCAGTGATTGCTATAATGCCAAAGAAAAATGGCACCAGCCAACGTACAATGCCCTGTATGGCCAATAGATCCTCTTCGGAGACGTATGAGGGATCCCAACTGCTGTTGCCACTGAAACTGGTGTTCTCCATTTTTGTAGAGTTCTTCTTTAGTTGGCCAAATTTTGGTTACATTTTCACACAAAAATAATATATTCAGAGTCCATGTCCGCGCATAGGAACGACGCGAGCACGAATAAAAAGCAATTTGGTTGACCCAAGTTAAACGTAATTGCAGCCAGGTAAGACAACTATGTCACACCCTAACCAAACCCGAATTTCCGGGCTGCACCCACAGCATAAATTATTGAATTTTGTGGTTGCTTTGGGGGTGTTCTTTTTTATGTTCTTGCTGAAGATTTCGCTTAATTTCAAACTGCACGCGTTCGTTACCAGCGCACAACTGATTCCAACTGCTGCCGGAGGCTACAGATGAGACTATGCCAACGGCGACGCCAGCCAGCCCAGCAACAACAGCAGCAGCAGCAGCAGAAGCAGAAGCAATAATAACAATAACAACATCAGCAGCAGCAGGCAGCAGGCAGCTAACGCTGCGTATGAGCAATGTGTGGCAGGAACAGTTGGGTGGCCGCCTTGGACGCTCTAGCCCGCTTGCTCTGGTTTGCTCCCATTGTGTTGCACAGCTGGACGTTGACGTTGGCATCAGCGTCGCTGCGCTGCCCTGCGTTGTGCTTAATTTCTCTGATTAACAGAGAAAAAAAAAAAAAACAAACTACAGCGACAATTTGCCTGGCACGCGCTCACGCCTCAATAAAGCGTTTCCCCTTCTAGCCACTTTTATTGTCTATTGTTTTTATCTGCTACGGCTGGGGGCCAATCAAAGTCGACCGGGTTAATTCACCGTTTCACACCTTTAGGCACCTCAGTCGTGTCACAACATTACCTAACCGCAGCGCCCAGGGCTGAGGCCCAAGCCCTTAGTCTAGCTGAAAAACCCATTTGCATGAGCTTTATTGTCATTGCCAAGGCACTCGCCTGTCACCTGCAGACGCCAGCAGTGACGCCCACATTCAGCTGCGGCTCATCAAATCTGCGGCCAAGCTGTCTCTCAGCATTTGCATGGTGTGCTGATGTGGGACCATGCCTCAGTTGTCGCCAGCCAACTTGATGAGATTAAAAGCGAATTAAAAAAAAAAAGGACCAAGACAAGGACGGGCAAGGGAAAGAGAACAAAGGGGATATTATGTTCATTTAACAAGGTTCTTAATGCTTTAATATTCCACTGTCATTAAACATAGGTTGATAACGATTATCCTTAGACAAATAACGGGTGTTTTTTTTTGTTGGTAATCATTTTCATTGCATTGCATTGTTTTCTAGAGGCAATGAAATCCAGTGATGGATTTTTAATAAAAAAAGACTGCAATAAAATAAAAGCTAGAAAAATTTTGGAAATCGACAAAAAATCGTTCAACGTTTTATATAGCGCAGTTCCAGAATTGCCAGTTAAACCATTAGATAAGATAAGAATTAGACCTAACCGACAGATTTAAGTAAATTTCAAATTGAAAGTTTTAATGACTAAAATTTTCTGTTTTATGATCGACAGATTTTACTTATCTTTACTACTCAACGATATCTTAAATGCCTCTAAAACTGTAATAATAATATAATATATAAATGTGTGACGGAACTTTTCGCACAGTTGCCAACATTTTTTCCAGCTACAGACTATTCATGGACTATATAATGGGCAAACCAATATCAATGAACAGTACCGGTTCGAACCAGGAATTCCGACTTTTCTTTAACGGAACCTCTTGTGAGAAAAATAGCTAAACCTGAACCTGTTCCGAACCAATACTTTGGAATCAGCGGTTATAAAGGGATCTTTTGGGTCCGTGGTAGATGAAAAACTTCACTTGCCGTTCAAAATATTAGCCTGATATTAATTGAACCATCTACGTAACCGACTACAGCAGTTGATAATGAATTTCTAACTCCGTATAACTAACTTTCACACCAAAGTTAAATGTTATAGCTTAAATTTGTATGGCTTTAATATATTTGTGAATCAGTGATTCGGTACCATCAAAATTCCCAACTTTTTAACCCACACACAAAATTACGAGTTCAAAGCTTTTAATTGTCATAAATCTCAAAACCACTTTTAAAAAAATTATTTCCAATCTACATACAAAAAAAATTTAAGTTCAAAGCTTAAATAATTTCTAATTTCAAGTCTCCCAGAGTTTGAAAATGTCTATTTTCTTAATTTTTTTTAAATATTACTAACAAATTAATTTATTCACACTTTTTTTTAATATTATATTTTATTAAATTTAGATATTTAATTCAGTTATCTCTATACAACAATTTTCACATGTTACTGTTACTTTATGAGCAACTTATAATGTAGTAAAGAACGTTTAAATGTTTAGTTGAATTAATACGAATAAAAACGAATACTTAGTTTAATCACTAGCTTATCCTATCTAGGAGAAGTGCTATATATTTTAGGAAGATCGATTTACTCGTTTTAGAAATCGTGTCCACCATGATTTGAGAAAAATACGAACAAACCAACACCCGATCGGTCTAGTCCCTAATAGTCCCGATTGACTTAAAACTCTGGGAAAACTTCATTTGGGTATCATAAGTGTGATGACACAACTGAGATAAGTCGCTCTTACGCGAAGAGCATAAAAGATAGCTTAATGAAAATTTGCCACAAGATAGAATATGATAAGGCGAATTTTTTGCCTTTGTTGAATGTTGAAGTGAGCGTTTTACAAATACTCTTTTAAAAAGTAAACTAAGTACCTTAAATAACGAAAAATAGTTGTTATTTACTTTATTGAAAGAATGAAAAGTTTTAATTGAAACTAACTGCACTTTAAGGTGGAAAAAAGTAATCTAAAACAATTATTTCGTTGCTAAAGCATGATAAACAAAATGTTTTTTCCTGATTTTAAAGAAATCTCCAAGTGATAAAGACCACTAAAGTTATATCAGAAATAGATAATACAATTGGATTCCAAGCAAAGTGCTAAAATGTGCGCACGAATTTAATATTACGTAATTATTTTTTTATATATAATAATTTTTGTTGAAAAATTTTCAAGCAATTTTTTGTTAAAGGCCTGTTCTCAATTGATGACATAAAAACGATTTTATTAATTCTTGTTTTAGTTCTCATTTTGTTGGCGTCAATACATAATTATTCGATATAAAAAAAAATTTATATTTTTCTTATATGTTTTAAAAGTCTCAAAATAAAATCCTTAACATTAAACCAACACCCTTTAATTGTCATTTGCTTTTGAAAAAGATTTTTAACTCATACTTTAAAACCTTTTGAAATGTGAGATTACTTAATTACTTTACCGCAGCGTCGCAGCAGGCACACATTTTTGTCAAATTAACATATGAATGAATGACAGCTCAACCAAAGCACTCATCAAGACACACTCGCACGCTCTTTAATTTACTAACACTTCACAGGCAATCTGATTAAAGCATCCATGAAAAACTTTACCCCTTAAGACGGGCAAAATATTTATCAAAATAAATTTATGTGCTCTCAGAAAACTTTCGACGTGATTGAAATGTCTTTTAATTTTCCATCAAAATCATTTCATGGCTTTAAAAATGTACAAAACCCCCCCCCCACCACTTACCCCACATTTGCTTACACAATGCATGAGTTTTTGGCAGGATTTTGCAAGTTTTACCAGGGAGACGAACATAAGTGCCAACAAGCGGCTTACTTTGCAAACGCTTTGGGACAGCTCCACACAAATACGATGGAAAATAGACACAATTTTCACTTGCATAACTGTTATTTTCCGTCCCTGGTTTATATAGTTTTTGAGATACTATAAGTTGATGTTATGCATTTTAAATACACTTGAAAACTTGATGATTTAACTATAGCGATCAATATAATAATTAATAATAACTTTGTATAGAAATGCTGTCATGATTAAAAAATATTTTTATCACGACACGACTATGACACGAATGGCAGATTTCAAACACGCACGCTCAAAAATGTTTATTTACCAAAATTAAGTTGAAGAATTTATCAAAAATTCTTAACAAAACACAAGAGGTTTTACCCCCGTATATTTATATTTTAAGGCTTTGCAAGGCTCCTCTCTCACTGTGCACTTATGTTCATCATTTAGTTTCGTAAAATGATGGATTATAGCTTTTTTGTTCAAGTTGTCGTTCACATATTCTGGTCTGGCTTCTGTGCAAATCCTTTGTGCATGTATGTGTGTGTGTGTGTGCGCTCTGTAAGGGCCAAAAGTATTAATCTAAAGATCAAAACATTTGGCATTATTTTGCTGCCATCGTTAAAATATTTATTAAATGGTCGAATTTAGATAACAAGGCAACCTTCAATATATGCAAACTGCTTTAGCCACACAAAGGACCACGCTAATCGTCTCTGTGCAGGGAGGCACGGGCATACAACTTTTGCCCAGCTTTTGCTATTTAATCATTTAAATTGACTTTTTTTTTGCCTGATGGACGTTAATTTTGAAATCCCTTTTAAAACGCAGCCACTCCCCTTTCTATCCGTGCTTAGCCCGCAACTTTGCTTTACGCTCGCGGCTTATAAGTTTTAGCCTCAGCTCATTCTTTTCCCTCCATTTTTTTTCCAGCAATTTTCTTTTTGTTTTTCCGCTGGCTCACTTAGAATGCGCTGAGTTTGCATTTGGCTTTCATTTTAGCATTTAACTGTACGCCTTTCTTTTTGCTCGTTCACTTTTTTTTTTTTTTAGTTTTTTAATCAAGATGTTTTAAATACGACCACGCCACGGGATGATGGATTCTTTTTTGTCTTGTTTTTTTTTTTATTAACGCAGCAAAGTAAACAGAAAGTTGGTACGGCAAAGATTTATGCAGATAATAAAATGAGTCTTCAAATGAATAATCAAGTTTTGTATGGACCAACAACCCTTTTTTTCTGGAGGCAACGGCTGGTCAGTTCATCCTTGCTGCTGCTCATAATTAAGGTTAGTCCTTGAGGCGAGTGAAAATTAACAGGGCGAAGCAATCGTGTCAAGGACTACAACTATTGAATAGCCGCTTAGCTGGGACTTTTAATAGCTTACCAAATAATTTCTGCAATTTAAGTGATCATTACATTTGCTTTCACAGCTTAAACTATTTTCAATAAAAACTATTTTTTCGCAGTTTAAGCTTGAAAACGATTAAATTTAGGTATTAAATATTTGGCACTTATTTGTGATTCAGTAAATAAAATTTCCAAAAATTGTTGCCCTGTTCTAGTCGTTGGAGAAGGTGGCATGAAATCGACCCCCCAAATGGTAAAGGTCATTTGAGCAGATCGTGCTTGATATCATGAAGTTCTCGTGTCACAAATTCGGCAAGACAGAATCTTCTTTTATCCAAGAGGAAAATTCTAAAATCAAGCTTGAATTTTCAAGCTCTAACTACTCAGTTTTAGATTAAGTAGCCCTTATATTTATCAAGCAGGACTTATTCTCGAATTCAAGATTATATCTTCTATATCTCAAAATCAAGAATAAATCTTCTCAGCTGTGTGAGCTGATGTGTGAGAGCTCGCATTGTCATGGTGCACAATGATCTGTCTTCTCTTGTTCGTTTTTTGAATTTCTCCGAAGATTTCAGGCAAACAAGTTGTGGTGTACCACTCAGAATTGAAAACAGTCGCCACATGACCAGTTTTACCGAAGAAACAGGCGACCATTTGCTTCGAAGTGCTTCTTCCACGAACGACTTTCGTTGAATTTGGCTGGTCTTCGGTCGATTGCTGTTTTGTTTCGGGCTCATTAGCATAGATCCATGATTCGTCATTTGTGACGATCTTATAAACGTCCGTTGAAACACCGCGATTATATTTTTTCAAAATTTTTTTGCACCAATCCACACGAGCCTTTTTTTGAGCGATTGTCAAATTGTGCGGGATCCAACGAAAACAAACCTTTTTTACGCCCAGGTGTTTATGCAATATCGAATGTATGCTGGTGGAAGAAATGCCCAAGGATGCCTCTATCTCACGGTATGTCACATGACGATCTTGCATTATCAGTTCACGTACGGCATCAATGTTTTCTGGCACAACGACTGTTTTTGGACGACCTTCACGATCTTCGTCTTTGAGCGAGCGTCGCCCGCGATTGAATTCATTAAGACCATTTTTCACAGTGATATAGGATAATGCTTCATCGCCATACAAAGATTTAAGTTCATAGTTGCACTCTTGTCGTGATAATCCACGTCGAAAGTTGTGAAAAATTATTGCACGAAAATTTTCACGAGTTAATTCCATTTTTCTGCCAAATCTTAAGTTTTTGATTAATCGTTAATCGATATCAAACGTGGTCACACATGAAAGAGTTATATGGAGCTTTTATCGATAAAAGTCCAAACTTTTTTTGGGAAAAGGCCAATTGGTCCTAAAATGGCTGGAAGTGATTTAGGCCAGAAACTTAAATAGCAACCCACGTAGCTCTTGTTTCGTGATATAGAGGAAAATCGAGTTTCTAGTTACTTTTGCCCTCAAAAATTTATTGTGGTCACTGTAGGCACCGTTTTCTCAATTTAACTGGCCCATTCGACAGAGCATATTTCAATGCTTCTGTAAAAAATCAAACGCACAATAAGTGCAGGCAAAAGTATCCTAATTGGGCTCTGACGTTAGACATTTCTCGATTTATGGCAAGTTTTTCAAGATAAATTATCCCCTATAAGATAGCGCTGTTGTTGGATTTTTATTTGCTCCATTTTCCAACATATATTTTAATTATGTAAATTTTATCGAATTTTACCACTTTATTTGGCGAAGCTACAGCTTGCTTAAGCAAAATTTTTGGAGCCTCTTCTCTGTGTCGGTACTCAATTTTTCTGTACCAGCTGGCATTGACCACCAGACTGTACTATCTTGCTTGAACTGGGGTACAATTGTACCCCAAAAATATAAAGCTAACATTAAGAAAAATTGATCACTATTTTGTAAACTTAGGTGTTATAGTTTTATAGAAAGGATTGATATGATTGATATAATGTTTAAAAGTATTGTCAAAGACGGTTTTAAGGGGGGGGTTCAAATTGTGATTACTTTAATCAAGTTCGACGTGTGTTTGATCCCAGCTTTGATGACCTTCAGTTAGTAGCCTTATTAAAAAAACATCTTAAAATTTCCCTTTTGTAAAACAGCAGATTCCGCTCTCTTGTGCCTAAACAAGCAAACAGGAGACTTCAGTGAATTGTGGCCAAATTTAAGAGCACTTGGCTTGACTGTGTTGGGGCTTCCTATATTGCATTTTGTTTTCTATTAAATGCTTGAAATAATGCGCCGGATTTGTGCCGCCTCTGGCTCCGGTTGTTGTCATTGTTCAGATTCAAAATGAACTTTTCTGCTTTATTACCGCTAAAATGGCTAAAGAAAACAACAAAACTCGCGGTGCAACTGGCCGACTCGTTGCGGTGCTCTGTTTTGTTGCCGCCAGCATCCGGAGGCCATCAAAGTTGCCGGAAGCATACCGCTGTTGGACAGTAGTCAGTAGTGCCAGCGTCGTCATCAACTCAATTACATTTAAGACTCCTCCGCACCGGCTATTGTTCCGTTGACAGATGACGGAGCCGCCTTCTAAACAAGCCGCACAATACGCGCGGCATCGTTGGCTTTTATCTGGCTGCTGTTCCCCGCCGCGCCATTGTGTACTGTCTCGTGTGACGGATGCGACAGGAAGCGTGCAAGTCTTGATAGCAGGGCAAAAAAAAAAAAATCTAAAAAAAAAGAAATAGTGGAATCCTCACACAATCAGGCAAAAGTCCTGCACCTTTCTGTGTGTGTCTATGTACTCATAATTTACGGCTTCCCCTCTGGCTGCTTGTAATCTATGGTCGCCACAGCAACGGAAATATTTCACAGAGATTAGCACAACATGTCAACATTTTGATTTAGTTGCAATTGGTCCACCCATTAAGACGCTGTGATCATTAGCTAGATTATGATTGTGCCTCCATTTCCAATGCAAATTGAAAGGATTGAGATGCTGCTGCTGACTGCTGCGTCCGGCAACTGCTTAGCGCCAATTGATTGCCAAGCGGATTATCCAGACAAAGTTGGCTATTAGAATGCAGCAACTGTGTGCCGCGTCGCTGCCAGCGTTGGGCTGATGACATCCGTCCAGAGTCGGCACTAAGACAAGGCTGTAGAATAAGCTGAGGCGTTGGACTTGTGGTTACACTCAGGCATTGCTTGGCCTCAGTGCTAAGCTGGCCAGTGAGGCGGTGCAGATGCCATTGGGTTATGCCTTGCCTAAAGCAATTCTCTAGGATTAGCTGATCGCTAAGTATGACATGCACACATCTTTGCTCATTCCTCAAAGTACCCAATGCACTAAAATCAGCATGCTGCAGTCTGTACCCGAAAGAAGAAGAGTTGGAAAATGAAAACAAACTGGTTATTTCTGATGCATTAAGGGTTCAAAATAAGAAGAAGAATAATTATAAAATAAACTTCTTTTTCAGATGATATCATATTTTGGCTGTTTTATAGTTTTATGAAATTATGCACCGCAGAATTTCCCACTTACTTCAGCTCTGTGTAAACATGCCGCAGATACCAATCGAAGCGTTGACACTGACGCACCCTTTTCAGCAGCTGCAGGTCCTGCCAGTCGGCGTCCGAGTGATTCAATGGAATTTTCTTGGCCGCCGGTTTGAGTGCGTAGAACAAATATTTGTACTCATCCAGCCAGGACTCGGCTATGATTTTTGAGTTGCTGACGTGGAAAGGGAGAGCAACATGTGAGAGAGCATTGCGTGATAGGAATGTTTATATTAAAAGGGCAGAGCGCAGAAATAAATTGAAAAATACCAAAGTTCACACCTAAGCCCCGCTCACTACCCCCCGCCCATCCACCTACCGTAGATATGTCGCCTGAGCGGCGTCCACTTGCTGGTCGAACTGTGGCGGAAACTGAAAGGCATGATGTGGGCGAAAGATGTGTCCAATTCGACTGCAGGGCACGATCTCAATTTGTCCGCCGCAAAGCCACAATTTAATGGCAAACTCAATGGACTCGCCACCCCAAATCTGTTTGGAAAAATCAAAAGTTCGTGTCAAGACACTTGGTTAATTAAGTGACTCACCTGCAGGTGCGGATTGAAGCCCTGCAACTTCAAGAACCAGTCGCGTGAGATCATCAGTATGCCACCGGCAAAGGTGGGACTCGCAAACTGCCCTGCCGGTGACTCCCCCTTAAGCAATGGACGCGACAGCCAGTGGAAATGCAGACTCCAGTCAAAGCCACCCTTAAGCAACTCATTGCCCTGGCGATAGCTCAAGGTTTTGGGGTCAATGGGGTCCAGCAGCGGACTGACCGCCAGACTTGAGTTTAGCGCCAGTCGATCCAGCAGGGGTTCCAGCCAGCCTTCATTGACCTCACAATGACTGTCCAGAAAGAACAAGTACTGGCCGCTGGCCACGCTGGCGCCCTTGTTGCGTGACCAAATCAGGCCCATGCGGCGCAGGTTGCGTATAAACAGAAGCGTAAGATGGCCGCGCGTTGCATACATCTTACTCATCAGATTCTTAAGGTCCTCGAGCAGTCGAACTGCGAAACAAATTAAGTACATAAATGTGCTGGCAATAAACTACGTGAACTGCCTTTTAAATTTCGGGAATCGGGATCCAATGGAATCGGTTTAATAAACGATACAAACCCAAGTGTTCCACAAATCGCTTTCGACCCAAAAACGACCTAAATCGTTTGGCAATTGGGTTGTTTTTG
Organism: Lordiphosa mommai; assembly: GCA_018904225.1. Lineage (NCBI taxonomy): Eukaryota > Metazoa > Arthropoda > Insecta > Diptera > Drosophilidae > Lordiphosa > Lordiphosa mommai. The sequence goes on along the minus strand of JAEIFT010000267.1, from coordinate 84,911 downwards.
GATCGAAAGCGAATTGTGGCGCACTTAGGATATATTCATTATTAAATATAATATAAAATAGTCAACACTGCGTATGAGTAATTTCAGAAAACTTTAGAGCCTTTGTGCAACACTTAAAACTAAACTTTGTTTACATTTTTTTCTAATCAATTAACCCTAGATCTGCCTATTCCCGAAATATAATAATGAATATAAATGGTTGCCCACATTAACAAGTTCCTACCATCCTGGCTGTGGTCATCAATAATTATCAGCTCATGCAGATGATCCTCGGGCGTGCGACTTACTAACGAAATGATGGTTCTCAGCAGCATGGAACGCGCCTCATTAAAGAAACTAATCACAACGCTCACTTTGGCGCGCGACGAGTGATGTAGGGTGTAGGTGCGTGTGTTGCAGCTGTTAAAAGCAGTCGATTACCACCACATCAGCTAAATAAATCATTGGTCTTCCTACCTTTCATGTCTGGTTTCGGGCAGTTGACGTAAAATTCCCACGCTATCGCTCAGGTGACGATTGTACAGATAAAAGTCGTCTGTCCTCTGGGGCGCAAGTGCCACAAATTCGCGCCAACTTATATGATCAGTCAACCTAGAGTGTTCGCTTCGGAAGATTAGCTATAAGGCAGATTCCATATAATATAACACTTATCTTAGTGATGTGTCTCACTCACTCTACTTGTAAACAAATCATCAAGGGAGCCATGCTGCATCAGCAACAACACAAAAATAAATTGACATATCACAAATCCCAAGGCACAGAAGGTACAGCAGCGTAGCTGGCGTTGCAAGCCACCGCCGGACATGGTGAACAACTAAACGCATGTCTCATACTTCCAGATGGTAAAAAAATCAAAGCGAAACTAAAGCATAAACATTCAGACTTCACGCTTTTTTTTTTAAATAACTCGAACTTTATCGCAGTCAGACAGTTGAGCTGGTATATTTTGGTGGCTTCATTAGTTAGACAACAACAAACAAACAAAAAACAACAATAACAACAACGACTGCTCCATATCTCTCGCGTTCACACTTGTCATTGATAAATGTTCGATAAGTTTGGCAAATATTTGTGTGCAGCTCGCTAGGTGTTAATTGCAACACATGAAAACTATCTATTACCCTACCCAGGGCTGTCAAGTTCAGTGGGCGAGCGCACGAATTGGGTTCTTCAATAATTGTAGATGCGAAATAAAAAATTATTTTAATCATTTTTGGAATTAATATTTAAACCCTAAGCTTCGTCACAGCGAAGCAATTAAAATTCTTCCTGCTGTTGTTGGGTTAAATTGTCGGTTGCCCGATTTGGAAAGTAACTATGTATGTAGTTGTGGTGTTCAATTTATTATTTCTATGACACCGATATAACTCAGTTGACAATGCAAATATCGTCAAATTCCATTCGTTTTGAAGGTCAGTGAAAATCCACAATAGCTACAAGTTAATAACCTAAGGGACAAAACAACAAATCAAGTAATTGTTGAGACCGAATTTTTGAATTTAAAAATGAAAAACTCAAACTCAACTTAATGACAATTTTCGATTTGAATGAAAGCCCAAACAGCCATTCCCACGGGAAGAGCCGCAGACATGTTGTAAGCAATCGTAAGCATCATCACTAAATCCAGGGTATTAAGTATTTCGAAGTCAGCATAAACATACATTTTCCTCTGTTATTTGTTAGATTAAATCAGTTTTCGTAAAATAACACACATTATATAAAAAATTATTTCTTTCAAGTTACTAACACAGGCATTTTTTACACGACAGTTCTTTACAGATGTAAAGAAGGCAGCAGACATTATTGACATGCCTGTAAAAAACAATTTTGGTAAAAATGCTTGTGTTAGTAAATGAGTGAATTAACCTTTTTTGCAGACCCTCAAATAAGCCTAGAACGTGCGAAATCAGGCAAAAAACATTTGAGGAAAGTTAAGGCCTATTCTCGGATGACATAACAATGATTTTCGTTACAATGCTTCATATGAATATCAGAATGCTTTTACATAACCTTTAAAAATGTTCCATGCTTGACTCCATACTGGAGATATGGCTTTAAGCCAGTGTGTGTGCATAGCAAAAACCGCTGCAGCAGCGACACCAGCACACCGACAGCATATCACTGTCAATTTCGTATCGGTTGCCAAGCACACATACACAGCTTAAATGTGAATGTGTTGTTTGCCCACCTCTGCTTTAAACGTATAAACGAACCAAAATTCTATCTCAAAAACGTATCCTTACAAAATATTTTGATTTTTGAGTTCAGCACTTTAAAATACATTTTAAAAATAATAATGACTTCAAGGAGTCAACTTTATAAGCTAATGTAATTTGTCATCGAATTCGTTTTTGAATTTCGGGATTTTTGTGTCTGAAATAAAATACATTCTCTTCATGGGCAAAATTTATATTTTTGTCCAAGGGACAAATTATTGATATGTCCATTTACCAGGGACCGTAACTGTTATAACTTTTTGGATAAAAATTTTGAAATAACAATTATTTTCTAATTTTTAAATAAAATTTAAAAATAATCGTTATTCTATGATTTTTTAAAAAAATTTTGTTTTAACAGTTAAAATGGTAATGGTTTATATTTTTAAATAAAAATTTTTGAATAACAGTTAAAACAAATTTTTATTATAAAAATTTAAATTAATTTTTATTTTGTAATTTTTATACACTTGAAAAGTGTATATTAATTTTGCCCAGAAGTTTGTAACGCATAGAAATATTCATTTCCGACCCCAAAAACTATATATATTCTTGATCAGGACGACGAGCTGAGTTCATTTCCGCTTGTCCGTCCGTCCGTCTGTCCGTCTGTCTGTCTGTCTGTCCGTCTGTCCGTCTGTCCGTCTGTCTGTCTGTTTCTACGCAAACTAGTCTCTCAGTTTTAAAGCTATCAAGCTGAAATTTTGCACAGAGTCTTCTTTTTACTGCACGCAACTAATATGTCGGAACCGGCCGGATCGGATTACTATATCTTATAGCTGCCATAGGAACGATCGGTCGAAAAATAAGTCTTAGTGAGAAAAACTTTTTTATTTTCCATCGTAGCGTCACCAATCGTAGTATATATTAGTTTTATATGCTTCCACACAATTCGGAAAAAATTTATCAAAATCGGATGACTATAGCATATAGCTGCCATATAAACGGTCGGTCAAAAAACTACATCTAGTGAGAAAAACTTTTTTGTTTTCCATCGTAGCGTCTCCAATCGTGGTATATATTAGTTTTATATGCTTTCACATAATTTTGAAAAAATTTTTCCAAATTGGGTGACTAGAGCATATAGCTGCCATATAAACGGTTGGTCAAAAAACTACTTCTAGTGAGAAAAACTTTTTAGTTTTCCATCGTAGCGTCTCCAATCTTGGTATATATTAGTTTTATATGCTTTCACATAAGTTCGAAAAAATTTATCAAAATCGGATGACTATAGCATATAGCTGCCATAGAACCGATCGGTCGGAAAATGTGTTTTACTAAGAAAAGTTTTTTTTATTGTATCAAATTTTTATTTTTAAATATTAAAAAGTTTAAAATATTTGATATCTATATTCTATATATTTTTTACCGGTTAAATCAGTTGGAGTAAACTTTTTCAAGTGTATTTAAACTTCGGCACAGTCGAAGTTAGCTTTGTTTTCGTTATAATAAAAATTACTTTTTATTGTTATGAAAAAATTTTATTATAAAATTTTTATAAAAATTACTAATCTAGTAGGTTTAGGTAAATCTTGTTTCTTCTATCAAAGACAATCTATGATTTACAAACGCCTACTAGATAAGTAATTTTTATAAAAAATTTTATAATAAAAAATTTTTCATAACAATTAAAAAGTAATTTTTATTATAAAAATTACAAAATAAAAATTAATTTAAATTTTTATAATAAAAATTAGTTTTAACTGTTATTCAAACATTTTTATATAAAAATTACCATTTAACAGTTAAAACAAAATTTTTATTTAAAAATTATAATATAACAATTTCAAAATTTTTTTGTGATAAAAATTGCAAATAAAAATTTATCCCATTTAATGACTCGCCATTAAAAATTATGAAGATTCGTGTATTCCATTTTATCAGTTTTTTTTTTTTTCCCTCAAAATTCGGAATTTTTAATTTTAAAGAGGACGATTTTAGATTTATTAGCGCAGAATTTTAACCATTTCAAAAATATTAAAAATATACGATTTAATTTATAACTTTGGCAAGTTGACTTTAACTGTGAACTAAGAAGGGCCTTCAACCTTCATGTCGGACTTTATTAATTTAGTTATTGTTGGTCATTGTTGACGGACTGTTATTTTTTTCCAAGTCAACCCTTCTTTCTCCCATTTCAAGCGGATGAAGTTCATTAATTTGATTGTTGGAATTTTCCTTTTCTGGTTTTTCACGCACTGCGGCGGTTCATTTGTTTACATTATTTTTGCATTATAATTGCATTATTTGGGTATATTTTGCAATTCATAAATTTTTGCATACGAATTTAATTGACTGTAATGACTTGCACTATTTTCAGTGTAGAGATTTCGCCAAAACAAAATTATCGCATTTCGAATTGTTTTTATTTGTGTGTCATGCAAATAATTGCTGTTTATGCGGTGGCAAATGTATTTTATGTCGGTCCAATCAAATAATTGGCATTAAAAATGGTCAAAGAGCAAATAGTCTCTCAACTACTTAAGCGGTGCCCCATAAATATGCCCAGCACAAACACATGACCATTGTCCGTGATGAAATTTTATTTAAAGTTGTTGGCAAAAGCGGAAGCAACTAAATCAGTCAACATGTTTTTTACTCCACCCCCACTTTCACATCCTGCTCTGCTCTGCTTCCAAATTGGAGTGTGACTTCCGCATTGCATTAGGGTTTATGCTTAGTTGTTGCTGTGGCTGTGGCTGGCTGCTGTCCAGTTGCTGATTGACTTACGTGCCCCTCGTTTTCCTTTTCGTTCGCTTTGGTTTGCCATTTTTACGTGCAGCGGAAATGCATTTTCCCAGTCACGTTTCCTTCGGCCAGACAGACGCCAGGTAGGAAACATTGAGTAGAAAATCTTTTGTTTTGTTTTTTTTTTTTTTTTGTTGGGAATTTATTAAGCTGAGCCTGATCTGTGCTCTCAATGGATTAAAGTGATTTGTAATGAATGCAGGCGGCTCAAAAAAAAAGCACAAAATTCGATATTCAATATGTTTTCAATTTGCCGTTTTGTTCGCTGGCATCAAAGGCAATCGCAAAAGCCGTAAAACAAATAAAAATAAAACGAAATGATGCCAATAAATGAATTATAAGGCGCACGCACAACGCGGCGTATGCGCAATGCTAGCCAGGCAGTGGCAGGCGACAAGGCCTAAGTGGCATGTAAATGTGTGCCAGTCTGGCCATGATTATTATAGGGGCACTCGCACTCACACACACATGTGTGTTTGGGTGTGTGTTATGATAATGTTAACAGCCCAGGCTTCTAAAATTTTATTAGCAGCCTCTCTTCCCTGTGATTCTCTCGCTCTTCCTCTCTTTTTGCTGGGCATAAAGAATATTGGGGAAATTGCTTTCTTTGCACTCGCAGTGCTCCCGACTCCCGGCAGCTCCTGGCGGGGGGCACACTCATTTCGAAATTGTTGCGTATTATCATAAAATTTAACGCACACTCACTCACACACACACACAGGCACCCGCCAAGGACGTGCTTACACATACAAATGTCTTTTGCTGGGACAATTTTTTCTTTTCTTTTGTTTCGATTTGCTTTAGGCGTTTTTCTGCTTCTTTTTTTTTTTTTGTTGTTGCTGCAGTTTAAATTATGTGCCCAGCCACCAAAGTTATTTACTGAATTATTTAGTTTAATTTGTTAAAGTGCTTGCCCATCAACTGATTTATGTGACCACCTTGGCTAATTAGGAATGCAGCTTGAAAAATTGTAAAATCAAATAGGATGAACCTTAACTTGCTAAGCTTTAGTTTATTTATAAGGTAAACAAGATGGGCCCATGTAGAACTAATGCAAATTAAATATTGTCAATGATTCCTCAACCTCAACTGGTTCAGTGCACGCCGTGGCTAATTCTATTCAGCCAAAATTAATTTATATTTTAAAAGGTTAAAAAAATCCAGAATAAATTAAAATCTTACCAGGTGATCCAAAAGTAAAAATTTTGTAATTAAATTATGACAAATTTCCACGAAGAATGTGGCAACATAAAGCTATTGCTGAACCGGTTCCAAAGTAGTTTGGAGCTATAACACAGCTTATTATGGAGGTAGACAATTTCACGGCTCAAACTCGTTTCCGAAGAAATTTAAGCCAGTACAAAAGTGGTTAAGAGACATATTTTAAGTATTTTTGTAGCCATAAACTTCATATTAGAGGTTCAGATCGGTTATATGGATTATATAATAAAAACCGGTTCCGATCCAGTTTAAACCGGTTCAAAAATGGTTAAGAGATATATCTCACAAATTATAATTAATTATAATAATTATTATTTAAGCATAAAACCCACACCAACTAAATCGATTCCTCTGGGTATCAACTACACTGAGAAATGGAAAGATGGTAATCTTAGAGATGTCACAAAATGAATTTATAATTACTTAATAAAAAAAATTCCCGCGGGAATCCCGTCCATCATAAACTCAATACAAAACAAGTAAGAGCGTTCCAGTCAAGTGGCCCTACGCGAAATAACTTGTACATTTGATTTTGTGTGTTATCATACGCATAAATACACATCCACATACACAGTGTATTACCCACACAGGAAACGGAAGAAAACATAAAGGCAGAGATCAGCACATAATGTCAAAGGAGACTATTAAGTACCTACTTTAAAGTAAGCTTTAAAAGTTACCTAGCACACGTTGAAGAAAAGGACATATAATGGCAAATATCTGTGGACCTCGGACAACGAAGAAGACGGCTGATCTGCAATGTTGTCAGATCCATCATAATGTATGCAGCGCCGTTTTGGGCCTCTGCAACGACCTTACCCGCATACTGTCACGGATGCAAAAAGGGCATATAGAATGTGTGCGCTATGAGTTACCAGAACTTTTAGGACAGTATCAGAAGACGCAGCCCTAGTCCTAGCTGTAATGGTGGTAATTGGAGCAGGAGCTCAATAGTAAATGATCTCCGCCGAGAGAGCACAGGGACAGGGATGTTTTAAGTCCTATATTTATAGCTTCAAACATAAGACACATCCGTTTGGAACACACTGAAGAAATATTCATTGTCTGTCCGAGATTCGCTACGAAATAGGTATAGGGGAGCCATTTACACTGACTGACTATCCTTAAACCATTGCCTCACGCAATACAAATTCAATCCCTAAATATAAATTTAGCGAAAGCCTTCATGCCATCTCCCCCTTGTGAAGTAATACTTAACGGTAGTTCGGCGAATTGAAAACGAAGAGTAGGGATGGTTTTAGTGGGTTAGGAACACCGAGTTTCATACTTTATGGCTTTCACTGCTTTCACACACACGCTGACGACGCTGCAGTTGCGACGCTACTCCATTCATGGTGCTCATGGCGCTGCTAACTTGTGCGACAAATACTCCCAAATTCAAATATTTACTAACCACACAAAGTCAAAACAATGTGACCCTTTAACATTTAGTGGTATTTTGCTCTTGAACGGTGGTATTTAAATGTGAAAGGGTCACACTGGTCTTTAATCTTTGCCCTACATTATAAGCTGTTCTATTCTGCAAAGCGGAATTTAGTTGATCTGAGTATTAGGCTTTCAGCTACAAACTTTATATTTCAAGTCGGGATCCAAACCAATTTGAACCGGTTCGAAAGTGGTTCACAACCGTATCAAAGTAAATATTTAAGCTATGAAACTTAAAATTTGGTGTTAAGGTTGGAAATAGGGAGTTCGATATTTTCCTGGCTTAATATTTTATACAATGATAAGGCTGAAGCAGAGCCTGGTCGAACTATGACCAATGTTTGTCTTCGTCTAGTCTAGTTAAAAAGGTTAGTCGATCTTTCAAAGGCGGCGTAAGACATACATAACAAGTGAACACTTAATGTAATAACTAGCTAAATGAATCAGTGAACTTGGAACTAATAGAATCAAGAGCTAGATTACTTAGAAAAACGATAGGAAAGTTACTTCAATGTTTGGGTGAATCCGGTATGAGGATTAATAATGTTGAATTCATGACCGAAAACACAAGATTTCCTTCCAAGTCAGGTCTGATGTCACTTCTGACTAAGAACTAAGCCGAACTGAGGGGTACATCTCAGAAGAAAGGAAATATGAAATCATGATCTTCACATTGAACTAGCTGTAAGTCAACGCAATTAATTAGTTTTTTCCAAGCATTGCCTATTTTTTTGTATTGAAATTTAATGCTGCAAAATTCAGTTGTTTCTTCTTCGTCATTTCTAACTAAAATATTCTTCAAAAGAAGAAAACTTCCACTTGAATAGAAATAAAATCCCAGGCTTTCGATTTTGTTTTTCTATTTGGGTGGACAAGGGAAAATGATTTTTAATGATGTTTACACAACATCTGTCTACCAATTTTCCGCCCTGCCCCACCGTCTGCCTTCCACATTATGTGCTTTATGGCGATTGACTAGAACTTTTCATTATGCCCGTTGGAGTACTTTAGTTGATGACATTATCGCTGTCATACAAAAGGTTTTTGCTGTAGTCGCACCACTTCATTTCCAGAAATCTCAGCGCTCCTGCAAATGTGAGGTTTTTCTTTTTGATTTGTCACTGGCCGGAATTTTTCATTAATTTGATGGCCCAAACGGAAATGAGGCAGAACAATTTAATGTCATATTTGACATTCGATTTGAAATGTTTCTGTTTTTTTTATTCACCATATTTGCTCATCGAGGCCAGACAATCGCACTTGGTTCATCTTCTCGCTGATGTAACGCCTCTCATCCAGCAGCCTCACATACACATCGGCTGTGCTGGCCCTGGGGCAATTGTGTCCCAGCACATTTATGCCACAAAATGTATTGCTCCACACATAGGGCAGTCCAAAGTTTGGCTCACACTTGCGCGTCCATTGGGAGTTCTTCAGGCAGCTGGTCGAATTGTTAATAACCAAACCGTTAGTATCTTTGATTATGCGCTTGCAGGCCTCATCCAATACTTGACGTGCACGCTTTTTTTTAATAGTGGTTCTACGTCGATTCCAACTCCAGAGCTGCACTCTCTCACCGGCCTTGAGGCGATGCCAACAAATGGGTGGTGGACCTTTAAACTGACTGCCCAGTTCTCTCTCCAGTTTTAGCAGCGACAGCAGCTCCAGGCCTATGCCCACAGCAAAGCCTTGGGCATGACTTTGGCTGGTCACTTTGTTGATGGAGCCATCAAACAATTTCACCTGCAGCTCTGCCAGTGGCATATTCAACAGGCAGGTGCTAGCCGTGAGCACTTGCTGTATGTTGACAATTATGCCGCTGCAGATGAGCTTTCCATTTAGCAGCAGACGCACCACATAGTGGTCCAACGGTACTAAGGGGAGAGAGGCGTCCGCTGAAGCGGTGGTGGGCTTAGTCAGATTGAACTGCTTATAACGCGAAAGATGTTCGCTGGCCAAGTGACCAGGTTGGTAGCCAAAATGTGGACGCCAGTCGCCTGATTTATAACGAAGCTTATGCTGACGCCTGCTGCCAAAATCGAAGCCGCCTTCTTTATCAGACATTTGGTCATCGTGGCCAGAATTGACGTGGCCACAACAAGCTATAAACAGCAAGAGCAAGAGCTTTAATGTTGACATGACAGAGTTGGTTGCGGTACTAATAGAAATTTGCTAGGGTTGAATGTGGCGTTGGGGTTTGCTACGCCCAAAAGTAAAAATTCATTACGACCGCTTACATAGCGACAGATTCGTTTTCGGGTATATGCGGCCATATTTCGCAAAAATATCCTGACTTTAAACCCAAAGTTTATTGACAAAACCAATTAGTTGCATGTGTATCTGGCATGACAAAAAACTCCTTTTTTTTGCGAAATTCCACAGTTGGTAGTTCATGACAAAGTCAATTTGGATATATAAATTAAATGAAGGTAAATGGTTTTGGTCTGGTTTGTTTATCAATTTATATTGGATTGGCCGGAAAGTTATTTTTAATGGGGAAAGGGTTTTTTAATAAGAAAGTTGATTTATTCCTTTTTGCCTCGAACGCTTGTATGATTTATTCCACCTATTTAAATAAGAATTAATCAATCTTTTTCTTAAAAACCCTTTCCTCATTTAATTGGCCTGGGGCTGGCACCCTTTAGTGGAGAAAGCTATTGGAAAAGAACCAATTGGCTTGTAATTCAATTCAGCTTCTGCATATCTCTAGGTGTTGGGTTATGAACACTTTGTGAACAACTTGGAGTTCTCAAGTGCTTAATAATAATAAATAGAACGTTTAATTTTATTTTATAAATTTGTAGTGCACTGAACAAAACTGCATCACCGGTTTTGTTCCATCAGCTCTTGTTTCCAAGATATTAATTTTTTCACTTAGGACTTTCTTATGGTCACATTAGTCAAAAATTTCTGGATTTATCTAGCACCCTTACAGTTCCACCAAAAAGACAGGATGACGTTTAGACGCTGAAAATCGGGGTTTGATGTGCTTTGAGCTTTTGTTTTCGGTTGGCCTTAGAAAAGAACCCATTTCACATTGCCAGTTATAAATTGTTTGATTTTGATCAATTATTCGCTAAAAATAATAGACTTGGGCCGTTTCTCATATTCATGGATTTCAAATAGATGTAGCCTATTTTTAAGCCGCTTTTAAATTCATACGCGACACAAACATTGATAATATTAAAGTGGGGTTTTGGAACATTCGGTCGATGTGAAAAACCCGCTGAATTCAGTTGTATAAAACTTTTATGGTTATCCCACCAGGTTCAAAAATTATTATGAAAATTTACCAATGACTACCAATACCAAACTAAATACCAAACTTCCGGAAAATTAGGAGCGTTTATGGAATCTTAAAATACTGAAGTAGGCCGAGAATTTGCTTTTCTAGGAATTTTAAACCATTTTCACAGTTATCCAAGTTTATTCGATTAATATTGATAGTAAATATTATTGGGAGTGTTGCAAAGGGTAGTGTGTTAGTCTTCTACGCAAGAGATCCTGTGTTCGATCCCGCTTTAGAAGATATTAAATAAAACAAGTTTTTTTCCTTAAAACTTTTACACATCGAGTCCCCTTTACAAAGCTATTGGCGACAGCTGCTTTATTGGCCACTACTTTGGTTGGAATAGCCGCCAAATTTTTTTTTTTTAAGGCCTCCTCTTCGGATTATTATTGGAGCCCAAAAGCAGATGAAATATAGGATGATTGACGGAATCCTTTTTAAAAGTCATAGTTGAATAAAGGAGTCCTCTCGGAGCCTTTGCGGATTATTCGAGTGAGCATTCTGGGACTCCGAAATCATTTTTTTAAGGAGTCCCTGAGGAACACTTTTTTCATATATGTTAAAAAGGCCCTTTTCTCCGGCGGATAAGCACCTTTGGGAATATTTTACGAGCCTCCCTAGGAGGGTATAGGGAGTCCGAAAGGTGTACCCAGAGGACTCCGCAGGTTGGCTGGGATTAAAGGGAGTATGTGACATTAAAATGTTGGAAAATCTACACCTGAGATCGGAAAATGCGCGGAAAACTATAATGATTTTTAACCGATCAGCCCTAATCTCGTTGATATCATTTTTATCTAGCTTCCCTTTCTTTACAACGAATTATTATGTTTTTAAATACCCTGAACATAATCTTTTTAAAATGCGAAAATTTTTCCCAAGGGAACGATGATTTGCATTAAAATTATTTAAAAAATCGATGTGGCCACTATCGATAATTAGACGTCTCTAGTGTGAGTTAGACTTAATCTTATTCAACCGGTTCAAAAGTGTTTCAAAGCCACATCTCAGAAATTATTTAAGCTATGAACTTCAAATTTGATGTGTGGGTTGATAACCCAAGATCAAAACCGTTCTTCGAATCAATTGGAACTGGCTCCAAGGAGAGTGTTTGTGGCATTGAAGCTATCTCAGAAATTTTTTAGGCAATGAGTTTGAAATTCCGACTTGGATCATTTCATCCTCACATAAATATTTATTTCTCATCTTTATTTCCTCTGTTGCCTTACAAAATGGATTCCTCAATTCTGGATTGTCGTATGACGTCCAATCGATTGCGCACATAATCGGCTGCACTATAAACGCTGGCATACAGATCCACGCCAAAACGCTTGGGGCAATTGTGACCCAACAAATTGACACCACAAATTTTGCCCTCATGCACAAGCGGATTGCCTACAGTGTTCTGGCACGAGCCCGTATTCTTTCTGTTCCTTACACAGATCATGGTCTTGCTAACTAGCTTGCCCGTTGCATCATTCAAACGCTTTCGACACTCCTCCAGTGGCAATACATCGGTTATCTGATTGTGAACACTGTGACTTCTGCGTATGTAGGTGGGCAGCTCAACGAGCGAGCTGGGGTTTAGCTGCCACTCACACAGCTTGGCCGTGAGGTTCTGGGTATTCACGGGCGTCTTCAATGATAGAAAAAGTAGCAGTGATTCCTCACCCAAAAGATCGATGTCGCTATTATTTTTGTGGACCACCTCAATGATCTGGTCCGTTGACGTCTTAACAGTGAGACCGTTCATGTTAACAATAATGAAACACGTGGAGGACGTAACGATGACTTCATCGGTGATGAGTGTACCTATGCAAACAAATGTGCGCTCTTGATAGATACGTACGAGTAGATTATGTAGCGGCGTTTTTGTATCATTTCCGTCCATTTTAATCAGGGGCTCACTGGCGCTGCCTGTGCGCTGTAAGTTGCTTTCGGTGGGATATACAGGTGGACCATGACGTTTGTAGTCAAGTTGAGTGCGAGGATAATGCTGAGGTTTATAATCGCTCAGCATGCGGCGATGATAATGCGTTTTGCCGCGATTTGAAGCAGCAAAGCTTAAACACAAGGAGAGCCACAGAAGGCTCAAGCGAAGCGTTGCCATGGCTTAGCTGGAGCTGGCTTACTGAACCGAAAGAATCGGTCCAACTAACCAGCAGGTCTGACTAATCCAATAAACCAAGTTTAAGTGGAACAGATTGAAATAAATTTTACACTTGCAATGGATGCATTTTTTTACTCTGTACCGAAGGTACAATAAAAGTATATTGGGTTTGTGCAAATGTATATAACAGACAGACGGAAGCATCTCCGACCCAATAAAATATATATATTCTTGATCAGCATCAACAGCCGTGTCTTTTTCAGATTAAGTCAGATTAAGTTTAGTTTTGATTTTTGCCACGCCCCTGCCTCCACTGCAATTTTAAAAAAAAAACCTTATATCTTCCACAATTTTGGAGTTAGGTTGCATCGTTTTCCGATCATATAGTCATGTCCGTCCCTCTGTCTGTCCGTCCGTCCGTCTGTATGAACACCAAGATCTCAGAGACTAAAAGAGCTAGAGCTACCATTTTTTCAGTGTAGACTTTAATCATCCTTTCGAATCGATCCGCGATACATTATTTTCTGATCAGATGAACGATAGTAGAGTTGCCACCTCCACAATTTGGAAAAGCCCTTATATCTCCCACAATTTTAAAGATAGATTATTTGAACCTTCTAGACATATATTTTAATCATCATTGCTTATCGATCCGCGATACATTATTTTCTGATCAGATAAACGATAGTAGAGTTGCCACCTCCACAATTTGGAAATGCCCTTATATCTCTCACAATTTTGGAGTTGGGTTGTTCAAACCTTCTAGACACATATTTTACTCATCATTGCTTATCAAACCCCCGTACATCGTTTTCCGATCAAATAAACGATAGTAGAGTTGCCACCCCAACAATTTGAAAAACACCTCAATTATTCCACAATTTTGGAGTTAGGTTGTTCGAACCTTCTAGAAATATATTCTACTAATCATTATTTATCGATCCACCATACTCCGTTTCCAGATCAGATAACCGATATTCGAGTTATAAGCAAAACAAATAATTACTCTGGGTAGCACTGGCCGTAATCGCGATGGGCAGCACTTAAACAGTTTGTGTGACCCCACACTTCAAAGTTATCGGTTATATACAAACAGGTACAGAGTATATTACAGTCGGGCTTGACCGACTTTCTTACTTGCTCTTTACCAATATTTTTGCAAGTCATAAAAAACATTATTTCCGAATCACAGGCTATACCCGAGCTGTTTGTAGAGGTATTCTACTCATCTTTACTTATCGATCCATCATACAACATTTTTCGAGTTTCCTTCCCCTTTTAACCATATTATCCATTCTCAGAAATTCAACAAGCAATATTAACGGAGGAGGTAAAATTTGCCACCTTTACAACAAAATCTTGGGCCAGTTGTGACTTTGCCTTTTTATTAATTGGCTTAACTTAAAGCGCATCCATATTATTGTTATTACGGTTATTCTCAGCGCTAAGGGGCACTACTTCGGTTGCCTGCCCTTGGTCACCTTTCTCCCCGCCAAAGATACCCCTTCTAAATGGATCTTCGGTGGTGGCCGACAAGTTGAACGGACCTGTTCCTGTGAAAGCTCTTAACATATCCGTGGCCCTCTGCACTGATTTGATGGTATGCCTTATAGCAAAATATATATCCATGGTATCCATATCTTCATCCTCGTCACAATGCTCGCCATACAGATTAATGGCAGCCAATTCGCGATTAATAATCAGTGGATCACCCGGACGTGTGCTGCAGGTTTTTGTCTTTGAATTTGGCTTATTGGCCACACAATAGAAATCCGAGTTGAATGGAACCGATGTGAGGCCATATTGCTCATATGCCTGCTTGCAGCGCTCAAAGTCCACCACCTTGGTGGGGTACAGGGTGAGCTGGTATTCGGCGGGATCCAAAAAGACCATTTCCACTGCTTCCCCCACTTTGGGTATTTGACGATAGAGCTTAATGTACCGATATAAGGTACGATCCAGTTTGTACTTCAGAGCTATAAGAGCAATGTCATGGGCTGTGGAATTACCCTTGCTGGCGGGCATATAAAAGGCCACCACCGGATGGGCTGGAACGTCATCGGGTCGGCCAATATTGTCACCCGTCACCACATGCATATGCTTGGCCTTGTACTCACGCGACACATCATTTTCCGGAGCCACAAAACAACGCGCCGATGTGATGACCATACGGCGTGAGATCAAAGCGCCGGGACATAACACTGAGCCCTTGTACAGAATGTGGACATAGTAGGTCTTGTGCACACTCGGATCAAACTGGGGCAATGCAGTTGGTGATCCATTGGGGACTCTGTCACGCGACTCCAGAATCTCACGATTATAGTCAACATGATGGCCGGATCTATGCGCTCGATTGTAGTAAACGGGACGATGATAGTTTTCGTCGTATTTTTTCAACCATCTGGCGGAGGTCAAGTTAAGGCTTAGTGCAGCCAATAGACAAGTGATAAATAGTCGCATGCTGAATGCTAACTGAGTACCAAAAGGTGCATCAACTGTGGCTAATGTGACTTGGCCATGAAGAGATTTGGAGAAATTAGCAAATTAGTTTCACTGCACAGTGGGTCACAAGTCATTGAAGTCAGATAGCTCAAATTTTAAAGAGAAAAAAATCCAGCTGTTTTAATAACCTCCCGGTTCTATCATTAGTCGATTTTTTTGTAAATATTTTGTGAAATTCGTTTTATCCCGCAAGTAATGGCCCAATGTACACTGCAAAAAACTGATAAGGTAGAAAGTTGGAGAGTAAAAAGCAGCATTAATTAAAAACTTTGATGAATGCCAAGGTGGCACACCCTCTTCTCTCTCTCTCTCTCTCTCTCTCCTCTCCCTTCTCCCTCTCACTCTTATCTGCTTTTTTAATTCAAGTGTTGCTTATAAAAGCCATTGGAGCATTGTTTGGGTATTTGCTTCAGTTTACCTTGAAATTTATTACGCAGTTTACTAATATTTCTTGATCAGGACGACGAGCTGAGTTCATTGTTGTCCGTCCGTCGTTGTCTGTCCGTTGTCCGTCTGTTTCTACGCGAACTAGTCTCTCAGTTTTAAAGCTATCGGCTGAAATTTTGCACAGAGTCTTTTTTTACTGCACCAACTAATATGTCGGAACCGGCCGGATCGGATGACTATATCTTATAGCTGCCATAGGAACGATCGGTCTAAGAACAGTTCTAGTTAGAAAACTTTTTTTTTCCATCGTAGCGTCACTAATCTTGCTATATGTTAGTTTTATATGCTTCCAATTTCTGAAAAAATGTATCAAACGGATCATATAGCATATAGCGCCTAGGAACGATCGGTCGAAAAATAGTCTTTGTGAGAAAAACTTTTTGATTTCCATCGTAGCGTCTCCAACGTAGTAATATTAGTTTTATGTTTCCACACAATTCTGAAAAATTATTAAAATCGGATGACTACATATAGCTGCCTATAACGGTCGGCAAAAACACTTTAGTGAGAAAAACTTTTTGTTTTTTATCGTAGCTTCCCCAATCTTAGTATATTTAGTTTTATATGCTTTCACATAATTTTGAAAAAATTATCAAAATCGGATGACTATAGCTATGCTGCCATAGGACCGATCGGTCGGAAATGTTCTTTTTTTATGGTTCAATTTTTATTATCAATGATTTAATAATTTTAAATATCTGAATCTATATCCTATATATTTTTTCCAGTTAAATCGTTGGAGTAAAGTTTTTCAAGTGTAAAGTGTATATTAATTGCCCAGAAGTTGTAAAAACCGCGGAGACGGCGCCGCGCGCCCGCGCGCGCCGCGAACTAGTTCGTTTTAAGCTCGAGCGGCACGGTCCTCGCAGCCGCGGGGCGGGCGGGCGCCCCCGCGGGGAAAAAAATGGTTTTTGTTTTTCCGTCCCCTCTTTAATTTTTGAAAAAAGGAGAGTGTGGGCGGTGCGGAAAACGACCGTTTGGTCCTAATTTTTCTCTTTCATATCACAGATTGCAGCTTCACATTGAGTTAAAAACCAAGCATCAATGGCTGTCATTTAACTCTTCTTTGACGACATCCAGGCCTGACTCTCGCAGACAACATTGTCCGGATATAAGAGGCTGAAAAAAAAGAGGAGAACATAGATAATTAATTTACGTTGATTAAAGCTGTCTGCAAACGGCTGGACAGGAAATGGGCTGAGAGCCAAGAGAGAGCTGGCAGCAGGAAATTGAAGGATTCTTGCCATGTGTATGCGTGGGCTCTGTCGGCGACAGCCCGTCTAATTGATGGGCAGCCCAAAGGCTTTTCCATGCAAATGCTGTGAGTCGGGTCGGGTCGGCAATGCTCATCAATTATTTAAAATATGTTACACTTGGCACATAACTTGGCTGACATATGTTTACAAGCCCGTAAGCCGAGTCAGTAGCCGTAATAGCCGGTCATTATGTTTATGGGCTAGCGTCAGGGAGCAGGAAACTCGAGCACCTGCCCAACGTGTCCTTGTCAAAATTTATGCGTACGTGCTCTTAGCTGAAAAACATGGCCGCTGACGACAACCCCCACCTCGGCTCATATATTATTAGCTGTAAAATGCGTGCAGGCCAAACGGAAGGTGACTGCTCCGGCTAGTTTGTGATTTTAGTTTCGGCTGACCTGGAAAAAGGAAAAACAACAATTTATGCCACCTCATAAATTATTTTCATTCGTATGTCAACAAACTGGATGCAACAGACAGACAAATATTGCGACAATTGAATCATGGCCCTGGCAGAAATTTCCCTGAGGGCCTTAACTAGAAGTATTTTAAAAAAATAAGAAAGAGACACAGATTTTCATATATAAACAATGTTTATTGAACATGGGTTAAAAATATTAATAAAACTTACGCTAATAAACATGCTAAGACCTCACTTATAAACAGTTTTAAAGAGTACCTAAGTATTTGCGCATTTCCAAAACCGGTTCCGAACCATACAGTTAAAAAATCAATATTTGATTTAAGGATTAAAGGAATCAAAAGTCAGAGAAGAACCCGGTTTTTAACTGGTCTAAGCTAGATCATAGCTGAACCGTTCCTTTAACATTGTTGTTTCTATAAAAAAGTTTTAGTGTAGTTAACACTCTCGAGGCTCTGATGTGAATCATGTTAAGTGCCACGGTTGGCCAGGCCATTGCTTGAAAACCGAGCTGGAAAACAGTGTTGGATAACAATGTTTAAAACAGTTAAGCTATAAAATAGTGTTGGAAAACTGTGTTGAAAACCGTGTTTTAAAACTAAGATCAAAAACTGTGTTGTAAATAGTGTTGCCAACAATGTTGATAAACAGTGTTGGAAAACAGTATTGCAAAACAGTGTTGAAAAATAATGATGAAAAAGAACGTTGGAAAACAGTGTTGCAATATAATGATGAAAAAGAATGTTGGAAAACAGTGTTGGAAAAGAATTATGAACAAGGCTATTTGAAAACAGTGTTGGGAAACAATGTTGAAAGACAGTGTGGGCAAAAAGGGCTGGAAACAGTGTTGAAAAACTATGTTATTCAACTATGTTGAAAAGCAGTGTTGGAAAATTGTATTAGAAAACACTGTGGGAATACAGTTTTGAAAAACTCCCCAAAGGTCAAATGGTCTAAAACATATTACTACTAAGTTTATTTGAAGTCCCATGTTGAAAAACAGTGTTGGGAAAAAATGTTGCAAAACGGTGTTGACAAAAATATAAATTTGGAAACGATGTTGATAGGCAGTGTTGGAAAACTATGATGCATAACAATGTTGAAAAGCAGTGTTGGAAAACCATGTCAGAGTCGCGTGATTTAATTTGATATTACATTATCGTATCAACTTGGAAGCATACAATTTGTGTGCTAATAAAAAAAAAGATGGTAAATAGTGTTGGAAAATTGTGCTAGAAAATAGTGTTGATAATCAGTGTTGAAAAACTGCCCAAAGGTCAAGTGGTCTCAATTAGACTACTACTAAGTTTAGTTGAAAGCCCATGTGAGCGTATTTTGATATTGAATTTTAACCCTACCAAAAAATCGTACGTACACAGAAAAAAAAGGATATTTTTTGATGATCCATTGGATATTTTTCATATCCATTTGGACTGGATATGTCCATATCCATTTTTATCATCCATTTGAGATTAAATAATGTTAAATTGATCTTAGTTTTTCATCCAATGGAGCTGAAAAATATCCAAAGGATGTGGAAAATGGAGCTGAAAAATATCAAAAGGATGTGTAAATTTGAAAAGGATATGCATTTCAATATCCAAAAAAAGGATATGTCCATATCCATTCCAAATGGATCTTTTTTTTTTCTGTGTACTGAAATTATAGATGTTTCACATTAAAAAGCATTCACGAACTCTATTTGTTAACGGCTTTAGCACTTGACGCACATTTGGCACTACAACAATTTAATATGCCACGATTTTCAAAAACCCATTTTTGTATCGCAAATCATTTCTCTGTGCGTAAAATTTGTGTTTCTCCGAATTTTTTTTCTATAATTTTGTCATTTACTTTTAGCAAGTATGGCAATATGCCCCTACTGTTTTCATACTACTCAAGCTGTAGCCGACAGCAAATTAAATGTCACTCATACGCCATGTAAGCCGAGAAAAGACTTTGCAGCTCATTATGCAGCTGATGATGCAATCAAAAGCACCAGTGGAACCCTCCATCTGTGTGAAATGGGTCTGTGGCTATGGCAGCTGTGCTTCAAATAGATTTACATGCATTTCGAAATTCATATTAATCCAGCGTCTTCTAATGGTAAATTCAATTTTCACATAAGTAGGAGCAATGCTTTAAAGGCAATCAAAGGCGGCGCCAACTGCTCAGTTACAGGTTTTTGGCTGCAGGGTCGGCTTTCTCTGTGTGTGTGTGTGTGTGTGTGATACTTGCATGTAGGTGCATTTGTCTTAAGCCATTTGGACATGGACACGACACTAGAGCGAGAGAGAGAAAGACTGTGCGGTGCTATGGACACGGACAGCCAGCGGCAGCGGCAGCTTCTTTGATTGCGCTACCCACCCACCCGCCCCTTTCTCTTTGGCTGTCTTCCACTCAAGTACAGTTCGTTGCACATTTGAACATACCCTCAGAAAATAAATGCAAATTTAGCTATGGCAAACCCACACACACACACAATGGCCATAGACACGCGCGCTGCTCCTTTGGTTGCCGCCATTGCACATTTCCTAAACGCGCTCGCCTGCCCCGCTCAGCTCTTTCAACATATTTGTATAAATTTTCGATTTTCTGCTTCAATAGTCTTCGGGTTACTGCTGCTCGCTCCTCTTCACTTTGTTTATTTCTCAAGAATTCAATATTTTTTCAAACTATTTTTCGCACATGCTTTGTCGCTGTTGTTGCTCCGCTCTAGATGTTCCCCACCAAAGGATTGCCGCATAGTTGCTGCCATTGTTTGTTGTGCACCTTAAAGGAGTCGCTCCTTGACTTTCCAAAATTTGATCGAATTTACAGAATAATGGAGTAAGTGGAGCTGCTCCGTAAGATAACTTTTCACTTTTCTATTTGATTTAGCCATTAAGTTTTATTGTTCCACGCCACACACACAAAGTGGGGCTGCTGCTGCTGTTGCTGCTGCTTCCTTTTGCTACTTAATGGCTAATTAGTGGCATAATTTACACCTTAATGACTCTACAACAATGCCCAGGCCGTCAAGAAGCCACAACCCCGTCTAGCATTATCCCAGCACCTTGGCTCCCAAGCATCACCGCTCGGCTCGTGTGTATTTTGCTTTATGTGCAAATCAGCGTCCATTAATAAAGACAGCCCCAACACACACACACGCTGCCGCGTTGCATTAATCACAGCTACGATATGAGCATGTGTGTGTTTGCAAATACATAAGATTGTATATAAGTATAAAATATATATTGTGCGGCTTGGCGTGTTAATTTCAACGCAAATACCTTTTTCAGTATGAAAATTTATGTTTGCCATTTTAGGCACTTTGATTTATGGCTTTGACTGAAATAAGTCAAGATTGGGCAAGTGTATATTGTCTCGATTTTTGAGCGAAAATTGCAAAGTGAATAAGAAATTTGCCTCCTGATGAAGAACGGCGAAAATAATTCAACTGTATTGTATTGTCTATAAGATAATAAAAACAAAATACATTTTAAGGAAATGTACAATGTATGATAAGACGAATTAGGCCAAGCTATATGATATCATAAAAAATATACTTCTATTATTGTTAACAAAAAAAGAAAATTGTATATTGCACAAAATTTTCAAAAATAATTAATTTTAAAGCTGCTTCCGAAGGTCATCATTTGCTCTCAGAGGCTTGTCCTGAATATGCTTCATCAATACGATCGTGCCAGGAGAGGTTTGCTCGATTTAAATGTGATGAAAGACAATAAGTCGAGCATTACGCAAAAAGCGACCGGAATACGACCAAAGACACGAAAAAGTAATTATTCAACATGACAATGCTAGGCCACATTTTACAAGCGTGTTAAAAACATACTTAGAAACGCTGAAATATGAAGTCCTACTCCACCCGCTGTATAGTCCAAACATCGCTTCTTTGAAATAGGTCGTAGTCCTATCGATGGTTCATGCCTTGGCTGATGTGCGCTTCCATTCTTATGGCGAATGCAATAAATGGATCAATTCGTGGATTGCATCAAAAGACGCATCGATTTTTTGAGGTGATATTTGATATCTTAAGATCTTCAGTAATGGTTTATTAATTGTAAAACGGATAAATTTTCTAAATGTTAATTGAATGTTGTGCTATTAATCATTAATGCACCACTTTTTAATATAATGCTTGATTTCGTCGTCAGTTTTAGGAAAAAATCGGACTATCGTTCAGAATATCACGCATATACACACTTATGCTACGCTGCGTAACACGTGAATCAACGGCGAGGGGCAAAATTTCACATGCACACTTGCATCACGCTTGGCGCACCCCCAGTGACTTTAGTGTTGAAAAACAAAATTCTATGACAATGCCCGATTTGTTATCGATAACACATAAAATTTCAATTGACAATTGACAGCTGAGCGCAATTTTGAAATTATTTTATTTAAATTACAAAAAATTGTTTTTTTTGTGGAAGAACTATTATGAATCCTTATTTGAGCGATGCTCTTTAACGGACGTTCGGCTGGGGGACTAAAACGAGAAAAATTATGAATTTGATTTCTTTGCGATAGTTTTTTCCGTGAGATTTGTCTCGGTGTTTTGTTTTTATTTGTGCTACGTACACAAGCAAAGGATCAGGGATGTGTAATCAGGGATCTAGGATCAGGCATCTGGGAACAGGAAACTGGGATCAGCGATCTGGGTTTTGAGGTCAGGGATCTGGAATGGATCTGGGATTAGGGATCAGTTATCAGGGATATGGAATCTCGGATCTGGGATCACGGATCTGGAATCACGGATCTGGGATCAGGGATCTAGGTTCAGATATCTCGGATCTGGGATCAATAATTGCTTATTATTGTGAACCGAACCTTATTTTTGGAAAAAGTGGTATCTGGGATGAACCTCGGATCTGCGATCTGGAATCAAGGATCTGGGATCTGGGACTTGGGATCAGGGATCTGGGATCATAGATCTGGGACTGGTACAGGTACACTATTTTCCAACACTATTTTATATAGAACAAGGATGCAAACCTCCAAATTTTTAGAGGAGGTTCGGTTCGGAGGTTTAATTCTTTGGGTTCGGTTCGCGGACCAGTTCCTGGATCCTCTGATCCACAGTTTTTTGATCGGACCTCTGTTCTCTTAAACAAAAAAGTATAGTTTTTTTTATTTATTTGTATTTGAATATTAAATTGATATGAAAATATCATTTAGCCGACATTAGTCATTTAGTTAGACAAAACTGATGTGGTGCCGACCTTCAAATTAAATTTATTAGTACGAGTCGAACTTGATTGAACTTAAAACATGTACGAAGGATTAAGTTCGAAATCATTTTACAAAATTATAAAATCCTTACACAAGTTAATTCTCTCGTACTTGACATCGATTGGGATTGATTTTAGACCAAATATCTCGAGTTTTTTCTTCTGTTTAGGCACTATATATATATATATATATATATATATATATCTTCCAGGAGAAGTTCATCTATACGAGAACTAAGTTAGCACCATATTTTTAGGTCTTTTTTTTAAGATCATTTCCAAAAATTTTAAAAATATTTCAATGTATGCTCTTTTGAACAATTTTTGAACGAATCTATAGCATTATTGACATTATTTTCTTCTTTAGAACCAGACATAGTGACTCTTCAAGATTAAATAAGGAATAATCTCATTAAGAACTTCTTTCGTTTGTAAAATGACTTATTATTGTGAACCGAACATTATTTTTGGAAAAAGTGGTCCGGTTCGAGTTCAGGTTCGAGTCGTCTAAAATGAAAGAAGTTCGGTTCATGGTACGATTCGTGAATCCCAAAAAACCCGAACCGAACCGGGTGTAAGGGGTTCGGTTCCGGACTGGTTTGCAGCCCTGAATTAATAATAATAAAATAACTTTATAATTTTATGCACAACATTTTTATTTTGATTGATATGCAAAACTCTAAAATATGTGTAAAGATCCAAATTGAATAGCTCTAATCTAATTTTTAAATCGAACCTTTTGTAACACACTGTGAGTCCGGTTCGGGTTTAGTTACGTCTTGCAGCTTTAATTAGCACTACCATTAACAGTTGTGTTAGAGCCAACAACAATGCCCATACCAGACCATAAAACCTAACTCTGTTTTCCACTCACCCCCCCGCGCATCATCTGCCATAATGAGATTTCGTCCATTTTGTGGCCCCTCGCTCAAAGCTCATCATCAACTTGTCAGCTGCCACGCCTCCATTACCAGGAATGACTATTGAAAAACGGTTGACCAAAAATGACGCGCAAATGTTGGCAACATTAAATTAAAGCATCGTAAACTGGCGCAAACCGCACGCGAAATTTATGCATATAAATCAGGCAACATGGCCGGCTCGTGCGCTGATTGACGTGTGCCAGCCAAACTACTGCTAATTTGTCAGGGGGCTGGGGTGGGAGTCGGAGGATGTTGCCGGCGGGACGATAAAAAAAGATGAACGAAAAAAAGAGAGAAAGCAAAACAACCAAAAACAAGGCAAACCAAGTCAAGGCAAACCAAACCAAACAACAACAACAAGAACGAAATGTGCCGAAATTCCATCAAAGCGACGTTTTACGGATAAAACATTTGCATATTTTGATTGGACACGCCCAGTTTTGTGCGCACAGTGGGCGAACAAACAATGGGGCAGCCGGCTAGGCTGAGATCCACCATCCACCGGCTAGCTAACTCCCTGACTGGTCTATCATGCGGCTGATGTGACCTGACGTGACGCGGTAGCGATTTTTACACTTTGCTCTTTTTGGTTTCACGTATTTCCAGGATATTACGGTTAGCTTGGCACTTTTTAAGCGTACATTTTGTGCGCGTCCCTTTTGCAGCATAGTACAGGGTATTCGGCTGGAGTAGCTTACTTTCACTCTCAATTCTTTGCTGGTCAGTTTCTTTTTTTTTTTTGTTTTAAGTGCACGTTTTAGTTGAGCTTCAGTTTTGGTGGCACATTTTGGCAGCAGCGCGTCGTCTGCCCCATGCGGCAATAAATCTTCATTTTCGCTATTAAAATGTTGTAATATTTTCGGTGGCTTTTTGTTTTTAATGTTTTTTTGCTGATTGTCCTTGTCGCTGTGCGTTTGGAAATTCTTTTTAGAGGCTCATAAATAAAACCAAAATAAAAATTGAAATGCTTGCCTCGTTTGGTGATTTTCTTTCTGCTTTTTTTACAGTTTTATTTGTGGGTGCCGCTTAGATTTGGTGGTTTAAAACGTATTTATGACTTTTCGTAATTGATCTTTTAGTTGAAATAGCCCCAACGATAAGTTGGGCCCAGTTACTTGATTTTTATGTGTCAGCTTGCTGACGCATTGCGTATACGCCGCATGGTGCCCCGGGGAATGGGAATGAATTTTTGGGGCGTGGTGTTGAATGCATTTTGCCAGCTTTTTGGTGAGTTGTCACGCTGTGAAGCTTATCGAATTAAAATATTTGTCACAATTCAAAGCTTTATGGCAATTTGCAAATTGCATTGCAACCGTAGCGACCTGCCGAGTTCGGGGAGTTTGGCTTTGTCAGGTGCCCATTGTATGGGTGTTTGTGTGTGTGTGTGTGTGCTGTGGCATTTTGCATAATTTCATATGCCAGCAGCAACACGCACAACAAAAATGTCCCGCATCGCATGCAAGTCAATCATTTTATGTACCAACTCGACAAAAGTTCAAAGATATTGAAAAGCAATTTTAAATCAGATTTGCTGTAGTGTTGATTGAATGACACACCTGGGCAAGTGTCGCAGCTTTAACTTGCTTATGGTTTATCAGGGTTATTCATTAAATATACTGCTTATACTGATAATGCTTATACAGCTTATCAATGAATTTATCTTTGAAAATGCCTTGATTATTATTCAATTGATTTAGCGCAGCCTTTGCGTGTATAATATAAAATTTCACGGCGACCATCTCACTTACGAACTAGGCCCTTTGGGGAAACCACAATAAACAATACGCGCCCTGAACGTTATGTCAAATTGGTGGTTTGGAAATCAGTTCAGAACGGATTCATCTAATATTAATCGCCATTTTCATATATTTTCGATATCCGAAACAAACTTGATCTGCGTATGGTATCTCTAATAGAGATAGTACACGGTACAGGAATAAATCGAAAATGAAATTTAACTATAATAAAAACGAGTAAAATGAATAAAACGGTGCGGTTCCTAGGATGCTACGATGCCAATTTGACAGCTGAGTGATCATACTCGTCTGTAAATATACTCGTCGAGAATTTCTAGATTACTATTTTCATTACTCGTGCAGGTCTCTATCTCGTATCTCTTATCTTGTATCTATTATCTATCTCTTATCTTATCTCTTATCTTATCTTTCTTATCTTATCTCTTATCTTATCTCTTATCTTATCTCTTATCTTATCTCTTATCTTATCTCTTATCTTTTCTCTTATCTTATCTCTTATCTTATCTCTTATCTTATCTCTTGTCTCTTTTTCTTATCTTATCACTTATCTTATTTTTTATTTATCTCTTATTTTATCTCTTATCTTATCTCTTATCTCATCTCTTATCTATCTCTTATCTTATCTTATCTGTTATGTTATCTATCTCTTATCTTATTTCTTATCTTATCTCTTATCTTATCTCAGACAGGCAGACGGGCATGGCTATTACTACGTTTATGCTTATAAAAAATCAGGCTCTTTGAACCTCAAAGTTTAATTTCTTTAATAATTTTTTTTTTAATGGGATAATAAAGTCGGTTATGGCAGCATCTTACAAAATCCACATTGTGCATTCGCTCAGTTTTTCTGACTAGTTAAAGGTAGACAAAAATAAATATTATCCTTAATTATTTATATTCATAAACATAGCATACTTTAAAGGGCATTATTCATTTTTTATTTTTGCATAAAGGTAGTATATATCAACTAGACTGTTGATGGCGATCAGGAATATATCTATTGGGTGGCTAATGAATGCTGCTACCAAAAAAATAAGTAATAGCTTTTCTTTTGTTTGGTTAATAGGTTACTTTCTTTTTCTGATTTATATACGTACCAAAGAAAAAAAGAGTATATTGGATATGTGTATATACACTAGTAAGAGTCAGAATTAGTGAAGCATCCCTTGCTCAACCTCTTGCTCATTTATCAATCGCGCCAGCGGTTTGGGGTTACTTGACATTCGACGATTTGTCTTGAAGATGGTTTTCAGACTACCCCGAAATACTCCAAACTATGGGCTTTTTATTGAAACCCGCCTTTCAACCCTGTACACCTAAACACTGAGCCACTTCATTATAGGAATTATTTCAATTTTTAAGCCGCTAAAGGCCAATTTTAAAAGTATCCAAATCCACAAATTCTGTTTGCCATTAGTGTATAAATTCATCTATTCTAATCTATATATTACTATCTATATGTCCGCAAAAGGCTAAAATGAGAAGGAAAATAATGTTTTCCCAAATACGAAGCCCGTTCGCATATCCTCAGATGATGCCTTGGCATTAATATTGGATCGTGATTTTACAAAGAGGACTGCATGAACAAAAATCTTGATACAAGCATCCTGGTTTTGGATGTTAAAGCAAAAGTCAGTCTACAGAACCTTCTGAACCACACTTTATTTCGGCTTATTGGTTTGCAAAATTATGTTATATTGCACGCAATGCAGACTCAGGGCACAAATTAAATTAAATATAATGAGAATTCAAGAAAATAAATAAAATTTAAAGTAAACATATTTTGTTTTGCAGGAAAACCATAACTTAAAAATAACAATAAATATTTTTAAAATAATAATTTTATCCGACGTAAAATTATGCCTTTAAGTGACATTCTGATAATACATTACTCGTTCATTTGCCCTTTTAAGTATGCTATAAATTTTTAAAAACCCTTTTTTATAAAACATGGCCCAGTGCTGCCACCCCCAATTTTTTTTATTACTTTGCCACTTGATAAACCAATACCAAAAATATAGCTTTATTTTAAGATATTCATTAATCCCATTCAAAATTGAAATATTTCCTACAGTGCACTTTTTTACCGGGGGGGCTTGAGAAGAGACCAGAGAGCTAGAGAAGAGGTGGGTATGGATTTTCATCGGAGGTAGTTTTGATTTTCAGCCCCTCCTCCCGCAAATGAAAAAACTTAATACCCAATTTGGAGTAGGTTGTTTAAACCTTAGAATAAAATTCCCCCCACTTCTTTCAACCCCCATACACATTTTCGATCGTGAACAATAGTGCGCTTTGTAAGAAAATTTAACAACGAAAAAAAACGAATAAGTTCTACATAAGAAAGATTTATATATTTATATCTTATATATGCGATTTAATTTAATTTTGACCGTTTGTGGTAACTCAAATGTCATAAGCACACAAGTCAATCATAAATAATTTTCGACAAAGGCTGTTGGAATTGAATTTGCATTGACTTAATCTAAGACCACAACATTTGCGGTTTTTTTGTGTAAATTGTGCTTACAACTCTGGTGGTGGGCCTGTGCCTTGTAATTTAAACATATCACAAAATAAACGTTTAGCAAGCTAATTCACAAAACTACTACACAATATTGCAATTAGTTTGCCCAGTGCAATTGGCATTATTGAATTGTAATCTACCATGTGCAAATATATATACATATACATATATATGAATGAGGTAACTCATCATGGTAACTCAATCAGTGTTTAACAGTTGGTTAATTATGATATGCATCGAGGCTTTGACTACCACTGACAACTGAAAACTATTTAATATAATTTGAATATTGAATATTGATTTGCCAGGCAATTATTGCGGTGAATGTGGAATGGACAAGTGCGGTGACTAGTTAACTAGTACAATAAAGCCACATGGAGACACACAGACGGCACTTCCGTTTGGCATAAATAAAATTTATAATGACAGCTCCAATGGACAGCAAAAACCCGGCTTACAATTATGACCAAAAGTTGTACGGGTGCGACTAAATATAATCAGCCCACACATACATACATACATACATATAGACAGACAACACAACATTCAGGGTTTCGGTGGGTTTTAATTAAAATTACACTCCGTGTCTTTGTACTATGTGTTATTTGTGTTTTCCATGCTTATTATAGTAAATAATTTATATTCAATTTTCAACTAAATTACCAGCCATAAGAGTACAATGGGCAACACTTTGTTCACACCAACGAACAAATTTTGTTAACAAATGGCTGCGACTGGCAAGTGAGCCATATTCCTTCTATGAACGTTTCAATTATTTTTCCAAGTGCATTTATCTTTGATATTTGAAAATTGTATGCCCCATTGTCCTGACCAACTTTCTGCGGGGAAAAGCATGGCATGCTGTGAAGTTGTCCGCAATGTGGCTGCATTTGTTGGACTGGGATTATTATAATTGTGTAAGCCATTTAAGCATGATAAACACACAGTGTCACAGGCACACACACACACACACATTCACACTTACAAACATGAAAACCCCAATAATATTTCCCGGCGACTGCATGACCATGACGTGTGGTTGGCTTTGATATTGCTTTTCCATGTATATGGTCAAAACAAAATTAAACAACTCGTTCCTCTAGTTTACTTAGCTCTCGGGGAAGGTACTGAAATTCAAATGTCAAGTTGCCTCAAAAGACCCCCAAGCAGCACTTCAATATTAACTCTTACTTAAAAATGTACACAATTCGCCTGGCTGCCAATTAAACTAAAGTGTTGCGCTTCTCCGGCCGCAGCATGCGCCCAAAAACTTCCAACTGCAGCTAGATAAATACGCCCACACAGGCGCAAATATTGATAGTCTAACACAAAAGTTTTATGCTTCAAAGTGGAACGCCTAACGCTTCCACCAAAGTCAATTTTCACCCAAGTCGACGTTAGTTAAAAAGTTAGCAACACGAAAAGCCAACGTGCACACACAAAAAAAAAAAAAAAAAAAATATCTAGAGAGTGGGAAAAAGAAACGTAAATTTTTATCTCTGCGCCGCGCACTGCAAAAAGGTTTCGAGTGCAAAATAAAGTTACTTTGGCAATGCGATGCATCAAACCGCAAAACAAGATAATTTCAACGGTAAATAAATCACAGCCACAGAGCCAAGTGTTGCAGGCAAAGGCAAATGGTGAGCCGAGTGGTTGGGCGTTCAGCTCCCAAAAGTAGGCAACGCAAATCCAACCAACCTGACACACACATAACTTTTGGGTGAGCCAAAGCTGGAAAATAGCATTAGCACCTAGAGCTCGCGCATGTTTCACAAAAAGCTGATTAGTGGCCATTGTATGCTATATATAGAGCTTATCACACCCGTGCGCCAACAATGAGGCATTTGCATAGTCGGGCAAGTGCAACAAGGACCAGGTATTGGCAACAAGCACACCTTTTGTGTTACCTCACCGGGGATTGGCAGTGGAAATGAAAGCTACGCTCCACACGCTTACTTAGTGATGCCTCGCCGCTGTTGGGCACTTGAGTTGCATTGCCACAAATGTAAATACTTGACTTGGTGGAGAGTTCAGCTATATTTGCTAAAGATAAAATACAAGTTGACTTGCAAGAAATATAAATCAATATAAGATAGAACGAATTGGTATAACTGCACTTAAAACAAATATCTTCAATAGAAAGTGCAAAAAAAATTCGTTGAAGTAAGAAATTTGAATTTTTAGTAAGATTTTTTTTAAATTTTAGACCGATGATATCTCACACATCTCACTTTAGATGCATTTGAACCGGGCTGCCAAACGCCGAGGGGGGGCGCAAAAGGGGAAAGAGGTGGTTTTTGGTGGGGGGGTGGGTGTATTTTTAACAAGTCAAATAAAATGCTTCAAAGGCGGTGGAAATAAAGGAATGTTAAACGTGTCGGCAAAAGAGGGAGGTATAGAAGGAGTAAAAGCAAAGTGTGATGAGAGTGATTTAAGATAAAAGGTGCGGGTTTATTAAAGAAAAGGGCGTTGCAGGTTCTGCAAGGATATAAAGAGAACGATCGGAGAGTGAGTTAGTCTGATTAAACAACAAAGGGCAAGATCTTTAGATGACTGCCAATCTTTTTGTCATATTTTTTAGCTTCTTCGGTGTTTCTATTCATATGAAGAATTGTGACGTATTGTGTATTAATTTCAATCTCTTCTGAAAAATGTTTTTTGATGTGAAACATCTTTATTTCGGTACGGAAGATTTTTTGGATTTCCAACACTATTTGCAACTGTGTTTTCCAACACTATTTGCAACAGTGTTTTCCAACACTCTTTTTTTAACATTGTTTTCCAAATCTGTTTTTGGTCTAAGTTTTCCAACACAGCTCATGAACTTTGTTTCTCGACATTATATAAAACAATGATTTCAACACTGTTTTCGAACACTGTTTTCCAACCCTGTTTTCCTACACTGTTTTCAAACTCTGTTTTCCAACACTGTTTGAAAACTTTGTTTTCTAATACTGTTTACAACATTGTTTTCAAACACTGTTTTCCAACATTCTTTTTTATCATGGTTTTCCAATACTATTTTCCAACTCAGTTTTCGAACACTGTTTTTCAAACTGTTTTCCTACACTGTTTTTAAACTCTGTTTTCCAACAATGTTTTAAAACTTTGTTTGCAAATACTGTTTTCAACATTGTTTTCAAACACTGTTTTTTAACATTCTTTTTAATCATTGTTTTCCAACACTATTTTCCAACTCTGTTTTCGAACACTGCTTTCCAACTCTGTTTTCCAACACTATTTTCCTACCCTGTTTTCGAACACTGTTTTCGAAAAATGTTTTCCAACACTGTTTTCAAAACAGGGATGCAAACCTTTTGAAAATAAGGAGTGGTTCGGTTCTGTGGTTCACAGAGATTTTAAACCATCGGTTCGGTTCATAATATGGTTTTTGAAGCAAGTCGAACCGCGGTTTTGGTTCGGTTTAGTTTTTCACGGTTAATATATAATTCGAAAACGGGATCAGGCGAGAGAAGTTTTGAAAATAAATCTTTTTGAAATGGATTTCTTAGAAAAAATATTTTTATTATTTAGGCAGATATCAGGCACCGCTCACCAAATCCATTATTGCCTTGGCGAGCTTATTTGATTACAAATAAACTTATTATATTTAAAGACAGATGTAAAGGCTTTGTCCATAAGTTCAAAGATTGTCATGACAAGCAAAAATGAACCATATACCATAGTATTTCGAAAATGGTGCGTATTAACTGAATTTCAGTCCATCCTCTAAATTAAAAGATCGCTTACAAATCTCTTTATAATCGTTAAATGGAGAACTTGAAGGTAAGGCCAAGGCTGAAATTTAATTAATGAGGAAACACTACTACAACCTTAGAAAAATGTTTAAATTCACAAGTGCAAAATCGACTTTTCATCATTAAACTTGTCAATAAGCTTAAACGAACCGAACCGTTTTTAAAGGCGGGTTTCGGTTCGGTTCAGCATTTTTGGAAGAACACCGGTTCGGTTCTTGGTTCGGTTTACGATCAAACTTCCACAGGTACAGAGCATATTACAGTCTGGCTCGAGCGACTTTCTTTCTTGTTTCTTTTCTTCAGTTTCCAGTTCGGCTTAGCATTTTTGAAAGAACACCGATACGACTTTTGATTAGTTTTTCAAACCTGGTATTTAAGTTCGTTTTTGAATTAAAGAATTATTCGTACATACTTAATTTAAGCTAAATGATCGCATCTTACAGTATCTTACTTCGAGATAATAATGCAGCTCACAGCTTTCCGATCAATTAAATATTATATATCCCTTACACATTCATTTACAGTTCGAAGCAAGGTTGAAAGAATAAAAGGTTTCTAAAATAATGAGATTGAAATATATTTTAAACAATTATTTATATTTAAAATATTATGAAAATCTTGCTGAATTAAAGAATAACTTACTGAACTTGAGTGGAAGCAATGCCCAGCGGCATTACGAATTGCCTGGCTGGCAAGGCAATAAATAAAATGGCCTTGTTACCAAGGTGTCACACCCACTAACAAAGCCAGCGTCTCCATCCCTCTTCGTCACCCACTTACTTTCCCTGTCTCTCTCTCTCTCTTTCTCTCTCTCTGACTGTTACGTTTGCTTACATGCAAGCAGTTGCAACTGCAGCAGCTTAAGCCAAAGTTGAACTTTAAGTAGATGGCACCTTAAGTCGTTGCAGCTGCTGCTGCCGTAAGAGCTACCAAAAACTAGAAACCAAACGTACAATATTACTCTATATAGACTGGCAGCAATCCTGCTGCCCCCACAAAAAAAAAAAAAAAAACGAGCAAAACTTTTCCATTATTTTTATCTTCTTCACATTTTCAAGTAGCAAAAACTTTGATGCTGTATGCAAAAATAAAAAGCCAACAAACAGTAAAAACAAAAACCCACCAAAAATTAAGTAAAAATTTTTGCATGCAAAGCAAAAGCTGATTTTCATATGGACCCCCCACCCACCCCACTCTGGGGCAACACCCGTGTGATTGTTGTTGGCCCCGCCCCTTTGGGTTTGGTGTCTTTGGCATTTTATTTAGTTTCTTATTTGTTCATACTTAAGTGTGTTGCCTGTATTGGTTTTATTTGCCAAAGTTGTCGCTTGTCTTCTTCGAATCGAAGCCAGTCACTGATGCCCAGGACAATAACCAACACACACAAGAACATCCCCTGCTCCTGCTCCTACCCCTGCCGCTGTGTAAGTAAGTTGTTGAGTAGATTAGGTTTTTCTAACGTTCGCCTGCCATTGTCTTTAAGTTTTTGCTGTCTTTTATGTGCGACCAGGTCCCCAGTGACCCTGTAAACTTCAAATTGCTACAACCGACAAAGCTCATGTCCTCAACAGGCAGGACAGTGGCCAGGTGTAGGGGGTGAGTTGTGGCTTCTCCCTCTGTGATGTGTGTGCCATTACACAATGGCAAGGCTGTCGATAAGCAAATTCAAACAAGTTGTGGATACTAGCCAGCGGCAATACTATGGCTGCTTGTCAAAAATTCGATAGTCAATTATAATATTTCAAACAATAATTAAATCCAAACCTGTTGAAGGAAGCCTTTCTTTGGGAATCCTGGGCTAACATACAACAAATTCTCTCTGAAAGATCACTGAAGCCAATGTCTAACAACAAAGCAAACAAGAACAAGGAGAAGAAACGAAAAAGTTCAAATTTTTTGGTCTATCCCACATTTGGGGGGTATGTAATAACGCCCAGTGACATAACGCCCACCAGGTGTCGGTAGCGTTTAATATAAAACATTCAAAATCAAGAGTAAACCCGGCCCAAGCTGAACAGAGAACAGCTGAGAAAGCCGAGAGCTTGCCGGAAATGGTAGGAAGAACACGGATCAAAGGAAGTATCAGAAGTCTACGTTCCATACATGTTGAGCCTCTAGCTCTTACCATCTCTAAGAAAGTCGGCACAGCCGTACTGTGATATACTCTGTACCTGCTCAAATGTGGAGCCACAGAAACTGTGTCAGTGCTGCCCATCACAATTACAGCCAGTGCTGCCCAGCGTAATTATTTGTTTTGCCTTTAACTCGACTATCGTTCATCTGATTGGTAAACGTTGTATGGGTGCTCGCTAAGTAATGATGATTAAAATATTTGTCTAGAAGGTCTAAACAATCTATCTTAAATGTTGTGTTAGATACAACGTTTAATTTAAAATTGCGATGGCATGGTAATGTCTTTCCTACTGCAAAAGGAATCATTTTCATGCCGCCCTAATCAGTTTGCTCCCCAGCGGTGTTTGTCTGAGCAGTCTGAGCGATTTGATGCTGCCTTCATTTGTAATTTGCCATAAAATAAGCACAAATTGGATCAGTTTACCAACCGTTGGAACCCCCTACAAATGCTTATCAAAACCGCCACCCAAAAGAACGGCAAAGCAAATATACAGTTACAGCTGTCAACCTCCTGCTGCCAGTGTACCATATCAACGACCGTGCCAAGTGCATTGTAATGACCACCAAGGAGCTATGGTGCAAGTCTCTGGCACTGCTGACAGCACTGTGGTTTCTGTCACGCGCATTGAATCTGAAGCCAAAGCCGAATCCTCGGTTGCATTTTACTTGATGTCCTTTCCCACTTGTCGTCGGGCTGCTTAATGTCAACTCTTGGCGTTCTATCTTAGTGTGGAATTTATGATGACGCAGTCTTAACACAATTCGTTTGCTTCAGCATTTTTTGACGCGTTCGCTAACAGCGATCAACTGACCAGCAAAGCATTTCAAATTTCGTGTACATTTTGCATATTGCAATGAGGAATTTCATTAATTTCGAGAGCCATTTTACAGAGTTGCTGACCAAACATGCAGCCCTAGTTGGCTCATTACTTTACGAGGGGGGGACCCGGCGCACAGTGAGTCGTATGCTCAGAACTCGCTGCAAAAATCTTTGCCTTAAAACTATTCAAGATAGCGACTTCTTTTTATTGCCATAATCATATTCACAAAGGGTATAACAAAGGTAGCATCTTCACCCCATTAAAGTATTTACATTTATAGTATTTTTTATCAAACAGAAAGATAGCGAGTATATAGTACTAAGATCGTAATCAACTAAAGCTGGGTCACAAAGGCGTCTAGAACATGGATGTACTGTAAAGTTGTGCCGAATTTCGTGAACTAGTTCAAATGAATTAGTCACTAAAATGAAATAATGAAAGAGACCTATTTCATTACCAATAGTTCATTTTTTTAAACACTTACAATTGGGTGGATTTTTTAAGACTAAGAATTTCTTTACATTTAATTAGAGGGTTTATATTAACATATATTTACAAAAGAAAACTTTCCGCTTTTTAGCAAGCTGAAATTTTTACAGTATTCTGAAAGTGAGTACTAAGGCGAGGTTTTGGAAAATTCCGCCGGTAAATGTGGAAAATTCACAGAAAACAAACAGAAACAAATTCAACAGTGACTGCATACCAGTTTTCCGGAAAATTAACCCCCTACATCCTCCTGGGTGGGAAACGTGTTGAATAGCCGAAAATTTAGTTTCCAAAAGACTGAAATTTGAGAAAAATCTTTTTCCACAACCAAAAAATGGATGAAAAAATGTTATATAAAACTCATACGATTAGCTTCAAGCTTATTTTTAAAGCTCTCTATAACAAAATATAAACATAGCGTTTTCACATTTTGGAAAATCCTGAAAATTGACGATATTTGTGTCTTCTATTCGATCGGACTCAAAATCTTTTTTACAGCTCTTAATGGAAATTTCATCAAAATTGTACACAGTTTCGTTGGAAAATCCACACACCCGCGTGAAATTGGTTTTCATTGTTTGCCCCATTTGCTTTAAAATCATATCCCAAGCTGCACATACAAAAATATGAAATACATTGCTTTTAAATTTTAGAAAATATTTCACGAAAGGGCGGAAAAACTGTTGTTTGAAAATCTATTGGTTTTCATTCGATCAGCTTCAAATTTATTTTTAAAGCTCTACATAACAAAATTTACAAAGGGGATTTTTAAAATTTGAAAAATCCGGAAAATTGGCGGATAATGGTAAGAAAAAAATTTAATTTATTATTCATGTTTATATTAACAGCTATGTTCCGGTTTTCACTTAGTTTTGCGAATTGCGATTTGAGGAAATTCGTACGATTTAAATTTTTGTGCTCCGACATTCGCAATTTTTCGTTATCGATTATGTTTCATTTCCATTTCTTCCTGCAACGTTTCACATGAGAGAAACGGGTTTTGGCAAATTCATCGGCATACTCATCGGTAATCGCCACGTCAAATTCGTGTGATCAGTAAAAAATTGTTTGATAATTGAATTTAATCTGAATATAATAAGAGAGTTCGTAACAATTATCTTAAATTATCATTGAATGGGATTAAAATTGTTTTATTCGATTCCAGTCCCTTCCTCATGCCATATTTCCCATTTACTTTTCATTTCACGGACTCAATTGTTACCGGTTTTAAAGCGGCGAAATTTTGCGATTTGCGAATGCGAAAATGGGAGCATGGCTTTAAGTTCTAATTTTCCGACTTCGCAGCGTGATTTTTTGTCCGACTTTGCATATAATTGGAAACTACGTTGCATATAGTTGGCACGTTTTTGGGAAAAATTATATTTTTTCAGAGATGCAAACCGCTTCTGAACCGAACAGAATTTTTTAACTGTTCCTAATCCGAACCAAGAACCGAACCGGTATTCTTCCAAAAACCGAAACCCGCATTTAAAAACGGTTCGGTTCAATTTATCGATGAGTTTAATGATGTAAATACAATATTGCACTTGTGAAATTCGAAATTTTCTAAGGTAGTACTAGTGTTTCCTCATTTATCAAATTTTAGCCTTGCAGTACCTTCAAGTTCTCTATTTAACGATTATAAAGAGCTTAGTACGCGTACTTCTGATTCAGAGGATGGACTGAAATCCAGTTGATACGCAACGTTTTCGAAATACTATACCTATACTAGACCTTGCACGATTACTCTCTTTTTAATTCTTTAAATGGTAAAACATTCGATTCTGATAAATCTGTTAAAAACCTCTCGAATATGAATGAGAAGTTTTTAAAGATGTGCAAAAGTGATCAAACAAATGAGTGTTCATACTAGAGATGAGCGCGTGTAGAATATTTTAAACTCGCCACGACTCTGGCACAATTTTGCCTATTAAATCGAGATATTATGTATTTTCAAGCTGTTCCAGCTATTACTCTTAAAAATTTTATATAAATTTTTTATATTTTATTTATTATACGAATTTTGTTGAAAGCTTATAGTTTGACGTATTGCTAATTGAAATCAATCACCAATTTTTTTTTATTTTAAGAATTAGAAAATTCATTTAAGGAATGAGTTTTCGGAAAAACGAACCACTGTGCGTCGCCTAGCTGCACCACAGTTGGTTTTTAGTAATTTTAGATTCTGTTACTATCCGCCACTCCACGCCATATTTTGTACTTTAATATATATTTTTGGGGTTTTTGGAGTGTGGCTCCGTGCAGCCCAGATTCCAGCATCAATGATGTTGTTTTCTCGCATTTCGGCTTATTTATGCAGTCATGTGTGCGGCTGCTTGTTTACCAGGCATTGCATTATATAATTTTAGTTCGCAAAATCAACATGTGGCAATGGCAAATGGTTGCCGCTGCTGCTGCTGCGGCTGGTCAGGCTGTGGCGACTAGCGGCAATATTTTGTATAGCATATCGCAATCGCACGACTCGTCATTATTGGGCTGCACTCCAAAAGCCATTCACTGTGCAAGTGTGTGTGTGTATGTGAATGCATATTTTAAGCAAGGAGCCACAGTCCTGTCCCCTATATACAAAATGAATGAATTTGTTTAGTCGACGCGCGTCGGCTTTTTGAGACCATTCAGAATGGCCAACTCCTGCTCTCGATGCCAGCCACCAAAAAATTTCATATTCATAATTTAATTAAATTAACATTTTGTTGAATTATGCACTTACGTGAATACATTGGGTCGGAGGCATAAGCATACATATATGGTCCAAAGGATTTGCACGCAAAATCATATTAAATGACGCCCAAGGCTTTTTCTATACAGAAAATATATTTGGAAAATATTTAGATGAGCGCTTTAAGTGCAGCAGACCAGAAAACCCATAGCCAAGTGGGTTAAACACATAAATGGTAAGGCATAGTATTAATCTATGTATGTGTGTGTATGCATACATGCCTGAGCAGATTATGGTACAAATTAGTTGGGTTAACAGGATCTTTTGTTCGATTTTGCTTGAAAAATGTAGGCAAATATTGAGCTTAAATTTCAAATTAACAAAATTCTTTTTATTCTAAAAATTTTTTAAAATTAAATTGTAGTTCTACAATTTCTAACTAAATGTATCCTGCCCTGAGTCGTTGAATACATATTGACATATTTTCAGACCAATCGATTGTATGACAGCTATACGATATGGTTATCCGACAAATTTTATGACTTTATGAAACAACATTATTTCATTGTCAGCTGTTTTTGTACTGTAATCAAAAAATGGTCAAGGCATAAAGAATAAAGGAATATTCAACCATTATAAACTCCTTTTGATCAGCTCTGTAGAGTGGTTCGATTGTCAAAAATGTTTGATTATATTTGATCGTACGTTTTGTTACATCTTTTTTCCCTCTACTATAAAACGAGCACCTAATTGACTACACTGGAAAACAGACTAAACAGCCGCTCCCCGTTTTTTCACGACTCTTATTGCACTATTTGAACAGTTACGGTAGAAGACAGGTGCTCGTTCCTGTGGCTAAGGTGAGAAAGCTGTGTTTTGGCAGAGGACAAGTTCAAATGAAGGTAGGTACATACCCCTTTACGACGTTCTGTAGTGCCTCACAAAATCTACAAAAAGTGTCTTCACGAACGCACATTTCAAAGTTTCTCGGCATTTGTTAATTTCTTTTTAAATTATCTGTGCAGAATTCATGAATAGCAGGTATGCCAACAGTGGCGCACAATACAGCCGTTCGACGAAAGGACATACCCAAAAAATGCAAATATTTATTGAATATTTTTGATTTTCATAATTAAATTTTCTCGAAACCTAAGCCAGACTGCGAGTCGCTACTTGATATTTTATTCGTAATTCGCTGAGGTTTACCAATGTATTTCAATTTTAGATCGAGGGGACACAGTTTTGATAGAGCCGCCTGGATTTCGTTTGTACACAAAAAAAAAATTATGTTTTCAGAAATACAAAGAAAGCAATATAAAACTTGTAATGAAGAACAGTGCTTGAATTGGTCTCAACGCACGATCCTGAAAAGATTGAATTTCGTATACAAATTGTAAGTAATCTCAATGAGAAAAGGAAAGAGACAAAAATTTTCATCGAAAAAACTTAAAAATATAAATAGTCCCTAGACGTTTGGCACGGGGTGGATTGAACGTTATTTAATCCCAAACGGCTAGGCTTGTAATATAATATAACTTTATAAATAATATCCAGATTTCTAATATTTTTTTATTAAAAAATGTTTGATCTTAAACATACATTTGATATGATCGAAAATATCAGTTTGATATTTTCGAACGGTCATTTC
Organism: Lordiphosa mommai; assembly: GCA_018904225.1. Classification (NCBI taxonomy): domain Eukaryota; kingdom Metazoa; phylum Arthropoda; class Insecta; order Diptera; family Drosophilidae; genus Lordiphosa; species Lordiphosa mommai. The sequence continues at coordinate 45,294 of JAEIFT010000267.1, read as the reverse complement.
ACCACTTATCGGCTTTTTATCTCTGTAGGCCAGGTGGTTTAGTAGTACTGGTTCAAAGGTGATAGCTGCGTCGTGGTTGTCGTCGTGTGGCGTGTTGAAGAAGAGTCAGAGAGGTAGTAGAGGTTTGAGTGTATGGAACATATATTTTTATACTGGAGACAAGTAGTTTTGGGGCACGCCCGCCTCCAAATTTAAAAACGAAAAATAAATGAAGGTTGAAGAATACAATTAACGAGAACATCGAAGGAAGATATAGAGCATAGTAAAGAAAATAACAACGCCAACAACAACGTCCATGGAGAACTAGAGAAAGAGAGAGGGCGAGAAGGCAATAGCTAACGGTATCCCATGACCTTAAGTGAGGATAAGAGATGGGCTTGGTCGGGGGGATCACGCAATCCAATATAGATCGTTTTGTTAAGGAAATTATATCAAATTTTATAATTTTACGGGTTTGTAGTACTAGCATACATTGTTTTTGACCAGATGAACGTGGTTGAGAGTGCCCCCCTAGATTTTGAAAAACCTCACACTTTAAAGTTGTTTCGTACAAATTATATTCAGTGGGCTTGTTTCTTACTTTTTGATATGAAAAATGTATTGAGTCCCAGATCATATCTTTTTTTTCTGGTACGTGCACTTTAAAATTTCTGTGTATGGTCTCAGAAAGGATTGAAGTGAGAACATTCGGATTGATTGGATTGGGCCAAGATTAAAAAGCTTGAATTGTGAACAATATCCTTAAGAACGAGCTTGAATTTTGAAGCCCATGACAAGCTGAAACTACGAATAAAAGTTTGAATTTATCTGTGTACTTTATAAAATTCAATGTGCAAAATATCTTGAACGGCGATATGTTGAGCCATTTTTTTTTCAGCTTCAAATGCAGAAAAAAGTTATGTTTGCAAAAAACAGTTGGTTGCAATTATAATATGTAAGAAAAAACCATATTTTTCGTTACGTACGTCACACAAGCCAAAAGAGTTTTGAAATGTGTTTTAACATTAAAGGCTACAGAATTGGTTAAACTAAAAGTTGGTATAGCTTGGGAGCACCTTAGCTCAGTATAAAGCTATTTGATGGCTATTTGAAAATCAAAGTTTTTTGAGCAACAAAATTTTTTTACAAAGTAGAACAACATTTGTGATGATTTTGGGGAACTTAGGAGGGTCATAAAGAGTTTTCCTCTACATATTCTTAAAGGTAAGAATGTAGACTATTTATTTTTTAATATTTTGTTGATTAAGTTGGCGCAATTTTAAAACTTGACTTTTTTTTTGGAAATGCCTATTGACTTTATGGGGTTCGGAGATGCTTCCTTTTAAGCGTTACAAACAACACACCAAATGTCTACACACTTAAGCTGTGTCAACTGAAAAAAGAGCGCGGTAATCGCCTATTTTAAGTTATTTTGGAATATGTGAATCTATATTATTGAGTATGGCATAGAAAAAGGACTTGAAGCCGTTCGGAAAACAACATAAGAGTTTCATAAAACAGTTTTTCGCTTATTTTCCGTCTATGGGGGTATATTTTCAATAATTTAAAAGTCACTTTTATATCCATATTTTTGTAGGTCCAGCTTAGAGCTAGGAGCTAATCGCTCGGAAACTAAACGTTTGAACATACAACCCATTTTCCTCCAAGGGGGTAAATTTTCTGAAAGGTTGGTATGCTGTCATTGTTGAATTTTCTTATAGATCTTTGAAGTTCAGGTTAGAGCTAATCGCTCGGAAACTAAACTTATCCACCCTGAGGAGTTGAAGGGAGAGAATTAAGAGAGATGATAAACAACAAAATTTTAAACAACAGTTTTCAGCGAATTTTCCACATTTTCCGACAGGGAATTTTTTTTTAACTCCGCCTTACTGCTCAATTTCAGCAGAAGATAAAACTTCTGTGAAATTGTTTGTAGTGGAAAGTCCCAGGTCCCCTGTTTAAGTACAGAATTCTTGATTTTTTCTGAGGTTTTATCTTTTTTAGCAAATATTTTGAATTTAAATGAGGATGCATTCTTCTTCTATACATGGCAGACTCTTAATTACACTTACTTACAATAGTTCCTCTACTTTGTTTTAATAATAATGTTATTATTTTTGCAATGCCTAATTATCAAAAAATGTTGCGTTTTCTTAAAGCAGTCTGCACGGGGCACATCTTCCCTTTTGTTTTAAGTTCAAATTTTGTTGCCCCTTGTTTTAACTTTGCCACCTCCGGGCGATGCCTCATTATTACGAAATTTTAGCAACAATTTGAAGCTTAAAGTTTGATTTATTTATAAATACGCTTTGACCGAAACGGGGTGGAAAGAGAATTGTTTTGCTGGCAACTAACAAGTTGCAAATTAAGCTAAAATGTGTATTTTGGCAAAAGTGCATGAGGAGGAGGCAGGGGGGGGTGAGGAATCACAACTTGGCCAGACACTTGCATACATACAAATACAAGCATGTAAACGAGCATAAAAACCGCAGGGCCAAACGCACTAACAAGCAGCAGTAATCAGCAGTAACAACAAACAGAAAAACAAAACTGAAAGCAAGTGGGAGTTGCACATGCAACACACACAGGAAATTACATGCACAGGAGCTAAAAAACAATGGCCGAGAGTCTGGCAAGCTGCTCGTCATCGTCATCATCATCAGCTGCAGCAGCAGTGAGGACACACCGCAGGCTATTGACCCAATTTCTAGGCAAACAATGGGACAAGCAAAAAGAAATGTCGAGCTTTAGCCAAAAACCACTTGAAATTCCATATCGTACAAGTCGGTATCTGGCCCTGGCTACAACTCCGGCCAGTGGGCAGTGTGCCAAATGTTTACCACATGGACAGCGACGCCTGCCCGGCAAAATAAGTGAAAGTTTATTACTTACAACTTCTCGCAGGCGCCGCATTCCAGCCAAGAAAATCAATAAAATGCAATTGCAAACCAAATGACCCATATAACCCAAGGAGCCACCAAGCAAGCAGCTATAGCTTGCCTGCGGCTGAGCGTAATTGTGCCAAATTATAAATTATTTCGAATTTGCCAGGGCGCAAACGAGTTTGCTGTGAGGGTCAGGGGCAGAGGCAGCGGTGGGTGCGGCATGCGGATACTTACTCCAGTGCCTGCAATTAATTTTGTGCAGCGCCCAATTGAATGCCAGATCAGTGGGCGTGTGGGCGTGGGCCAAAGGCTAAGCGCATAATTTAAATTTCTAATTAACAGTCAAATAAATTGTGCCAGCTGCCAGCGTTGCGGCAATTGAGCCAAGCCAAGTGATTTTATGGCCCAAAATGCTCATTAAATTAACGACAAATTTGCGGCCATAGACAAATGCAACGACGACACCAAGGTGCAGCAGGATTCTGCATTGGCTTTACGAGCAGCCGTAAAATGTTGATTGCTTTCTGAGGTTTTTCTTTTAATTATTTGTTTACCCAATGAAGTGGTAACAAATCAACCATAGCATACTTATTGGGGCGAGACTTTAAAAGCTTGGAGCGGGGCTGCGAAACCTCTGAGAATACGAATGGGCACTCATTTTTAGAATCAGTTTCACGGAGCAGGTAATACTAAGATGCAAATTCTCCATTTTTAATTTACTTATGTGTCCCTCCATAACGTATAATCGGAAAACCTAACTCTCACCATCTGATTATTGAATTATTTGCTTAAAATAATCTTTGCTCCATTTCAAGCGATGTCAATTTTTGAAATTCAATAAAACTTGTCACAAAAATTACACATGGCAACAAAATTAAACTTCTTTCAGTTTATTGAATGGTTGGTGATTATTCTAAAAGACTTTTAAGTGCTTACACGAATCTGTTTACCAAAATGCTCCATCACATCTGAATTTTTGGAGTTTGAGCCTATTGTTGGTAAAAGTGCCTATTTTGACCATATTAACGCATGTTTAGTGGGCAACCAATACATCTGTTTTGAATCTCTTTGATTTTATCGTAAAAATTACCCCAAATAATTTTGTGATTTTCTTAAACGAAGATATACCATTCAGAATGCATGTGTTCGAATTTTCATAATGTCTGACTTAACTTTGCTGTCTAAAAGTATGCTAAGCTAAAAATAGTACATCGCCTAGTATTTTGTATTAAATTATAATGAAAGTTCTTAACGACACCCATAGCATACTTGTGGGCAAGGGAACATTTGGTCGGTTCGAATACTTGTATTTAAAATGGTATATCTTCGTTGAAAAAAATCGCAGAATTGTGTGGGATGATTAAATTTAAAGCTTAAACAATATATTTTTCGATAATGCAAAGGGGGGGTAAAAACAAACGTATAGGTTGCCCACAAAACATGCGTTAAAATGCTTATAAAAGGCACTTTTATCAACTTAAGGCTCAAATTGCAAAAATTTCTGACGTGAGGGATTATTTTGGTAAATAGAATCGCGTTAAGCACACGAAAATCATCTAGAGTCAGCAACACCATTTTTATAAACTGGATCATGTTGCCTAGTGTTATTATTCGGCGCTAGGAAGGTAGGCGCTAGGGCCTGTTCCCCTTTTCGACTTCGATCAAATCATGCGGAATCGGTATTGGTAAATTTTCTGGGTCCGAAAACCGATTGTGTTATTGGGCGAATAACTTCATATTTCCATTTATCTTTATTCGACTTTCTTGATGGCTAAATGAATAAACCATACTCTCAAATCATTTCTTGAAAATAAGAACCTTCACCAATTCCGATTGATCGAATTCGGAAACGAGAAAAGGCCTGAATATTGTTGTTATTGTTCTCTCTTCCGTTTGTAACGTTATAAAAAGTGGGTGCGTTTATAGATATGCACCAGAGCTAAGCATACAAATAGTTACTGTTAGAAACAGTGATACCTTTTGTGAAGGGTCAAAAAAGATAAAACGTAGTCTACACCAACTTCAAATAAATTAAATAATCGAGCAAGGTGTAAGTGGAAACATACGTTTATACACACAATATTTATCATGATAAATGCCCCTAAAAGTATGCAAACTTTATTTTTTTTAAATTTTGATTGGAGATTTGAGCGTATATATCCATAACCGATTTTTATTCTTTTTTTCTTGCAACTTATTTACTACGTTTATACACACAAAATTCATCATGATAATTGCCCTTAAAAGTATGTTATAATTATCTATTTAAAGGAGTCGCTTATGGAAAGCCTCATTCATAGTTTGCACTGTGCATTTGTTCATCATGTCCGTAGCAGATATAGTAATACAAAATAAATTATAAAAGAGAAATGTTCCTTAATTATTCCTAATCCAGAACATAGCTTGAAGGGCAATTATCATGATAAATTTTGTGTGTATAAACGAGGTGTTTGATTCCATTGCGCAACCCCTAAAACTTATTTTTGTATACGCTATATAAACCCCAAAATGCAACTTTTAAGGGAGTGAGAAAATGAGCTTACATTTTTCATACGATTGGGGGATACCCTAATGTGCATTGAATCAGTTTATCGGTACCAGTTCCAGTTACAGTACTATTCCCTGATTTAGACTATAATTTTGCGGTAAAATTGTTTTTAGCCTGAAAGTAGTTTATTTCAATTCAAAGTTATAAAGCATCAAATGTATCCTTCAACTTTAGCACTTTGTGTAACACTTTTTTCCACACACCGACCCCACCCCACTCTGGCACTCTCCGGCGTCAAATATATGTTTCTGGTTCGATACTTTCTCCCAGTTAACATCCCCTTGATTGGCTTCTAAATGCATTGCTAAATCTTTTGTGCAAATTGCCATCTGTATGAATGTGCGTATTGTGTGTGTGAGTGCATGTGTTTGGCTTGTCTTTGCTTTTTACAATTGTTGCATTGTTTTCGTATAATAAAATTAAACTTATGCACTTTCGAGTTACGTGTTGCCCCCAAGGGGGTGTAAGTGGGTAAGTGGCAAAAGATTGAAATGAGAGCAAATACAGGCGAACTGACATGCAGCTTATTGGTTGCCTCACTGCGCGCGTGTGTGTGTGTGTGTAAGTGAAATGAAATGGAATGAATTGCTTGCCAGTTGAGGGCTCCGCTGCTTCTTACTGAGAGGGTTTACCAAACGACAGATAAAGCTAAAAGGGGCGCCAACGCAATTTGCTCGAGGTCAGTTTTCCTGCAATTCCGTTGATAACTTATGTCATTCAACAAATGAAGTTGACATGGCTGCCCCATTCTCCATGTAAACTAACTTTGACCATATTAAAGGCCAGCAAACCGCCTGTCAATTACCTAATTGAAAGCCAAGACTTCAAATTTTGACTCCCGGCCTCTCTAGGGCTTCCTCGCTGCTGCATACGCTTATAAGTTCCAATTCAAGCCTTGCTCACACTCAAACCTTTTTGCCATTTCAATTTAGTCTTTGACATTTTCCCTCTGTGTCAAATGCAAATTGAAAAATCATCGTACCCAGCCAGGGCAGCAAATGAAATCAACAACAGAACGAGCGAAGCTGCCGGAAGCGTTTTGCCTGACGCCCAAACTAATATTGAGGCAGGCGTGCAGCGAACGGCTTCCGCCAGGCGGCAGCTACATATTCGTACGAGAAGCCAAACCAAGTGCCTTAAGCGGCAACAAGAGTCGCATTTTTTGGCACGCAAAAGCGTACAAAGTTTTGGCACTGGCTCAGTTTGATGTTGTTGTTGTTGTTGTCGTTGGCAAAAGTTGCTTGTTAAACAGCGGAAACGGAAATGCCAACAGTCGCACAAAGGCAACACTATGGAGAGCAGGGGTAGCGGGGCCAGCATTTTGAAAAGTGTAAATCAAACTAATTGAATGTTTTTGCTGAGCGCACAGCCGGTGCCAGAGACATGGACCTGCTGCAAAAAAAAAAAAAAGCAAAAACAAACGGTACCGTTCCTTGCGCCAACACATTGATAAGAAATTCAATTCCATTTGCTGCACAGCCAGCCATGATCCTGGCGAACGCGAAATAATAATGGGATGGATTGGTAATGGATGGAGAATATGACATACGAGTACACTCAGGAAAAAAATCAGAGAAAAAACAGATATACTTTTATATGTGAAAATTATAAATTTTCCTATTAACTGCTTTAAGGCGGGTCTTCTACCTTTGAACAGGGTTTTATTTTAAAAAATTCCAGAGGGAAAACTATAAGAGCTTTTTCAATTTGGTTTTTTGTTTTGACATTATTGTTTAACAAATTATATAAAAAAAATATAATAAAAATGTTTGCAATTCGAGGGCTGTTCCAAAAGTTATCGGCCTGCCAATTAAGGTCTCCTAAAAAAGGTGTTGAGGTTGTAGCCATGATTCCGGGACTACAGGTTATCGAAAATGAAATCGGTAAATGAGGTTATGATCAGAATTGATGTAAATCTGGCCTGTATCTCAATCATATTTTTCAATAATTTTTTAGAAAAAAAACTATATGGAGTTTTTTTGTTCAATTTAAAAAAAAAGTAAAAAAATGTTTTTCCTCCTGATTTAAAGATTTATAAAATCGGTTCAGTTAGGTGTTTCGGAAAAGTTTAAAGAAAATGGCTTTATCTGCTAAACTATTTTGAATATTTGAAAATGGTTTAAAGGGGATGAAAGGGGAATGTCCAAGCTATAATAATAAGGTAAAATAAAAAATTCGAAAAAAAAAATTTCAAAGGTAGAAGACCCCCTACTGGGTAATGATAATAAATTTCACTTCATTTATTTAATAAATATAAAATTAATTTTCTTGGCAATGTGTCACTTATTTACAATAAAGTATTTGAAAGGATCTGCATTGAAAACATTTGAATAAGTTTCCAGCTTAAAGCTTTCATAAGACAACTAAAAATTTTCCCAGTGTATGTACATTTTCTTTGGTCTGGTATAGTCTTATAGTCATTTGCTCTCCTGCATGGCTTAATAATCACGATTGGAAATGCAACATAAAAGTTAACAAACGTTCACCAACCCTTTAGAAATGTTGTTAATTAACTTAAACAGTAATTAGAGAAGAAAATGTTACCTGGAACTAATATCTATTCATCTGTTACCCGTGTTGGCTGCGCTTAGTCCACCTGTCAAAGAATCGTATGTAAATGGTTTTTACGAGATTTATGATAGTTGCTCTACAGAACAAAATCTGATTTTCTTTAGAGAACCGTATTAAAAACGGGTGTGTGTGTTTTTATTTTGTTTTTCTCTGATTGCGACAGCAGCAGAGAAAAATAAGCAAGCAGAAAAAATAGATGTTTATACACCCTTGCAGTTTCTTTAATTTAAATAAGCAAGGGTTTTTCAGATTTGCTTACATAAATTTCTTTTTCGCTTAAAACAAGTTTAGTTTAAGCTGAGCAATTGTCTGACCAAACCAGAAGACCCTTGTTGCATATATTTATCCAATTTTGATCAAATCCCAGCAAAATTGTGTAGAAGCAAATAACATTCACGATTAACAAGTATAAACATGCTAGCATTTAAAATAAATAAGTTTTTCTTACTAGAACTAGTTTTTGAACCGATCATTCCTATTGATAAAGCCGTCCGATTTTGATCAAACTTTTCAGAATTATGTAGATGCATTTAAAATGAATAAATACTAAGTTTGGAGACGCTACCATTAAAAACCAAAAAGTTTTTCTGACTAGAACTAGTTTTTGGACCGATCGTTCCTATGGCAGCTATACGATATAGCCTTCCGATTTTGTTGAAACTTTTCAGAATTGTAAAAATGCATATTGAACTAATAAATAACAATTTTGGAGACGCCAACATTGAAACAAAAAAGTTTTTCTCACTAAAAATAGTTTTTTAACCGTTCGTTACAATGGCAGCTATATGATAAAGCCGTCCGATTTTGATCAAACTTTTCAGAATTATATAAATGCATATTGAATTAATAAATAACAAGTTTTGGAGACGATACCATTAAAAAAAAAAACTTTTTTCTTACTAGAACTAGTTTTTGGACCGATCGTTTCTATGGCAGCTATATGATATAGGCGTCCGATTTTGATCAAACTTTCAGAATTATGTAGATGCATTTATAATGAATAAATACTAAGTATGGAGACGCTACCATTGAAAACAAAAAAGTTTTTCTCACTAAAACTAGTTTCTGGACCGATCGTTCCTATGGCAGCTATACGCTATATCCGTCCGATTTTGATCAAATTTTCCAGAATTATGAACACTTGTGTAAAATTATTAAATAACAAGTTTGGAGTCTGTACCATTAAAAATTAAAAAGTTTTTCCTACTATAACTAGTTTTTGAACTGATCATTCCTATGGCAGCTAAATGCTATATTAGTCCGATTTTTATTAAACTTTTCAGAATTATGTAGTTGTATGTAAAATTAATAAATACCAAGTTTGGAGACGCTACCATTGAAAACAAAAAGGTTTTCTTACTAGAAATAGTTTTTGGACCGATCGTTCCGATGGCAGCTATATGATATAATCATCCGATCCGGCCGGTTCCGACAAATGTGCAGGCTATATTTAATTCTAGCCAAATTTCAACCCAAAACCATTTCCCATTGTCACGGAAATCTTGTTCGGTTGTTTTTGAGTTGAGTTCGGTTCCGGTTCTGGTTTTGACTTTCAATCAGTTCATTTTGGTTTAGAGTTCCAGTTCCGGTTCCGATTTGACACCCCAATAATAACTCTTATATTCCGTTCCTTTACTACAAAAATCTTTTTTGATTTTGATGGATTATTATATGCTTGCCAACAGATCTGCCTATATCATATAGCTGAAAAACTTGATTTGTTTTTAAGCTAAGTGCTCTCTTAATCTGGAATCTATATCCACTTGGAAGGATCAGTTGGAAAGAGCATTTGTAAGTGTATTAAATCTTTGGCATAGACGAAGATAGATTTATCTTCTCGTTTTTAGTTATATGAAAGAAAACTAAGGCTGAGTTCTCACTGATCGACATGATAATCTAGTAAGCCTTCATGTTGTATTGTTTTTAATGTCAAATGACAAGCTATTCACAATGAAAACAAGACAACAGTGTGAACCCAGTCTAAGAAATATTACAATTACCCAATCGACGACAGTTAGTAAATATGACGAACACTTCTGCTATGCTATCCAAACTTTTTAAGCTTATTAAACCTCCCCATTCTTCCTTCTATTTATGCCATTTAAAATGCAAGCCTCAAGGTCCAAGCAAGCTATGCACTCAACTGTATAAAAGGCGTAAAAATGTCCAAGAACCTTAAAAAGCGGTTGAATGATCCCTCTGTTTTCTCACGCTATTTACTTTCGCTTTGGCATCCGTTTGTTTGGTTTAAAGCCGTTGGCCACTTCAATTATTTCAGGCTCCATTGCATTGGTAGATGTGTCACGGAAGGGACAAATCAAACGCACCAAGCCACAAGGGTGGCCAAGGATACAGGCGACTTGTGCCTTGTTTTTATTCAATTACCAGTTTGAGCTCAGTAAGCAGCTGCAGTCGTCGTCTCCTTGTTTTATTTTATTGTAATTCAAGTTTAAGTTTTAAATTGTTTGGAAGCAATAAAAAGTTTATCAAGTGTAAACCAAGAGGCAGTGAATTCAGTCTCTGACTTTTGGTCAGTCTCAGTGTTAATTGTTTTGGGTCAAACTAGGCTTTAAGTTCGCTCAAGAGAAAAAAAGGGAACAAATGCGAAAATGGTGCCACATTTCAATGAACTAAGCTCTGCTGGACTTCACTCAAGGCAAAAAAGTAATGCCAAACAATGGCCACGCACACACACACTCGCACAGCAAATAAATCAATTGGCTTTGGCTAAAACGTTTGAAATTGATTTCAAGTTCTTTGGCCCATTGTTTTTATATGCAACAAAGGGACAATTTTTCATTTCAAACGACGACAACAATAAAAACAACAGCCACGCACTTACACACACACACATGTGGTCGAGTCCTATGCATGTAAATTGGTCGCATTGTTTTATGAGCTCCCGTCCAGGCTAGGCTCGCAACGCCTTTTGTTCTTTCCTGCTCCAGCACTTTGCCCTTGGCCGTTGGCCATTGATTGTCAATTCAGTTTAAGCGTCGGCCATAAATTCAACAAATGAGCAGAAGCGGCCGCAGCCCAATTCTTCCTAATTCAGTGAAATTCACGAAAAACAATTTTCAAATTGTTTAAAGGCCACAGAAGACACCGCCCCCCCCGCCTTATACATAGCATTCAGATAAATGGCATGAAATTTGGGATTGAATGAAATAAACTGAAATCAAACTACACCAGAATCTGCACATACTTGGGCTTACATGATTAATATCAACGCTTTGTTGGACTGGGCGAGATAGTCAAAAGACTATTTTAATTAAAGATTTAAATCATTGACATTTGAAACCCAAAAAATCACAAATTCAAATGTTATGAACATTATTCAACTTCAAACAACTGTAAAATATAAAGTAATTGACTAAATTCAATAAACCAAAGTTTTTCTGGACATCTGGAGTTCCCTTTATTGAATTAAAATATTGTGGACAAAAAAACGAACATCAAAATTTTATTTTTGCAAAATTTCGTAGCCGAACAGCAAAGCGTGAAGTGTATTGGCCGAGAGAGTAATTTCGAACTCGCTGTCCGTTTTTTTTCGCTCTTTCAATTTGCCATTAGAAATCCGTACATACTTTAATCGCGATGAAGGATAATTTGATTTTCCTGTAGGATCCGAACTTGAGATAAGAATTCTGCGATTTTTCCAAATCTTTCGAACTTCTTCGAAGCACAAAAAAATTAAATCATTTTTTGTGAAGAATCTATTTCTATTGAATAATCCCAACTAAACACAAAATTCGGATAGTTATCGATATGTTATCGATACATTTTTAATTTTTTTTAAAAAGGTACCTCCACTTAAATTCTTAAAGCTTTGTAAGTTTTAAAAAAAAATTAGAGAAAAAATTTAATAAAGTTGGTTTGTTCCTTTGGGGAAAAATCGACTTACATTTTGTCGAATAGTGTTATCACTCACTGTTTAAGATGAACTAGCGCCGAATATGCGGGCATTCTTGTTCTAAAGCTATAAGGCAACACAACTGGCCTTTATTGACGTTAAAAGAGAAGTGAGTTTCATCCGTGTAACCATTGCAACCTAACCTAGAATTATGTAAACTAAAGGATTTTTCTTTACTTTTGAAAAAGTAGGCAACTGCCTATCACTAAAAATCACAAGAAGCCAAGTATATTACTGCCGATTGGACTTCCAATGTTTGGTCATTAGACATGTCACACACACATCCACTTGATGTTTACATTTTGCTGAGCAAAACATTTTGATTACGCATACGCCAAGTGAGCCGATGAAAACGTTAGCTGCTTTGACAAGCGCATCAAATGGCCATAAATAAAAGTAAACTCGTCAGCTAGTCGTCACTCAATTGGGAGATGGATTTGTTGGCTGTTTGCATTTCAACGCTTTGGCTATGCCTAGCTCAAAGCTTGGGCGAGGGGATGCCACTATGCCGGGATTGCCATATAAATGTGAGATATCCTGAAAATGGTCTGGATGTTATGGCATTGCCCAAGCAACTAAAAATTGTACGCATCATAAACCAATACAAGAGACTGACTTTGGAGCAGCTGCAGCATCGCTCGCTACACAAGCTACGGCACGAGGACTACAGTTTTATAGTCAAGTTAAAAGTTGGAAATGCAACGCTCTGCAGCGGGGTCTTGGTAGCGCCACAACTGGTGATTAGCTCCAGCAGCTGTTTGACTAAGACAAATATGAAACAGCTAAAGGTGCTGTCCAGAGGAGGTCAGACTCTGGCCCTTAGTCAAGTTCAACAGTTCGAAACGTACTCGGAGCTAAGCCTGCTTACACTAAAGACAGCAGCGCTGGGCCAACCTATTGATTTGTGTGAGCAACCCCTTAAGATGGGCAGCAATGCCACCATGCTAATGGCCAGTTCAGATTTGTCCTACTATGGACGCAGACGAACTCAGCTTATCTCCAATCAGGCATGCAAGGCCAGCTATTTGGAGGATGAGTCCGTGTACATAACCCGCAACATGTGGTGCCTGAGGAACTCTTTGAAGCCAGAAAAATGTGCAACTATTGGAGGGGATGCTCTAATAGTGGGTGGCCAGCTGTGTGGTCTGAATGTCTATGGCTCGAGGTGTCGGGCGCATACACTTAATGCTGATCTCTATGTAAATCTAAGCAAAATGCGCTCATTTATCAAAGATTTTACACTCAGAAAAAACAATGTGTCAACTTCTATTTCTAAACTTACTCCGTTATTTGGCAATTCCATACGTCAGAATTCATTTCAACTTTGATCTTGAGCAATGGAACAAAAGTGAATCAAACTCATAATTCAACAAGTAAGAAATATAGAGTAACATACTCTGTACCTGTTTGTATATAACTGATAACTTTAAAGTGTGGGGTCACACAAACTGTGCAAGTGCTGCCCATCACAATTACGTGCAGTGCTGTCCAGCGTAATTATTCGATTTGCTTATAACTCAAATATCGTTCATCTGATCTGGACACGATGTATGATGGATCAAGAAGTAATGACGATTAAAATATATGCCTAAAAAGTTCAAACAATCTGTCTTTAAAATTGTGGAAGATATGCGATTTTTTTTAAATTGTGGAGATGGCAACTCTAATTTCGTTTATCTGATCGGAAAACGATGTATAGGGGCTCGATAAGTATTGATGAGTAGAATATATGTCTAGAAGATTCGAACAACCTAACTCCAAAATTGTGGCATATTTGAGGTGTTTTTCAAATTGTGGGGGTGGCAACTCTACTATCGTTTATTTGATCGGAAAAGAATGTATGGGGATTCGATAAGTAACGATGAGTAGAATATATGTCTAAAAGGTTCGAAAAACCTTACTTCAAAATTGTGGGATATTGGAGGTGTTTTTCAAAGTGTAGGGGTGGCAACTCTACTATCGTTCATCTGATCGATAAGTAGTAATGAGTAGAATATATGTCTAAAAGGTTTGAACAACATAACTCCAAAATTTTGGGATATTTGAGATTTTTTTCAAATTGTGTGGTCGGCAACTCTACTATCGTTCATCTGATTGGAAAACGATGTATCGGGGCTTGATAAGTTATGATGAGTACAATATATGTCTCGTGGGATATTTGGTGTTTTATACGTTATGTGGTAATATGTTCGTGCATGTATAAGAGGAAGAGACAAAGTAAATGATGGAGAGGTAGTGTTGGGGTCTTAATAGACTAGACCAGTGTGAGTCGTGACGCTGCCCCAAAGAAAAAACCATCCAAATTTGGGTTGCTGGCCCGGAATTATAAAACGACCCATCCGAACAGAGTACGAGGAAAAAACATAAAAGAAAAGAGGACTAGCCCAGCACGAAGATCAACGATGAAGCCCGAAAATTATATACAATTTTGAGAAGAAACGAACCTTTAGACTGTATTTATCATCATTACTCGATCCGCCATACTAACTACGATACTAAGTGAGTTGCCACCCCGAATTGAAACCACAATTTGGGCATGTTTATAAAATTCTGAAATAAACTTACCCGAGTAACGGGTATATCGAAGTCGAGCAGGGCCGACTTCAACTTACGCTCTCGTTCAAATTGTGAGGGTGGCAACTCTACTATTGTTTACCTGATCGAAAAATGATGTATGGGGGCTCGATAAGTATTGAGTAGTATATATGTCTAGAAGATTCAAACAACCCAACTCCAAAATTGTGGGAGATATAAGGGCTTTTCCAAAATATGGAGGTGACAACTCTACTATCGTTCATCTGATCAGAAAATAATGTATCACGGATCGATAAGCAATGATGATTATTAAAATATATGTCTAGAAGGTTCAAATAATCTATCTTTAAAATTGTGGGAGATATAAGGTCTTTTCCAAATTGTAGGGGTGGCAACTCTACTATCGTTCATCTGATCAGGAAATGATGTATGACGGATCGATAAGTAATGATGATTAAAATACATCGCTTGAAGATTCAAGCAACCTAACTCAAAAATTGTGGAAGATATTAAGTTTTTTCAAATTGCGGGGGAGGCAGGGGGCGTGGCAAAAATAAAAATTAAACTTGATCTGTCTGCAAGTATAAGAATAATATGTTCCATACACTTCAAACCTCTAGCTCTTACCATCTCTGAGATCAGCGTTCATACGGACAGACGGACATGTCTATATCGACTCGGCTATTGATGCTGAACAAGAATATATATACTTTATAGGGTCGGAGATGCTTCCTTCTGGATGTTACATACATTTGCACAAACCCAATTAACTCTTGGTACCTTCGGTACAGATTATAATAATGAGTTCTAAAAATCTGATGTAATATGAAGTTATATATATTTTTTTTACAGTTTCAAGTGGATGCCGTTTCAAGTACACAAAATTTTGAACAGTGTATTAAGCGAGAAAAGTTTAATGTGCCCTGACTGATTAGCGTGGTAAATGGTTTCAACTGACCGGGACTAGGGGTTAAGGTGACCAGTACGGTGCTTAGTATGCATCTCCAGTATCTGCTGCATGTATTCTCATTAATCTTGCAACTCGCATCAGCAAAAGCTACCAATCCAGTGCCCCAGTATATGGTTGGCCAAGTGCCGAACCCTGGTCAGCCATATCAAATTGTGCGCGTCATCGAGTATCTAGTGCCTTACCCCTATAAAAAGGCCTCAGCTAGAACTGCCACCGCCACCACCATCACTCCACAGCAGGGTGACAGTCTGGAGATTATTCCCGCTGGCGTTGAGGCTCTGTTTACCATGGAGTTGACTAGAACCACACCCAAGCCCAGGAATTCTATGAGTTTCTTACTTAAACTGCGTTTGCGTAATGTGAATATTTGCACGGGAGCCTTGATTTCGTCACGCCTGGTCCTTAGCTCCGCTCACTGTTTCCCCAAGAAGCCTCTGGCCAGAGAGTATAAAGTTCAGGCCACCCGAAGTCGCATATTTGCTGTGGACAGTGTAATCCTGCATCCTGACTCTGATCTGGCTCTGCTGGTACTTAAGGCCCGCCTGCAAGACTCTTTGCTCCAGCCAGCTGTACTTTGTAATGTCTCACTCCAGCGTCAGGCGAATGTTACCATGTACATGTCACAGAAGCATCTACGCTTCTTGCGCACACAAATCATTGGCAATGGCGCCTGCAAGCGTAGCTATGCCCAGGACGAGAACGCCTTCATTACCGAGGGCATGTTGTGCGCCCAGAATACGAACAAATTAAGCGATTGCCAGACAGCCAAGGGGGATCTGTTGCTGCATCAGAATCAGCTATGCGGTATTAATATTTATGGTTCCCACTGTGCGGAGGGAGCCGTCAATGGGGATCTCTATGCAAATGTTTACAAGGTCAGGGATTATCTAAAACGAATGATTCGTCGCTATGGTTAGGTAAAGAGGAGAAAGCATGTGAAATAAAACATTTTGATAAGTTTGGTACCTACGGAACTCAAGCGGAAATTATTTTTTTCAGGATTGAAGGAATACATTTTCAAGCTGGGATAGGTGAGTCTTTGTTTTATGGTTCAAAAAAGAGTCCTGTTGTTCTGGAATTTGGACGGTCGATCTTTTCTTAGTATTCCAGCATAACCAAATCTATCTTGTAATCTAATCTAATCTGTTAGTTACGTAGTACCCAATATTATAAATTCCTTTCATATCAAAAAACCAATTATGTTTCACATCAATAAGAAAAACAAATTTTTACCCATTCCAAAATCAAATCAATCTCGCTAAACAAACAGCAAACAACCCCCGTCGATTGCCTTTTTCTCAGCATTTAAACAATTTAAGCCGCTCTCTCTCTCCCTTTACCTTCTATTGACTATGTATGTACAATGTACATTGTACATATGTATGCATGTAAATTTCAGCGCACAAAAAAATTGCACACAAGAAAAATGAAAGCAGACACAAACAGCAGCAGCCACATCAAACCCCTAAAAAACTTCATGACAGCAAAAAGGTGTTACACTTGGCTTGAAATTTACACCAACAGTTGGTGGGAAAAGAGGAACAGAAGCTACACCGTTTGGCTTTAGCTTTCTGCTAAAATATGCAATTTTGTCATGAAATATGCACATGTCCGCTCAGGACAAGGACAAGCCGGCCAGCAACAACAATATAAATTTCACTAGCAACATAAATATAAATTAAACATTTAAAAAAAAAAAAAAGAAGAGCAAAATGTAAACAAAAAATGCAGAGATGTTGGTTCAACGGATTTGCAAATGCCCTGCCTGGAATCGTTTGTAAAAAATTTCGTGTTTTCAGTAAACAATTAAAGTTAACCAATTTCTATGTATCAATGTCAGTTCTGTGCACTTTAGTGGCTGAAAAGCGAACAACAGCGAAAGAAGCCACTAGTAAGAAAAGCTGAGCGCCTTATTGATGTGCCTTTCTTACCGCTTACTCTACACTCTCATTTATAGCTGGAATACATTTATTTCGGCACTTCATATAAAAAGACAGCTTTTCAAAAGCATTTAAGCTTTCAAAAGTGCTTCTATTCATATGAAGCATAGTGCCGAAATAAATTTTTATGACATCTGGAATAAGGCCTTTACTGATAAATATATCTAAGTAAGTAAGTGGGTAAACGTTTTAAAGAGCCAACGAGAGCGCCTCTATTCGAATTAAAAATCGTGCGCATTCGTGCTTGCTCGTGCTTTGAACCGAAAATGTGATAGATATATGTTGATTCCCAACAGGTAAGCAAAAAATTCAATATGGAAAATACTGGATTCTTTCTAAAGCTAAGCCAGCTTGATATTATGTTCAAAAAAGGCAGTATCCTTTATTTTTGTGTTCGTGCCTAACAAATTTTAGGTCGTGAGTGCTTGTATGTGCATTGAATGGTATGGAGCCGGCTCCAACATCCTTGCTAAAAAAAATAGTACGAGAAGCATGCACAAACCAAAACCAGTAAGAGCGCTGCCGTCAAGTGTCCCGTCTACAAAATAACCCGAACACTTGATATGGTGACTGCCGACTGTGACGAAGCTGCAGACGCGAGTCTGTAAATTTACTGTTGATCAAGGCTATAATCATACCATCCATCCATAGTGTGGAGACAATGGCCGTGTTCAGCAAAAGAACTTGCTCCCTGATCAATGATATATTTCTTGGTAATTTATGTAGTCTACTTTTGCCCTTGTGTTTAATATAATATTTACAGGATGCTTGTCAATTTAACATGACTCCCTAAAAGTATGCTAAATAATATGAGCAATTTTAATACGCTGTTCGTGTTCAAGTGTCTCTGCTGAACGCGCCCAATGCAGAACAAAATCTTGCCCAGAACGATCAGTGCTCATTGGTATGTCCGTAACTGTACATTCAGAAAAAATTTAAATTGCGAATGGAATTTATAACATTTAGTTACTAAAATTTCAAGTAATTTTTTGTTCTTGGCTGTACTTAAGTCTATAAATTAACGTTAATATTATTAAAATGTGAACAAACATTCTTAATCAAAAAAGTTTCTTACATACAGTTAGCCGAAAATTTCTACAAAAAAGCGTTTTTAATAAAGCACAAAAATTTCTTAGGTTACTTAACCTTTCAGACTTAAAATGCCTAGCCAAAAAAGTATGCAACACGAGGCTGTCCTTAAAATTCCCAACTGGTTCTATTACTTTACTTATGGACTAATGGCAGAATTCAGATCTACAGTTATACCTTTTTGGTCTTTGGTTGATTCATGGCAGCCATATTTAATTCGATCCAGTGACCTCTTTTCAAGAACAAATTGGAAACTGCTTAAGAGTTTAATGGATTTAAACCAAGAAAATTTGGTTCTTATTTTATGTAATTACTCTTGTTTGGTACCCAAATAAAAGGCGACGCAATGCGCAGCTTCGATATTATCAGTCAAGGTTGCTTTCCAATATATCGAACCAACATGGTAGCTCTTGATTTCTATAATTGCCAGAGCTTTCTATCGATAACTGTAAAATATGTAAGGTTGCGTTCACACTGTTCGACGCATGAGACATGATAATCTACTAGACCCTTATGATGTCTTGTTTTCATTGTGAATAGCTTGTCATTTGACATTGAAAACAACACAACATGAAAGCCTACTAGATTATTATGTCTTATGCGTCGAACAGTGTGATCGTAGCCTACGTATTGAATGTGGCCCTGTTTGTAGCCCTGAGGTTCGACTATTTAACGAGCTTGCGAAAATGCGCTTTCGGTTGCGCTACCTTGTAATTATTGTATTATGGGTTTCAAGAATTTTTTGACAAAAACTTTAGACTTCAACGAGGAATAATTTGATATTATTTTAAGTACGCAAATTCTTGTTTTAAGAGTTTATCAGAATTGTCTTAAGACTATATCGACCAAAAATATAATTAAAAAGTTCTAAAAAGTTTTAAAAGTTCTTAAAATAGTTTGAAAAGTATTTAATATATATTCTATTTCGGCATTGGGAAACCCGTACTGGAAATAACAACGTTCTACTTAAATCAAGTATTTATATACTTAATGTACTATTTACTACGCTTATGCTTATAAAAAATCATGCTTTTTGCCCCCTAAAGTATGGAAACTTTATTGTCTTTAATGATTATTTATTGAACGAGATAATTAAAAGTTAGTTATGGCAGCATCTTACATAATCAACATTGTGCCTTCACTCAAATTGTCGGACCAGTCAAAGGCATACAAAAATAATAATTGTTAAGGCTACTAAAAAACAAATATTTTCCTTAATTATTTATATTCATAAACATAGCATACTTTGAAGGGCAAAAATCATAAAAACTTTTGTACTTGAGTGTACCATTAATAGGGGCCTTGGCATTTGAGCAGCGCCCAAATCAATCGTCACACCAGTTGATACAGATACCGATCTATAGGCTGGACGTCTTAAAAATCATCATCTCAGATCATCTCTTTGGCTTAACCTAATTAAAATGCGCTGCGTTTCTGATTCTGCTCTGCTAATAAAGACACTTGTTTTCACAACTACAGCGTCTGTAAAAGTACCATAAATGTCATTACTTAAAATTAATAACCAATAAATTCACATTCCCCTTTACTAAAGAATTAATCAAACTCAAAGCCTAAACCGAACTCCCTTTTATTATAGCGCATTAAACACAACGGCTTTTCCCCATTGCCATATACACGCCCACAATTTGACATTCAAATGCAGCGAAGCCTGTCGAAACAATCACTGAAAATTTATGTACATAAAAATGTGTAATAAAACTAAAACCATGTTTGTGTGTCTAAATGAATTTACTTGCAATACCTGCCAACACGTTACAAAATATACAATCCCACTCAAGAGATAATTTTTTGCCTCCCACTGCCCCCCTTGGAAATGAAATGAAAAACTTCGATTTCAACACTCATGTGACGCAATAAAAACAATCAAACCAAAGTGTCTGTCCATTTCAGTAGTAAAATGTATTCCCAACACAATTGCTGGACCTACCACAAATATTTATTTGTTTGACAATTTTTATTGCCTACTTTCAAGCGGTTGTCGCTGTCGCCGGACGCACCGGAACAAAAGAAGAAGAGAAAAAAAAATTCAAAAGGCGTTAAAATGATTTTGAAAAACTTTTGCCTTACGTGACTTTGGGTCCTACATATTGTACCATTTCCGACCCAGCCGGCTGCTGACTGAATCGACTAGGTGGCATAAACAACAATAGCAATAACAACCTGCGCGAGCGGCGTAGGAGGAGGAAAGCGGTATAAAATAAAAGTTTTCCACTTAAGGTTTATGAAAAGTTTAAATCCACACCCGCCCCGCACCGCCAGGGGGTGCCACTAACATTCGCATTCACACGCGCCGCCACATCGGAAACGGAAACGACGGTCGAAAAATGATGAATACCGCCCCGCTCACTCGATACAAAACACACTCCAGAGTACAAACGACAGCTGGCAATGGCCATTATTTCCTCGGACTCTGTCAAAGATTTTCAAAGTTTGGCCAAGAGTTTAGGCCTGGGGGAGAATTCCCCAAATGCAAATAATAAAGTAATTGGCAACAATTTTCCCCAAGCCTGGTTACCTTTTTATGGGATTTGGAATAGACTTTAAAGCATTTACACCTGCCCGGTGACAAATGAGCAAAGCGACTTGATGTCAACCCTCAATAGAAGTGCTATTTCCAGCTAATTGCACACTGCTGACGTGCGGCTTCTTAATTGAGTGCAAGTCAAGCAAATCGCCTAATTAGCGCGGAAAAGGATATGCAATTTGCATGCCACAGGATGTCGCAGGACATTTGATATAAGTCGCTGTAAAAAGGAAATGAACATCAGGAACGAGGTTGAGCTTAATGATTTTTATATAAGTTGGCTAATGAGTGGAAGGGAATGTATTTTTGGTCAACTGAAAAACAGCAAATCGCAAGCTTTGACCCAGTACACCTTAACTAGTCGAGTAGCTGTAGCTATCGCTGCTCCCCCTGACGCTCCCTTTGCTGAAAAGCGTCTGCATAATTTCGATGGATTTGTACAATCTTATTGAGATTTTTAAAATAAAATTTCACTCAGCATATAGATTCATTTTTTACGCTTTGTACTGGAGTTGGGTGAGGGATGAGATTTCCGCGGGTCTCGCAAAAAATCCGGTCTTTTTTTTAATATTACGATTTTATTAAAAGTCATTAACATTTTTAGTATATTTTTGTATTTTTAATTTATATTTTTACCATTTTCATCTTTGGTCACACTGAATATACAAAAAACAGCTGTCATTCTTTTCACAGAAAAATTTCTTCCAGTTTGATCCAGATTTGTCTTTTTCTGTTTCAAGGCCACGTTGTCCGACTATTTGTTCTTCAATAAATCCTTATTTTTCTTAACGGACACACAAGAATTAGCTCATCTTCCTCCGTCAAATGCTAGCTTTATTTTTGGCTATCAATAATCAAAACAATTTGGACTGTTCTCGTTTCCGAATACGATTGATCGGATCTAATAAAGGTTCTTATTTCCAAGAAACGCATAAAAAAATTCGGTTTAAATATTTTGCCATCAAGACAGTCAAATGAAGTTGAACTTATTTGGCGAATAACACTATCGGTTTTCCAGTTCGGGAACATTTACTTATACCGATTCCGCATGATTTAAACGAAATGGAAAACGGAAACAGGCCTAAATAACAACAACCTATAATTAGTGTGACCGTACCACAATACCTAAAATTTAAAATCAATTTACATGAGAAAATCAATTGCCTAAAATCTACCTAGTTGGTGGATTTCGAAATCCATCTGGATTTACAAAAATAGAAATATAAAAAAGGCGCCCTAAGTTTCTGAATGTATTTCTTTATAATTTTTTTAAAAACAGGTTCAGGTTCGAGGGATCAAAAATGTAGAAGGTTCTGTTCATGGTCCTGTTTGGCCAATTTAAGAAGCCCGAATCGAACCGGTTCTTAGGGGTTCGGTTACGGACCGGTTTGCAGCCTTGGTTTAGGAATTATCTTTTTCAGACCATTGATCTAGCGGTGTAGAAGGTGGAGGGTTGTTTGGAATGTGTCTCTAAATCTTCTAAGAAGATACCCGCTCATGAGCCGTCTTCAGTTTTCAATCAGTCGGTATCTATGGAAAGCTCAAACTTCCTCTCCCTCCCTACTCCCGTCCTCTTTCTGCGGTCGTTCCATTGCCGTTTGCCTTAGCATTTATTCCCACTTCCATTAGGAGATGACCTTTGACCTAGGTGCAATACATACAATTCTTCCAAACTTAGCGGTGCGACTTAAGCCCCTTCCCTGATGTTTCCCTTCGAAAATCAACAATTTTGTATATTTTCCAGACTGCTAAAAGGCGCTCATATAGTAAGCCCATCAGCCAACGTGCCTTTAGAGTTAACCACGTTGACTTTTCATAGATTTAGTAGTACATTTTTCTTAGGGCACACAGCAAATCGCGCCACCACTTACACTGACTACGTGCCCCATGCAACTGTCGACTGTTTAGTATGCCACATGTGTTTATCTGCCCGCTTGGAGTAGGTGGCGTAGCAGCAGTGCATAATGAGTGTTATTTATATTTAAGCAGCTGGCAAAGGAGACAATCGTAAATAAAACGTTTTAATTTATAACTCAAATGATAATTTGGAAAATCATAAGGGACAACACACACACACATACACATGCAACATCTTACTTTTGACCACAGTCCCAATCAATCAAATTAAGCGGCTGCCCAGGGCTAAATCAGCACTTGAATTGATTTGGAGGCCATTGGATAAGGTCATCCTTTGACACTGGTACTGCTGCTCGGGGGCAGCCTGACAGCCAAATTGATTCAATCAGCTTCAATATGTTGGTGTTAAAATATTTAATAGCCCGCAAGACCCAAAACTAAATTGACTGTAAATGTCACGGCGTAAAGGTGAAAAATTTCAAACTTTAAATAGACATTCCAAAAGTTGTATGCCAAAAATGCTTAGACTGCGTTCACACTGTTCGACGCATGAGACATGACAATCTAGTAGGCCCCTAAGTTGTCTTGTTTTCATTGTGAATAGCTTGTCATTTGACATTCAAATCAATACAACATGAAACCAGCCTAACTAGATTATCATGTCTCATGCGTCGAACAATGTGAACTCCGCTTTACTGCTTTAATATCCATATTTAATTTGCTGTAGCTTCTTCAAATGTTATCGACTGACGAATAATTTCTTAATTAATATTCTGTATTCAAAATATGTCTTCAGAATATATCGGGTTCGATTAAAGAATTTCATGGACATAAATGTACTCATTTTAAGAATGCAAAGTCCTATTTTAAGAGTAAATTGGAATTGGTTCAACACTATTCCCAGCTTAAAGTAATCTGTACTAGTCCCAGATTCCTGATGCCAGATCCGAAATTCCAGATCCCAAATCCCAGATCCCTATGGGATCCCAGATCCCAAATTCCATAACCCAGATCCCAGTGTCGATCCTTTTAGAAAACAACGTTGTAAGCAATGTAAGTAAACGATGTTGAAAACAATCTTAAAAAAATAGTGTTGAAAACAGTTTACCTGTACCTGTACCAGTCCCATATCCCTGATCCCAGATCTTTGATCATTAATCCCAGATTCCATATTCCCAATCTCTGATCCCAGATCTTTGATCCTTGATCCCAAATTCCAGATCCCAGTGTCGATCCTTTTAAAAATCAACGTTGAAAACAATGTTAGAAAATAGTGTTAGAAATAGTGTTGGAAATAGTGTACCTGTACCACTCCCAGATCCCAGATCCTTGATCCTAGATCCCTGATCCCAGATCTTTGATCCTTGATCTCTGATCCCAAATTCCTGATCCCAAATTCCTGATCCCAAATTCCTGATCCCAGATCTTTGATCCTTGATCCCTGATCCCAAATTCCTGATCCCAGATTCTCAAATTCCAGATCCCAGATCCAAGGGTCGATCCTGTTAGAAATCTACGTAGAAAACAATCTTAGATAGCAATGTTGAAAACAATGTTAGAAAATAGTGTTGGAAATAGTGTACCTGTACCAGACCCAGATCCTTGATCCCAGATCTTTGATCCTTGATCCCAGATTCCTAAATTCCAGATCCCAGATCCAAGTGTCGATCCTTTAAGAAATCAACGTTGAAAACAATGTTAGAAAACAATGTTAGAAAATAGTGTTGGAAATAGTGTACCTGAACCAGTCCCAGATCCTAGATCCCCGATGCCAGATCCGAAATTCCAGATCCCAAATAACTTATCCCAGATCCCAAATCCCTGATCCTAGATCCCCGATGCCAGATCCGAAATTCCAGATCCCAAATCACTTATCCCAGATCCCAAATCCCTGATCCCAGATCCAAAATTCCAGATCCCAAATCACAAAACCCTGATCCCAGATTCCCAAATTCCAGATCCCAGTGTTGATCCAGTTAGAAATCAACGTTGAAAGCAATGTTAGAAAATAGTGTTGGACATAGTCTACCTGCACCAGTCCCAGATCCTATATTCCAGATCCCTGATACCTTTCCGAAATTTCAGATCCCAAATCACAGATCCCTGTGGGATCCCACATCCCAGATACCAAATCCCAGATATTCAACTGGCATTTTCTCCGCTACATTTTAGACCTTCTCAAAGTCGTAAAACAAAATAAGGTGAATTTAAATATGTAATTTTCCATACACATTTTTACTAAATTGTAAACCAAAACGTTAAGGTTTCATCGTTCGCATAGCTTGGTAGGACTTTCAATTGCTCACTTTAGCAAAAATTTAAATATGTAAGTTAACTTTTATTTTATGACCTTGGGCTGTGTTCCATCCAACCCACTCAAATCGCTGTTAGCCCTAAACTGCACTCATGCTTATGAAATGCCATAATTTCCAGGAACTTTTCAATGTTTTGCCTGTAATTACAGACACGCGCTGCTGCTGATGCTTCTTATGGTGAAGTGTCTTCTTTGCCATAAAAATAAATAAGCGCTCGCTGGCAGGTCGGGCGCACATTTCATTTTCCAGATACAAATGACAGTCATTAGCTGGGAATTACTTTTCGTTCGCTTTGGGCCTGCCAACTTTAAAGTAATTGCCCGAAATGCCAAATGAAATTTCATGTATTTTTTTATTTGAAGGCAAATCAAATCACTTGCAATGCGCTTAATTTGCCGCACAATACAGCAAAAAGAGCTCAGAATCGAGAAAACGAAAGCAAACTTGCCAAAGTAGAGAAATTGCTTTGGCACACACAACCCGGGCAAGTGCATAAAAATGATAGAGCAGCTCGCCCACTTGCTCGTCTTTGCAATTGAGCGCACAAAAGTTTTCATAAATTGCATCAATTTGAAGTCGGGCAGAGGAAGTGGGACAAGTGGGTGGGTGGAACTGCTCGTTTCTCTAAGGTGAGGAGGGCCTGTCGTCTTCGATGTTGATTCCTTTTCGTCAGCTGCTGCTTCAGCTGTCTTTGCCTTCGTGAAGGAAATCCTGTTGCGCCGCATATTATTTTTTATGATTTGATTTCCCTTTTCTTTTTTTTTCCATTTTTTTTCTTATACAAATGAAGTCTAAAACGCTGTTGATTGTGTATTGAGTTACTGAGAATGCCAGCGTTGACAACAGCATTAATAGAATGCGAAATCATGTTTACAACTTGATTGAACTCATCAGCATGGCCATCAGTCATGCAATTGGATTTGCAGCCGTGAACAATAGTGGGGGGTGGGTATCGAAGACTTCCTTAGATCGCGTCTGCAGTACGTGGGCCCGTGAGTTTAACCTTAATTGATTGCATTAGTTAGTATACAATTACCTAGAGTATCTTTCTGCTGTTGTTCCACTTGCTTCTTGCTTTGTTCTGCGGTCATTAATAATCAGATTACTGCGGCACAAATGTTAGTTTGGTTGCAGACTGTAGCAAATTGCCCTTCGGCGCACAGTGGCTTGTTTATTCAAAACTGCTTCAAAAATCAAAACCTTATCATTTTTTTGTCTAGTTTATAATCTTGGATTAACATTGTTTTATTAGCTTTCACCAAACAGAGTGGGCTAAAAACAATCACAACAACACTGCATGTACTTCTGTCCAAACGAATAGTTTCGCTGCAGCATGAAGTTGTTGTTGTTGTCAATTATTGAATGAATGGCCCATGATGGTGCTAGTTCGTAAGCAAATTATCGTATGTTGTTGGTTTCTTATTTTCATTACATTTAAACGATATGCTCAACTTGGAAAAGACATCGATAAGATATCTATAATTCTAAGAGGTTACTTCAATGTTATTTAATCTAAAGATGCCCAGCCAACCACCGGAGTCCGTTGGATACACCTTTAGACTCCCTATCCGGAGCACTTTATGGTCCTAGGGATGCTCCGAAAGGAGGGTCAAAGGTGCATATCCGGAGGAGAAAAAATGAAACAGTGTGTCCCAGGGGTTCCTTAAATAAGTGACTTAGGCGTCCTAGAATGGACACTCGGACAACCCGCAAAGGCTCCATGTGGACTCCTCTATTAGCATATGATAATGTGACTCTATAAATCATCGTAAGATATTTTAAACGGAGTGTTTCTGGTTTGCTTTTGGGCTCTGATAATGATCCTAAGAGAAGGCCTTAAATTCTGGCAGCTGTCCATACCAAAGACGGCCAAGTTTCTCTCAATCTTTTGGCTTGCATGCCGTTCATCTCAGAATCCGAACGGCAAAGTTTGAGAAACTTGTTCATATTATGGCTACTTTTTCACAGCTGACTCCAATAGCTGGAAAAGGTGACCGGATGTGTGGAAGTTTTAAAGAAACATTTTTTTTATTAGATGGTTCTTGGGCTGGCTCACACACTACCCATTGCTCCACTCCCAATTTTATTTAGAAATAATATTTATCGAATAAACTTGCATTGATCACTCCATTTTTTATTGAAAATATCGTCACTCCAAAAACACTTCTATTAAAAGTATGTACATATCGATATATGTGAACGTAGTGGAATTAGGCTATAAGAGGTGTGCTGGGGAGTCCCGTTTCTTTCATACTGGAAGCGCTCTGGAAACGGTCCTATGAGGAAAAGCTGTGGGAGTCCCCTTTGAGTCAATTGTGTTTTGTCAGTCCGTCTGTCTGTCTGTTTTTAAGCAACCTAGTCTCTCAGTTGTGAAGCAATCGAGTTTTCTTATTACTGTACGCTTCTAATAAATCGGAACAGCCCGGATCGAAGATAATATCTTACAGCTGGCACGATCGTTTAAAAATTAGTTCTCCGTAGAATATATTTTTTGTTTCGCATTTGTAAACTCTGCAATTATGAACAGTATACGCTTTTGAACAGATTTTCAATACTAAGTCAGAATCGTATGAATATATCTTATAGCTGCTATATAACAGGCAGAGTTTACTATATCATGACGTTCGCACCATTAAGGCATTTCTAAACTCATGGTTGATTTTCTTCGGAACTACTATAACATTGCTAAAATCAGCCATGAGCAATTCCTAATGTTCGATCCTGAACTCAGCACTGATAAATTCAGTGTACCCTGTACGTAGAACTAATGGGTTATACCAGGAAAAATTACATTAGTCAAGTTTTTTTTTGTCATTTTTCCAAGCGTAAAATATAGTCATCTTTATCGAGCTGTACCAGCTTATCCCTCAACATTTATGCCCAATTCAATAAAATACAATTTTATTTATGCAACGAGTTTACCGAATTCAAGCCACTGTGCGGTGCTTTGTCATCAATTTTTATATATTCCGTATATATTGTACAATAATTTCCAATTAACATAATACGCTTTGTCAAAGACCCAACAGAGACCTCAAAGGAGAAGAAGGTTTAATCTAAGCGGAAATTGAAATATTGATAGTTGGTAATAAAGTTGAGGAGGCGCTGTGAGTGGCATAATGTAGATACTTGCATTTCAGTTAATTGCATGTTGACTTTATTTATGCAAATTCTGCTTTACCATGTCAGATTCAGAAAAATAAGCGGAAATTGTAAAAAAAGGAAAATTATAATATTTTAATAGACATTAATCTTGGGCAAAAAGGGCTTGGCTCCTTGACAGAAGCTTTCACCAACAGAAAAGGATTTTCTCAAGCAATACTTTTACCAAGTACTATGAAATTGGATTTATCCTTGGGCTGAAAATGACTACACTCACAAGAAAATACCACATGACCGTGATTAAATTAAGACTGTTTTGTTAAAATGTTTACGTTAGTCTCGACTTATTTTATTGCATCATGTATAAATCAATTATAAATTAAGAAACAAAGGAGTAAGAGTAAATAATAATCAAATTGAAGTATCCGGAAATATGTTATTTCAACCCTGTAGAACTTTGAGTCGCCGCCCGCCTGGAGAATGGCAACCGGGTTCTGACTGCGACCGGCGGCCATCTTACTAGCTCCCATACCAGATTTTATATGGGATGTCCTCAAGTCCGCAAGGCAGTCGCCGGAAATAACTAACCGTATGGTAGGCGATTTGGGCTAGCAATATGGCAGGGGGAATAGACTGTTCATCGGGCAGTCGGTTGTATCGAACAAAAGACCAAACCAAAAGAAAAAAAAAATTGGGTGGTTTTTGTTTATTAATTTTTTTAGTATATTGTTAAACCTGCCCCGAAACAAACTTGAAAAGAGAATTTTGTTCTTAGATTTGGAAAATTCGAACTTAGGGCTGATTTCTCATCTTCATGGTTTTCAAATCTAGGTACTTTTTGAGAAAAGTATGTTGCCTACTTTTAGCCAGCTTTTAAAATCATACTCAGGCCGATTTTTAAAGCGGCCTTAAAGCAGGCAACACACGATTTCACAAAAAGCACGTGAATTTGAAAAACAAGAACACGAAAAAACGGCCCTAAGTCAGCTTTTGAGATCGTTTGAATTACTCCTGTTTAAAAACAGAATTTTTTGAGTGTATATATGATATTTCGTTGAAGTGTAAGCAACATATTTTTTAAAGCTTACACAAAGGAAAAGTCGAACAGTTTTAACAACTCCGTTAAAGGAGTTTACTTATATGGAGTTTGCACTTTAAACACTTTTGATTGAGATTGCAAAAACTTAAATCGAGTTATCTACAACATTAGAACAAAATATGAGAACTGCAACTCAAAATGTGAAAAAATATTGCTTATTTTAGAAACAACAGTCCCATGCCATGCACAATCGCTGATTGATATTCCTTGGAATGAAATTACTCTGTACTAGAGGTGCGCGCGTGACGTTATTTTAAACGTGTTACGGCGTACCACGACATGTCACTACCTGATCGTATAAAATCACAGACTTTCGTGCCTGAGCATCCGTGATCCATGCGTGATTCGTGCGTGTTAAAGTTATTCATCGTGAATATAATACATGCAGTATTCACGAAATTTTGTTTTTATAATATTCGATTAATAATATTATTCCTATTACTTGCCAAGGTTTTTTTTTTCTTGAATTTTCCTTCCTTCATTCGTGACCCCTTTTTTAATCGTGCATGAATCGTGCGCGTTACAATACGCTCAAAAAATTGTGTGCGTGAGTCGTGCGTTAAGAGATTGTTTTTCTTGAATCGTGCGTTATGTGAAGGAAAAATCGCTTACGCGGGCACCTCTACTTTGTACACTTCAAGACTCATCATCTAAGGAACGAATTATAACAATTTGTATTATCAACATTAATTAGACTCGGGACCTTGAACTAAACACTATCAAAATACCATCGCACACGGTTGTAGTCACTCGCCTAATTTACAACAACTATAAGGAAAAAGCGATGTTTTAAGCGCCATACATTTTTTAAATTTTTTTTGCTGCTAGTCAAAGACAGTTATTTTTCAAAACTTTCTGCCAGCATTACAGTTACATGTAAACAGCCAAACATTTCCTCTGGCTGCTCATAACATAGCAGTGGCATTAAATAACTTTACATAGCCATAGCAGCGTCATGATTCTGTTAATGTTACTTAGCAGAGCAGCCCTCCCCCTCAGTTCTCCTTTTTCGAACATTGCCCCGTTGAAAGGGATGACATTTTATAACAGAATGTTGGCCTACATAAGCTGAGGCCTGGCCTGGCTCTGTTGCTGTACAGCTCTGTACTGTTCATTAAGGACCTGTGGCATCTACAGAGTGTAGAAGTTGGCAAGTTCATTTGGCAAAATGGAAGTTTTACAAATGTCTGCCGGCTGCTGGTTAGAACAAGGGCTTTTAACCCCTTTTCAAATAGTTTTAATTGAATTTATTGATAGTCACACACACACACACACATAGAAGCAAATCAACTGGGAACTGCCAGCTAAGGGCACCAAAAACCAAAAGTTTAGTTAACTTTTCATCAAGCTAATAAAGCGTGCGTCTTTTTTGGCAACAAAGTGTTGGCAAACGACACCAAATCAATGCAGCAAATGTGTATGTGTAGTTCCGACTAATGAATAGAAATGTTGTCCTTCAAAACTTTTTGGTTGCTCTCAATGTATGGGTTAATGAAAAGCTAATTTTACTTTTAAGGCAGCACACAAGTTTTGACAATGTTTTAGAAAATCCCCAGAAGCATGGCAAAAGATTTGCGGCTTACTTAAAATGCAAAAACTTAAAAGCCTGGCATATGAATCGTTAATTGTAGGGATGGATAGGTGTGTGAAGAATGGAAAGTGCTAAGCTCTGGGATTAGTTGGTGAGTTAGATGGGACCTTCCATTTTATCGGCTCTGTATCCGGTAAAATATTGAATTTTTAATTTCAAATACGAGAGCAGCTGCCCTGAAGTTGAACCAACAAAAAAAACATTAACTTTGAAAAATTTGGCATAATTGTTGTTCACCGGACTGAAATATACCCTGTAAGAGCCAAAGTCTATATACCCCTGCAGTTTCTATAACTTTATATATACTGGGTAACATGTAACAGACATGTAACTCGCAACCTAAACCTAATCTAACAATATTAAAATTTAATTTTGCCAGGAATTTACAAAAACGAAGCCAATGTGCCTTGATTTGTCAACAATTTGCTTATATATTCTGTAAATATTTTACATTAATTTTCAATTAACATTATACGCTTTGTCAAAGACCCAACAGAGACCACAAAGGCGAAGGTTTAATCGAAGCGGAAATTGAAATATCGATAATTGGTCATGAAGTTGATGAGGCGACGGGAGTGACATAATGTAGATAGTCAACCAGAAACTTGCAATTTAGTTTATTGCATCATTGGCTTTATTTATGCAATTTCTGCTTAACCACATCAGATGCAGAAAATTGAGCGGAAATTGTGCCCGTAGATCAAAATATAGAAAATAAATTAATTTGTATTACCTTTACTCTTAGGTTAACAGTGCATGTCTCTTTGACAGAAGCTTTCTCTAACAGATATACACTCCTCGCCACTTGATTAGGGCAACCCCCTTAAGTATGTTTTTCATTGCCCACTGCTTCCAAACCAAGCATGATGGAGACCCAATTTAATTGTTGTAATATTACCAGAAGGCAGACTCAATGTCAATGTCCTCAGTTTTTGTTGCGCAATGTTACTGGACTTCGGAGCGACATAAAGTGGTATTTTCTGACGAATAATTATTTAATTTTAAAGGTCCTGATGGCTATAGCTGTTATTTCCATGACCGATTACATATGAAAATTGGAGTTGTGATGGTGTGGGGGACCAATTCGAAGTATAACACCGAACAATTACTTTTTTCTGTGACCTACAATGTTGAGGTGAGGTTGAGAGGTGTTTTCATACGATCATTGTCTTTTTAAAGCTCTGCCGTGGATTTACAAACCTGATAATACGCCAATACATACAGCCCAGATTCTTAAAACCTATATAAAGAGCCAAAATGTGAAGCTATTAAGCTGGCCGACATACTCGACGCATTTAAACATCACCGAAAATGTTCAGGACGACAATATTCAACTATACTTGAACTAATCCAAGCCATTGTATCAGCTCAGAACTTGATTTTTTTTAAATTATTTATTATTTCCCTCTCAAAACGGATGTGCGAAGTTTTGGAGCAGAACGGTGGCTCAACATACTTTTAAAACTTTTTTTCCAAAGTTAGATGGGACCTTCCATTTTATCGGCTCTGTATCCGGTAAAATATTGAATTTTTAATTTCAAATACGAGAGCAGCTGCCCTGAAGTTGAACCAACAAAAAAACATTAACTTTGAAAAATTTGGCATGGTTTGAAACCGAAGCTAACCAAGCATAATTGTTGTTCACCGGACTGAAATATACCCTGTAAGAGCCAAAGTCTATATACCCCTGCAGTTTCTATAACTTTATATATACTGGGTAACATGTAACCATAGCTGTTAAATAATGATTATTAATCATAATTATTACTAATTAGATTATTTATTTTTGAAAGTAAAATAATCAATTTAATTACGATTATTTTTTAGTTTCCCACGATTGATTATTGATTACGATTATAAATAATCAGAAAAAATCGGGATTATTTGAAATTACGATCAAATAATCAAAATTATTAAAAAAATAGAAATAAAAATGACATTTACACAAAAAAAAAACAAAAAAACTGGGATTCGAAGCAACGCCTCCCGCATGCGAACGTCAGGGTCTGACATGCCGCTCTACCCGGTGGGCTATAGATTCAGTAATTGAGAAGCAGCTTAAATTCATATTTGAACAAATTCTCTAAATACAATGAATATATTTTGACAGATTTAAAATTGACAAACAGAGCAATGTAGTAATGTCTTGATTTTTGAAATT
Source organism: Lordiphosa mommai (assembly GCA_018904225.1). NCBI lineage: Eukaryota > Metazoa > Arthropoda > Insecta > Diptera > Drosophilidae > Lordiphosa > Lordiphosa mommai. The sequence goes on along the minus strand of JAEIFT010000267.1, from coordinate 12,194 downwards.
ATTTCTGTTGCTCACGAGGCGTATGAATATTTTTAGTTAAAACTAAATGTCCTCGTCGCGCCCCCACCAAATGATAATTAAATTTATCTGTTTGATATTTTATTTACTATATAACAAATAGAATCCTCAAAAGGGCGGCCTCTGTGATTATCCATTTTTGCATTAAAAAGAACGCTAGAAACACGCTATTATTTAAAAACGAGAAGGCAAAGCTAACTTCGACTGTGCCGAAGTTTTAATACACTTGAAAAAGTTTACTCCAACTGATTTAACCGGTAAAATATATATAGGATATAGATATCAAATATTTAAATCTTTGATAATAAAAACTTGATACCATAAAAAAAACTTGTCTTAGTAAAACACATTTTCCGACCGATCGGTCCAATGGCAGCTATATGCTATAGTCATCCGATTTTGATAAATTTTTTCAAAATTATGTGAAAGAATATAAAACTAATATATACCAAGATTGGAGACGCTGCGATAGAAAACAAAAAAGTTTTTCTCACTAGAAGTAGTTTTTTGGCCGACCGTTTATATGGCAGCTATATGCTATAGTCAGCCGATTTTGATACATTTTTTCAGAATTGTGTGAAAACATATAAAACAAATATTTACCAAGATTGGAGACGATACGATGGAAAACAAAAAGTTTTTCTCACTAGAAGTTGTTTTTTTGACCGACCATTTATATGGCAGCTATATGCTATAGTCATCCGATTTTGATCAATTTTTCCAGAATTGTGTGGAAGCATATAAAACTAACATATACCAAGATTGGTGACGCTACGATGGAAATCAAAAAACTTTTTCTCACAAAGACTTATTTTTCGACCGATCGTTCCTATGACAGCTATATGATATAGTCATCCGATCCGGCCGGTTCTGACATATTAGTTGCGTGCAGTAAAAAGAAGACTCTGTGCAAAATTTCAGCTCGATAGCTTTAAAACTGAGGGACTAGTTTGCGTAGAAACAGACAGACAGACAGGCAGACAGACAGACAGACAGACGGACGGACGGACAAGCGGAAATGAACTCAGCTCGTCGTCCTGATCAAGAATATATATAGTTTATGGGGTCGGAAATGAATATTTCTATGCGTTACAAACTTCTGGGCAAAATTAATATACACTTTTCAAGTGTATAAAAATGTCATGGTATGCAAATCGACTGGATTCCTAGCCACGGGAGTATTGATGGAAATGAGATGTCAGACAGTCTCGCAATCGAAAGAGTCATACTTAGTCAAGAATTCACAATGAAAAAGTGATTTTAAAAATTAAATAAATGGTTTAAAACACCACAAATAAAAAAAAAAGAATAAAAAAAACGTTGGATCCTAATCACGACCTCGGTATTTCTGGGCAACGGTCTTAACCATCATCGCCCGACTACTTTCAGTGCTACACGCATTTATGTTACATTTAGCTGCGCACCACGCGTGAGGGCTTGATAACACTAAGAACAGAGGTCTGGTGTACCGGACTGGCCCAGTAAGCAAAACACATTTCAACAAGCGGCTCGAATATGAACCTAGGAGTCAGAGCGACGGTATACTGCGAAGAGTCATCAATACAGTTTTCTTACAAACTGCCAAACTACTGCAGAATATTTTAGAAGTCTTCGCAATAAAGAAAGCAGCTGAGATGCCAAAACTACATGCACTGAGTAATTAAACAAACACATACGTGCACAGTCAATCGGCAATTAAAACAAAGCAGAAAAACGATAAACCACATCAACAGCAGCCCTTGTTACGTCTTATGGAAGAGACGGCAAAGTGGTCTCCCAAAAACGTTATTAGCATTCAAATGTCAAAGATCCTGATACTATGGTCTAAATGATTCCACACCTGGGGCCAGCATGAACTACCTAGCTTTTTATTTCATTTTGTTTTGTTGAAATGTCATTTTTATTTATATTTTTTTAAAATAATCAAAACTAATCTTTGAAAGTAGTCGAATTATTTTTTTGATTATTTTTGAATAGTTTTGATTTTTTTGTCGTAATTTCAAATAATCCCGATTTTTTTCTGATTATTTCTAATCGTAATCAATTAGTAATCAGACATTTTTTTTCCAACGGATTATATAGTCATTATATTATTTTTTATAAATAATCTAATTGATTACCAATCGTAATCCGAATTTAACAGCTATGCATGTAACAGACATGTAACTCGCAACCTAACCTAATCTAACAATATTAAAATTTAATTTTGCCAGGAATTTACAAAAACGAAGCCAATGTGCCTTGATTTGTCAACAATTTGCTTATATATTCTGTAAATATTTTACATTAATTTTCAATTAACATTATACGCTTTGTCAAAGACCCAACAGAGACCACAAAGGCGAAGGTTTAATCGAAGCGGAAATTGAAATATCGATAATTGGTCATGAAGTTGATGAGGCGACGACAGTGACATAATGTAGATAGTCAACCAGAAACTTGCAATTTAGTTTATTGCATCATTGGCTTTATTTATGCAATTTCTGCTTAACCACATCAGATGCAGAAAATTGAACGGAAATTGTGCCCGTAGATCAAAATATAGAAAATAAATTAATTTGTATTACCTTTACTCTTAGGTTAACAGTGCATGTCTCTTTGACAGAAGCTTTCTCTAACAGATATACACTCCTCGCCACTTCATTAGGGCAACCCCCTTAAGTATGTTTTTCATTGCCCACTGCTTCCAAACCAAGCATGATGGAGACCCAATTTAATTGTTGTAATATTACCAGAAGGCAGACTCAATGTCAATGTCCTCAGTTTTTGTTGCGCACATGTTACTGGACTTCGGAGCGACATAAAGTGGTATTTTCTGACGAATAATTATTTAATTTTAAAGGTCCTGATGGCTATAGCTATTATTTCCATGACCGATTACATATGAAAATTGGAGTTGTGATGGTGTGGGGGACCAATTCGAAGTATAACACCGAACAATTACTTTTTTCTGTGACCTACAATGTTGAGGTGAGGTTGAGAGGTGTTTTCATACGATCATTGTCTTTTTAAAGCTCTGCCGTGGATTTACAAACCTGATAATACGCCAATACATACAGCCCAGATTCTTAAAACCTATATAAAGAGCCAAAATGTGAAGCTATTAAGCTGGCCGACATACTCGACGCATTTAAACATCACCGAAAATGTTCAGGACGGCAATATTCAACTATACTTGAACTAATCCAAGCCATTGTATCAGCTCAGAACTTGATTTCTTTAAATTATTTGGGCAACTTGAATGCATCCCTCTCAAAACGGATGTGCGAAGTTTTGGAGCAGAACGGTGGCTCAACATACTTTTAAAACTTTTTTTCCAAAGTTAGATGGGACCTTCCATTTTATCGGCTCTGTATCCGGTAAAATATTGAATTTTTAATTTCAAATACGACAGCAGCTGCCCTGAAGTTGAACCAACAAAAAAAACATTAACTTTGAAAAATTTGGCATGGTTTGAAACCGAAGCTAACCAAGCATAATTTTTGTTCACCGGACTGAAATATACCCTGTAAGAGCCAAAGTCTATATACCCCTGCTCTATAACTTTATATATACTGGGTTTTTTTCAAGGCAGACATGTAACTCGCAACCTAACCTAATCTAACAATATTAAAATTTAATTTTGCCAGGAATTTACAAAAACGAAGCCAATGTGCCTTGATTTGTCAACAATTTGCTTATATATTCTGTAAATATTTTACATTAATTTTCAATTAACATTATACGCTTTGTCAAAGACCCAACAGAGACCACAAAGGCGAAGGTTTAATCGAAGCGGAAATTGAAATATCGATAATTGGTCATGAAGTTGATGAGGCGACGACAGTGACATAATGTAGATAGTCAACCAGAAACTTGCAATTTAGTTTATTGCATCATTGGCTTTATTTATGCAATTTCTGCTTAACCACATCAGATGCAGAAAATTGAGCGGAAATTGTGCCCGTAGATCAAAATATAGAAAATAAATTAATTTGTATTACCTTTACTCTTAGGTTAACAGTGCATGTCTCTTTGACAGAAGCTTTCTTTTTCTCTGTCAAACAGATATACCGAACTCATCGCCGTTTCAGCAGAATATGGAGCGCTGAGATTACGATAGATCGAAAAGTTTCTGCTGAACGAGGTGCTACATTTTTAGCCAACGCCTTTAGAAGAAAATCAAGGCACGGAACGCAGTATTTTTTTTTAATGGCGTCGCAGACACGCTAGCTTTCTGTGCCACCCTGGAAATTGAATAGAAGATAGAAAAGTTAGGTTTAATTATATTTTATTGTTTTTTTATAATTATTTACAGCAGGTTGAAAGCTCATATTTGCAAAACAAGCCTAAAGTTATCGATACCAAGCCTATCGATATACAATAACAGCTGCTGGTATCAGTATCACTTCAAAGGAGCGTACTATTTCTTTGATACATGCTCCGCTATCATGATACCTCAAATTGGCTATCATGATACCGGATCAGGCGCGGTCAGCAGAAAGATCAAATAAATTTTATGATTGATCAGGGAGCAAGTTCTTCTGCTGAACGCGGTCAATGTCAAATCTTTAAATATTACAAAAAAAAAATTATTAAAAATTACTAAAAATAGAACAAATTTAGGGTAAAAATTTTGCGCCACTTGAATAGAACATGCATTTCAGTAGTTTGATTTTGTATACCCGTTACTCGTAGAGTAAAAAGGGTATACTAAGTTCGTGCAAATGTATGTAACAGGCAGAAGGAAGCATCTCCGACCCCATAAAGTATATATATTCTTGATCAGCATCAATAGCCGAGTCGATATAGCATCAATAGCCGAGTCGTCTGTCCGTCTGTCTGTCCGTCTGTATGAACACCTAGATCTCAGGAACTATAAGAGCTAGAGCTACCATATTTTCAGTGTAGACTTGTATCTTCTGCACGCAGATCAAGTTTGTTTCAAATTTTTGCCACGCCCCTCCCGCCCCCGCAATATGAAAAAACGTCATATCTCTCACAATTTTGAAAATAGATTGTTCGAACCTTCTAGACATATATTTAAATCATCATTACAGTTCCCGCCCCCGCAATTTGAAAAATGAATCTCCCACAATTTGGGCAACCTTACCCTGAGTAACGGGTATATCGAAGTCGAGCAGGGCCGACTTCAACTTACGCTCTCATTTTTTGATATATTTTTCGTTGATCGAACATTTTCCTTAATTTGGACTATTTAATTTTAAAAGCCCTAACCGAAACGGAAAAAGGTCAAAACAAAGCCTAAAAGGACGCTGGACTATCTATTGCCAAAATAGCCCAAAAAAATCGAAAGGCGCCGATATGTTATATCCGTATTTTTACGTAATGAATCTAAATATGGAAAAAAAAAACGAAGTTTTGGAGCAGAACGGTGGCTCAACATACTTTTAAAACTTTTTTTCCAAATCTAAAATTCTTTAATTTTTTTGGACTTAAGCAGTAGGTTAGGTTAGGTAATTCCGGCTGGCCCCGAAAGGGACCACACATAGACCGCTTAGTCCTTAGTGAGACCGAGTTTTTTGGGTTATGGAGGTTCCGACTTAATAGTGTATAAGGATCCTTGACGTTCTGGCGAATGCCAGTATATTTGTAAGGGGTCTTCTGGCTATCGCTTCTAGTAAGGTAATCCAGGGGGCGTGAAGGTGTTGCGACTTAAGCAGTAGTTGTGTTCAGAATTGTAAAATGCATACGCGAATTTGTTCGGATTTTGGTTAATAATTTTTTGTTAATACTTAAAACTTTGGCGAACAATTAAATGTTCTTAAATCCTATTCTATTGGCGGGGAGTGTACTTACCACCCCCAGAACCCATAGCAATAATGCTTGATACGCACACGAAATACATTCTTGTCTTCAAAAATGCCTTAAAAATTCAGGAGAAAAGTTTGATGTCTTCAAAATCAATAAAGTGCATAGAAAACATATTTTTAGGAATGAAAATGCATGCATCTCCATGGAGAATATTTTTAAAACACATTAAGGCCCGTTTTCTCATCTTCATGTTTTTTAAAACTAGGTGCTTATAAGAAAATCTATGTTGCCTACTATTAGGCCGCGCTTAAAATCGCATCCTTGACGTATTAGAAACAAACATAGACATTTAAAAGCGGGCTAAAAGTAGGCAACTCAATTTAAAAAAAAAACACCTGTTTTTGAAAAACAGGAACATGAGAAAACGGCCCTAAATCCGTTTTGAATTATAAATATAAATAGTATAACCCAGTAAACTAGGTCTCGACCGACGACTTGTTGCAATTTCCCACACTCTCTCTATCTTTCTTGCTCTTGCTAGCTGCTCTTCGTTTGAATTTGGATTCCGGTACTGGGTGACTGGCTGGCTGCTTTAATATTTATTCGAAATGCTGTGGACAAATATTTGTATGTCGAGCTCATTCATAAAATTTGACATTAGCATATTGCATTTCCATTGCGTTAATGTGACAAAATGACAAATGAAGTTGGTTTTTCTCTTGCACCCATGGCTCTGGTAGCATTTTATGCGTTTCGCGGCGAAAATGCATTTGCATTTTCTCACCCGCCCTCGCCCCACTTTGGCAGGGCAGAAAGCAAAACACTGTGACAAGCGTTTACAAAACTCAACGACAACAGCAACAACTACAAAAAGTGGGGAAGCAAACTTTGAAATTGATAAATTGATTTATGCAAGAAGAAAAAAAAAACAACAACACTCAGTTGACTGCGCAAAATATGTAAAATCTTTGATATGAAAAATGATGCAGACCGTAGGACGAACTTAACAACCACAAGTCGACAACAAAAAAACAAACCACATAAAAACGTATAAAATCAATTAACAAATAATATGAAACAAAATTCTCAATTGTTGAAATGTCCATTGCAGGCACGCCCACTCAATGACTTTAGCATTGGTTGTCATCGTTATTTGGCTGCTTTTGTGGCTATTTTTGCTGTCATTCAAATTTTTTTCAATGGAGCCGCTGTGGTTGCTGCTGATTGACTCACGCCCCCTCACGTATACCGAGGCAGCCAGAGCAAACAATTTCAATTTTTGCGAACAAAAAAGTTGCAGAGGCAAAGCCTATTTTCCGTAAATATGAGTGTGTGTGTGTGTGTGTGTGCACTGCGACATTTAAACCGTGAAGACAAATAATTCAATATGGTAAACAAGTCACGTGCCTCTTGTGTTATTGCTTTTTGTTGGCTTTGATTTTGTGCAGACCAGATAGCAGCTGTGTGTTTGTGTGGGCGCTGCCACGCCCTCGCATATGCGAGTGTGCATTGTTTCGTTTTATTTAAGCAGCAATCATTATAAACTTAATTAAAATATCGACAGGGCGCCATAATAAATACCTGCGCCTAAAAGCAGGCACTGACTTTTTATTTGAACAAATCTTTCAACTGCCGTCTGCCTGTCTACGGCAGATTTGTAGACACACAAAGCGAGAGAGAGAGTGGGATAACAATCACAGGTAACTGCTACATGTGTAAATATTTACAAAACGCGCCAAGCCTCGACAAACTGACGCCAGGCATCTTTACTTTTACCATCGAAAAAGCTCTTCATTGTTGCTGCCTCAACCCTTTCGGCATATCGCACGCTACAGAGGCGAACTGATCCACCTGACGGGAATGGGGGGCAACCACATTTTGATGTTAACAATTGTTTAAGGGTATTAGAAGCGGCTGTCCGTCCGAAATTCGTAGAACCGGCGCTACACTCCCTTGCAGCATTCGTTGAGAAAGCGTTTTACCAAAAGAAATAAGCGCTAGGAGTTTTCGTGGACACAACTGCAATAATGGACCAACTTACACCCAACCCTGTTGTTAAACATCCTTCTAATTTGTACACAGAAACAAAATGGAGAGAAAAATTCAAGTTAAAAAAAATCGATTTTATTCCGACCTTCAATAAAGTTGGAGAATCTCGTTCATTTTAGTTAGTTAGTTTATTTTTTGATGAACTATGCACTTTTAAATCGTTAATTTTTGAACTTTTGTTCAGTTTTGACGGCAAAAATTGGGGTTGGTTTTTTTTTTGCAGCACAGGGCAGCTAGTCTCACTCACCAGAGGTCGCTATAAATTATATTTCAAAGGGAATCATGGAATTATTTTAATGTATTTCTGAACCAATAAAGTATATAAATTCTTTAACAGCCGAGTCGATATAGCCATGTCCGTCTGTATGATCGCCAACAGATAGGGATGCCGGAAATATTATTGATATATCGAATATTAATATTTTTGTGGAAAAAAAGATATATGAATATCGTATATCGTACATTTTATCAATATAATATTTCAACTAATCACCGAAGAATAACTAATGATTTCCAAAATCCTGTCTCATTATTTATAAAAAAGTACTTTTTAACTCAGTTTTTCTTCTGAATAAATATCCAACAACATGTATTAAAAAAAAAAAACATCTGGATCAAAAAATAATTAGTATTGTAAATAAAAAATCATATCTTTAATCTTTAAAATAATTTATATACTCCTCAATTAACACAAAAGACCTGTTTATTCTAAGATAAAGTTTTTTTTTGTTAAAAATTTCGATAATATCGATTTTTTGTCAACAAAATATCAATATCGAAATGATACTTTTTTAATATCGAAAAAATATCGATATAGATATTTTTCAAATATCCGAAGTCCCTACTATAAGAGATAGAACCAAGTGCTTCATCGTGTAAGTAGGTGTATTCCATAAGCTGATCAAGTTTGTTTCAGATTTGGAAAATTAACACCCGTACACAAAATCAAGGGTAAAGAGTATTTTGTAGTCGGGGCACTCGACTACAACGCTCTTACTTATTTTACAGTAGCTTAACACAGAACCGATAAATAACTACGATTAAAGAAGAAATTCCGTGAGTTCTTTAAGATAAAATGATGTCAGAAAAAGTGCTAAAAAAATCTGAAATTCCTTTGAATGCGCAATGATTTTGGAAATCCTTAAATGTTGTTTATTAGATGACATTTAAGTTCTATTAGTTAAGATTAAACATTAATCTATTCATATTATATATATAAAAGTAAAAGTATGTAAGTATATTTGTATGTTTGTTTGGTTCGATCTTCATGAAGTTTTCACAGTATGTTCATGTCCATTGAAAAAGAATCATAGGCTATGTCCCAAGCCTGTGAACCGGATCGAAAGCGGTTTAAACCGGTTCACAAGTAGTTCAGAGCCATAACTCTGGAATCACTGAACACAGAATGTTCCTGTCGATGGGGAAATAGTCATAGGCTATGTCCCAAGTTTGTGAACCGGTTCGAAGTCTGTTTAAGCCGGTTTAAAAGTGGTTCAGATCCAAACTATAAACTTTAAGTTCGGTGTGAAGGTTAGATATATAAAAAAATATATTTTACTGGTTTAAGACCGGTTCTGTACCCGCTGAACCAATTCTAAAGTGGTTCAAAGCCACCTCTTCTAAATTTAGAAAGCTGTGAATTTTCCCAGGTGTAAAACGCGATCCATACCAGTTTGTGGAAAGCGATTCCCAACCAGTTCGAATTTGATTATAAACTCTCTCCTAACGGTATAAAATTTTCTTAATTTTGTGAAGAAAAAAAAAATCCACACAATTTTTTTGAAAGTTTTTAACTGGCTAAAAAACATTTTGTATGAAACCATCGTGATAATTTATAAAAGCTATGATGCAGTTCGATTTCTAGTACCCCAAATTGTGGAAACCCTTTGAAGTTAGTCATGTCCTTTATTTCAACTTGCACCTCGCTCGAAACTGGGTGGTACCGCATCAGCACATTCATGGCTTTCCAAAGATATTACTCTGAGAGGAGTGTTCCTAATTAAAGGCGCAGAGTTGGACCTTTTTCACTTTCAATTAAGGCAATTTCAAGTTACTAATGCAGCAGCTGCATCAATAGGCTTCGGCTGTTGCTTAATGGCAGACACTGCCTAGTTTGCCTTTTGACGCAACAGTTAAGATGGTGCAACAACGCCTGTCGATGTGCCAACACTTTTCCCCAGAGAATTAGCTGGCAGAGGCAGCAACATGGGGGCCACCGCAGCTGATTGATTGGCGTGCCTGAGAGCCTGTCTGTCATGCCAACTGCATCCAAGTCAATACTCTTTGCTGTTTGGAAAAGCGGCAGCTGGTGGTGTGAGCAAATGGTGGAATAGCCATTTTATCTTTTTCTTGAAGAAATGACTTGGTGGGAGAAGATGTTGGTCAAATTATCAAATATGACAAACGAAAATCATCTAGAATCACCACCACCAACCCTTTATGAGGAGACAGTTGCTGAACTGCAGTTCTTTGTGGAAAGACTACGTAAGATGAAGGTGGGAACCTTATGAAATAGCTTTATAGTCATCCAGCCTACTTTGTGATATTGTGTGTGTACTTTTTCTATAGTTATGTACTTACATAACTTATATATCCTGAAGTCGGCTAAAATTGGAAAAAGGTATATTTTGTGGAGGTGGAGAACTATCGATAGTCGGCACCATCGATAGTCAACGATAGTTTTTTGAAAACCATCGATAGTCTACGATAGTTTTCGATAGTTTGGTAACTTAAACGCTTATGGTAAAAAAATGCATAAATTTTCAATAATTTATTCAAAACAAACTAACCTAAAAATTGGCTTCCGTCACTTTTGGTTTAAACTTTGGCAATAATATTGGGTTGTGGGTTCGGATTATATATATGTATCATATCATTTTAAAGAAACTCTGATGCTTGCATTCAAATAATTCTGGAAATCGTATTTTTGGAATCTTCAAGTGGCCTAAGCGTCACCAAGCCGAAGCCTGTTAGGCGCGAACCCCAGGCAAAATAGCAGCCCACCTCCCGCCTAACCGGCCGTGATGCTCAGCTACACGAAAACGCGTAGGAAAACACTAAATTAAGGCAAACTACGGGCTAAATAAAATAAAAAAGAGGTTTTGATTCCAGGAAGAGATTTTTCTAAGCTAATTACTCAGTAGAGTTTATTATAATCAGCACAATGGACACGAAACGGCTCATGCATGCAAGTAAGTAGTACAAGGGTTATCCCCTACGAGTCGGTTCAAAAGAAACTTTTAAATTAATTTGACTAATCAACTCTGATGAGATTATATTTGGTAAATAACGTTTTTAAGCGCAATTATTTGTATTTTTTTAAGAGCTACCTATTTATTGATGGTTAAAGCTGGCTGGATGGTTAAAGAAAACTATCTAAAACTATCGATAGTGGAGGGCTACTATCGATGGCGACTCGATAGCGCCCAACCATCGATAGTGCCGATAGTGCCATCGATAGTTCTCCACCTCTAATATTTTGTTCCCTTGTGTTATAAAATCGATTACCCAGAAATTTTTTTAAGACAATTCCCGTACATCTGTTAGATATAGAAAGCTTTCCGGACGTAAAGGATATAAAAAAATCTATTTGAACAAGTTAACTGATATTACACATATATAAAGAGTTTCAAAGAAGTCTTAAATATGTGGGTTAGGTACTTAAATCAACTGTATTTTTTTGGGTGGGAAAATAAATTTTACTTTTTATAATGTTAGTCCGCTCCTGTCGCTTCTTGACTCCCTTTCCCAAGCCCAGCAACTGTGCAATGTTATTTATGCCATTCGATATTTATCGCAGTTGTTGCTGTTTGCCAGTCTCCCAGTTGTACCCTTCCCCCCACTTCCCATCACCCACACACACACACACCTACTGTCTTTATACACTTTTCTCCATTTTTTTTTTTTATTATTATGCTGTCATTTTTGCTGTCGCGACATTGTCAGTGCATGTTGTTTGGCCTTTTGTGTAGCAGACTCAGACTCAGACTTACTGTGTGTGTGTCGCTTGTTTATGCCTTTTTTTTTGTCCTACACGAAAGGGTTGTCGGCGCCTCGTTTGTCTAAGCATGATATATGCCATTGTAATTTTATACTTTACAAATTGCTCAAATACCCCCCAAATATTTCATTACTTCAAACAAAATTGATCTTGATATTTGCCCCCAAATCAGATTTTAAGTTCAGTTTCAATTGCCTGAAATACAAATCATTTTTCACTGTTTTCCTATGCCAAATCATGTCGAATAATGTCAACAAGGTAATATTTTATATTATGGTCCCAGGCACCCAAATTGGGCATGCTTGGGAGAGAGCGTCATAAATTTCAATGAACCGTCCGAACAAAGCAAAAGTGGGAAAAGATATTACTATTT